>ML663576.1:361296-547435 GCA_007570785.1 Antilocapra americana
GAGTCAGAGCTAGGCGGGGGTGCCTGTCTGGACAGAGCAGGGCCAGGCGGGGGCCTGACCATCACGTGTCTTCCAGGCTCTCGGAACCTGACCCCAGCCACACGCTGGAGGAGCGGGTGGTCCACTGGTATTTCAAACTGCTGGATAAAAACAACAGCGGGGACATTGGCAAGAAGGAAATCAAGCCCTTCAAGAGGTTTCTTCGGAAGAAGTCCAAACCCAAGAAATGCGTGAAGAAGTTTGTGGAGTACTGTGACGTGAATAACGACAAGTCCATCTCCCTGCAAGAGCTGATGGGCTGCCTGGGCGCGACCAGAGAGGAAGGCAAGGCGAGCACACGGAAGCGCCACAGTAAGCATTTCCCCTTACTTGCAGCCGCTCCCGTCCACTCTCCGCGCCTCTGCTGAGAGCTAAGACAGAGACATGGTCCCGACAGGCTGAGGGTGGCGCCGAGGGTGCCGTGCAGTCTGACTGTAGGTCCCCTGTCCGTAGAAACACTGGTGGACCGTCGGGGAGTGGTTGGGGGGAGCCAGCTTGGAAAGGAGAGAGCTCAGTGCTGTCTGGAGATGCGTCTTAACTCTTCTGTCCTCGGGAGGGGAGGGGAGCCTGCCCTCCCAAGTGCCGCCTTCTGATGCTGAAGAGCAGCCTGGGGCCCCAGGGAGCCCCTTGGGGACCCCATGCATGGTCCCCGACCAAACCTTCAGCCTGTTTATTAGCAGTTCAATAATTCCTGTCTCCAAACAGTCATTTCCTCGGTTGAAACAGTTACAGTGTGCTGCCAGCTGGGCGGGTCTCTTCCCGACCACTGGACCACCAGCCAACACCTCGGTCCCTGGGGCCAGATGGGGCCCACGGGGCCTCTCCCACTGCTGCTGCCTTATGACCCCATCTTCCTGTTGCCGAACTTACAGCACATTTGAAATGCCAAGCCAGTCCGAGAGCAGAGTCCAGAGCGTCGGTAGATGGTAGTCTACGCCTCCCTGTGTCTGCAGCTCAGCTGGGACGGGAGAGCCCCGGCCCTGTGGTGGTGGCTCAGTCGCTAAGTCGGGTCCGACTCTTGCGATCCGTGGACTGCAGCCCGCCAGGCTCCTCTGTCCGTGGGATTCTCCAGGCCAGAACCCTGAAGTGGGTTGCCACTGCCTTCTCCAGGGGATCTTCCCCACCCAGGGGTTGAACCCAGGTCTTCTGCCTTGTAGGCAGAATCTTTATTGACTGAACTATGAGGAAAGATGGCCCCTGACCTCCCCTAAATAAACTAATGTGGTAAAAATGACAATTTGTTAACCAACGAGCATTGGCGATTTGGATAAAAAGTTAGCTGATTTTACAGTCTTTTTTTTTTTTTTTTGCTGAATTTCTCTTAGGTTTTTCCTACTGTTAGTTTTTTTCAATTTTATTATTGTTTACTTTTTCCTATTCTGTGTCATTTGAAATAGGGAAAAGTCAAAGAAACATAAATGTTCAGGAGGGATTATTTCTAAATACCCAAGTTTTTACCAGTTTCTTTTTTTTTTTTTTGCTCTCCACTTAACAATGCATTTTTTATTCTAAAAAAATATGAGAAATCAAATAACATAAATAACATTTGATCTTTCATTTTGAGACACAAATCAGACCAGATCTATAGCTTTCCAAACACTATTTCTGTTCATATATACATACAGTTCATGGGGTCATGACTTAGCTACTGAACAACAACAAATACATATTTATGCACTATGATTTTCACTACAAAAGGGGATCATAATATGTATACTTTATTAGTCACATTTATTTTCACTTTAAATAATTAAACAAGACTTTGCATTTAAATTTTTGTCATTAAGACATATTATTGGGAGCATGATCTTAATTTTCGCTATGACAAAAAATGCAAAAATGAAAAAAAAATCCTGAAAAATATTGAGACAAGATAGAGCATAGAAAAAATACTTTCCAAGTGTTCAAAAAACCATTCACAAAAGATGACATCATGTCCTCATGATTCTCTAAAATGACAACTGTACAAAAAATCAGCAATTAGGAAATGCTCAATTTTGACCAAATTATGTTTTTCACCCAAATCGCCATCCTGACTACCTTCTGTCAGGCATACTGCCTTACAGCCACGTCGCCGTGCGCAGTGTCGCCTGGAAGCGATCAGTATCATTTGATATCATAACATCACCCTCCCCTCCCCCCGTTCATCACTAAGCTTTGCACTGGGAGCTGGGAGGTACACACTTTTCTCACTGAAAACTATCTTCACTGACGTGGCATGGCTTCATATTTATTTTAATGATGTACATTCTGTTTCATTCAAATTGATTAGCAGGGTGTTTTTGCCCTTTATGTATTTTAAAAAACTCCTTCATGGAGTTTTTCCCTACTCTGTCTTGAGTGGAATATTTCACCCAGGGCCATTAATGAAATTTATATTCTTTTCATCTATAGAGCAAAGTTCTAGACACATAGAAAACATTAACTTTTCTTGCTGTAACTCAACTCTAATCTGTGGCTACCTCCAATGATCAGTAGACTATTTACCATAAAAGAAACCAAGACAAATCTGGCAATTGTTGACTAGTTGGTTAGAGTAGATTCAAAGTATCAGTTTATTTATTAATTTTGTTGTTATTTTATTTATTTTCTTTACATTATCGTGTTGGTTTTGCCGTACATTGACATGAATCTGCCATTCGTATACATGTGTTCCCCTTCCAGAACCCCCATCCCACCTCCCTCCCGATTCCCTCTCTCTGGGTCATCCCGGTGCACCAGCCCTGAGCACCCTGTATCAAGCATCAAACCTGGGCTGGCGACTGATTTCACATATGATAATTTACATGTTTCAATGCCGTTCTCCCATATCATCCCACCCTTGCCCTCTCCCATCAACTGATGAATGGATAAGAAAGCTGTGGTACATATACACAATGGAATATTACTCAGCCATTAAAAAGAATACATTTGAATCAGTGCTACTGAGGTGGACGGAACTGGAGCCTATTATACAGAGTGAAGTAAGCCAGAAGGAAAAACAATACAGTATACTAACACATATATATGGAATTTAGAAAGATGGTAACGAGAACCCTGTATGCGAGACAAGAAAGTATCAGTTTAATGTTCTCTAAATCTGAACCAGCGGCCCAAGGCCTGCTTTCTCTGTAAAGTCGTCATTGCAGGCCAAACAAAGTGGAGAGTGGCGACGGTGACTGTCAGATCCTTGAATCAGTCAAACCTACAAGTGAAAGGAGTAGTCCATTTAGCTACTTCTTAGTCAATAATTCTGCAATTTGCTTAATACATTTGTGTTTCACCTGTTCATGCTCTATTTCTCTTTGCTTGAATGTAGCAAGAGAAGAGGTTTGAACCTGGAATAATTCTGCTCTTTGGTTTTTTATTTGAATGAATCGACATTAACAATCAATCAAGGCATTCGAGATTAGGGATGCTACCCTCCACCTACTGACTCATTCATAAGATATTTATCAGGTGCTCCCTGCTTGAAGCATTGGCAAAATCACAGTAAATGAAACAGACAAAAATTCATGTACTTCTAGAGCTTACATTTTATTGTGGAAACAAGAAATGAAACAAATAGGGAAAATCCATTGTAATGGGTGATGCTTGCTAAGGAGGTGATGGTGAGAGACTGGAATTCCAGGTGAAGGTTTGGGGCAGGAAAGTGTCTTCACAGGTGAGGTCCCAGGTCCCTGTCCCGAAAGAGGCTCAAGCCAAGAGGTGGAGCCAAGCAGGATTTGCGAATAGCTATTTTGAGCCAAGCCAGTTAAGTGATTCTCATGATTTAAATAAAGAACCCAGAGATTTCGGAGCACAGGCGTCATGCTGGATCCCCTCTCCCTGGTGGAGCTTGAGAGCCCAAGGGAAGGTGCTCTGCACGGCGAGGAGACACACCTTTGGGATCGGGGGGCAAAAGGCAGCGGTCCCCTGAAGCTGGACTGGAGCGTCTGCTGTTGGACGCTTTACATGCTGGCTTTATGATCCATTGTTTATACTCCACGCTGAGCATGTGTGCAAATCCTATTTTCTCAAAGTTTGCTAGTGGGTGACTCTTCCCCATAGTAATGCGGATCTCTTCCTGAAAAAGTCTACTTAGCCTTTTACTAATGAAGTATATTTGGTTTCTAATCTCTCTCTCTTTTCCCCCTGCTAGCCCCTAGAGGTAACGCTGAAAGCACTTCTAATAGACAGGTGAGTATGTTTACACTGTAGCCGTGATAGCTTGCTGCTTTGATTGTAGGTAATAACAACTGAAGTTCTGTTCATTTGGAAAGTGAGGCACCTTCCAAGAAAGAAACAGCTTACCCTGTCGACACCCCTGTGAGGCCTCAGAGAGCCCGACAAGATTCTGTCAGAAATCGCCAACTTGCTGAATTATCAACATCAAGATTTTTGCCCGAATTATTTATTTTTACTACTTGAAATTTCAATTATTTGTTATTTTTAGAAAGATTTCTGAGTCCCCTTGCTTGGTGGGAACATGTATGTATATGTATGTGTTTAAACAGTTCTCCAGGATTCGCATCTGCAATTTCTTTCTTATGCTTGGTGGAGGAGGCTGCAGGGATGGGGGACGTTCGTTTTTCGCCTAGGCGCCCACCGAGACGAGCGCCGCCTCCGAAGGAACTCAACGCCCTGCCGCGCGTGCTCCGAGTCCGGGTCTCCCTGCTCTCCTGAGTCCGGGTCTCCGTCTGCAGTTGGAGGAGATGGCCATGTCATCCCAACTGCAGCCCTCTCAAGTCTAGACTCTCTTCCAGGAGAGAAACATGAGTGGTCCCTTCCCTGCTCAAAGCCAGGGCCACACCCTCCTTTCCTCAGGCCGTCGACTGGTTCTGCATTTTGCCCCCGCTCGTCTGATATCAGGTCTCGGTTCCCTACGACAAGCCCCGTGTTTGTTGTGGGTTTGCAGTGGGGACCTCCAGTGCACACCGTGGATGTGACTTAAAACCATTTCATTAGGAAAGATGTGTGAGATGGTGGGTCTTCTTTGTTGAGCAAGTGTTCATGGTTTCAACTTTTTAAATCCCAGCGCAAGTCACTTTTAGAACAGGGCTGGTCTGAAAGCAATTACCTGGCTGAGTTCCAGAGACTTCCACACGGCCTTTTTCCTAAGATAACAACAGTGACGGGCACGCATGGGCTGTCTCGGTCTGAAGTAAACTCTGTTCCAGGCACAAGCCTCACTCCTGAGCGTTTTCCCTGGAAAAGGAACCCGGAGCAGTCTCCCCAGCTCTTTCTATGGTGTTTATCACTGCAAACTGTGATCCTGGCTGAGGCCCTGCTGCAGCTGGCATTTATTAAAGGGATTGAAGACCACGCAGGAATCAAGAGTCCAACCACCAAAGTCTTTCACCGAATGAAAAACCAAACATAAAAGCAGAAATAAAGGGCATCTCAGAGGATGCATGAAGCTCATATTTAATTAAAAAAAAAAAGTGAGCTGCTTTTCTGGGTGTCTTCTGCAGTTTCCATCATGATTCTTCTGTGATCAGAACCCTGCCATCAAGCGGTGTTGATATAGGTTAAAACATTAGTGCCACTTCTCCAGCAAATCTGATCAGTTTTATTCTCTGATTGAACATGGTGATGGTTTATCTTTATCTACAACTAATTAAAATAGAATGTCTTGTTTACGTAATGCAGGAGATGCATTATCTTTTCTTGCCACCTGTTCATATATTTAGCAGGGGGATAAAAGTCAACCCAAAAGTCTCCTCAGTATTTAAATGTCGTTATTTTAGATAGAATTGACTTGTATTGGTTGGAATGGGTCTATGTGGAAAAATAAACCAAGAAGGTTGTACATTGCTTCTCCTTTTCATTCTGTATGATTTTTAACTGGCAGAGTGTAGAATTCCAGGAACTTAGTAAGCAAACCTTTCAGTTGCATTTCTTCTTAGAAATGGAATAACGAATGGAAAAGATGAAAAGAAAATTGTCAAAAAGCAGCCATGCCTTTATAAAATCTGAAGCATAAATTAGATTATTAAAAATATGTTTGCATGATAAATCCATGGTAATTGGAGATTTTGCAGAATGTTTAATATACTGAAGCCACTTACAGTACATGAAATAAATGCTAACTTCCTCAACTGATATTTTTTTCCTGGTATTTCTGAACATTGAATGAAAGAAGATTGTCAGAAGTTAAGAAGTGCCCCAAATACTCTTATTTTTTTAAAATTAATTCTTACATCTCAAGTGGGGCTTCCCTGGTGGGTCAGTGGTAAAGAATCTGCCTGCCAATGCAGGAAACATAGGTTCAATTCCTGGGTCAGGGAGATACTCTGGAGAAGGGAATGGCAACCCACTCCAGTACTCTTGCCTGGGAAACCCCATGGACAGAGGAGCCTGGTGACCTACAGCCCATGGGGTCGCAAAAGAGTTGGACACAACCTAGCGACTAAACAGCTACGGCAATCCCAAGTGAAGTACCCTCTCTTTTCACTTCCATATAAAATATGCTTTTCCCTTTGTTCTTATCAGCTGGATTTATTTTATTCCTGGAAGGCAAGCCTTCATCTTCAGAAATGAGTGATTCAAATGCCTTAATCCATCTCTTTTTTGTCTTTTTTCAGCCAAGGAAGCAAGGATAAATGACTCCGCAGCAGGTCCTAGACACGTGGCTGACTCCCTCACCAAAAAGCAATTAAAAAACCAAAACAAACACATAGTATTTGCACTTTGTACTTTAACTGTAAATTCACTTTGTAGAAATGAGAGATTTAAACAGACGGCTTTGATCTGTGAACATGGAAGGGCTGGCTTCAGAAAACTGACCACATACAATGTATGTGTCCTTCTTTGGCCTTCAGAATCTGTAGCTGGTGGAGATGTATTCTGAGTGGATTTAAGTGTCATTTCTTCATCCTACACATGTTAACCAACATAAGCCTTGGCCGAGTGCCCTGGCTCCAGCCTGTACCTCCTCCTGATGGGAGCTGTTACCTGTAGTCCCACCAGGTTGGCTTTGCTAGGAATCTACTGTCCTGGCGGCATCGCTGAATCCGTGTTGGAAGCTCCACGGCTCCGTAGACGTTTATAGCCGACTGCTGTCCCCATCCTGGGTTTGTTCGTGTCTTGGGATTTTGTGTTAGCTTGTTGGTTTTCCTTCCAGAGTTCCTGCTCACGCAATGAGTTACCCAACCACTAACGCAGTCTTTACCGGTAGTGCCCTGGTAGAAAAGGAGATATTTCAAACTCTTCTTGGTATGCCTGCTTTTCCATTGCAAGCTTCTGTTAGAGTTTTGCCTTGGGCTCAGATTATCTATGCTGTAAATGCTAGAGAATTCTGTCTGCCTTCCTGAGGCTGCGTGGAGGGGCCCAAGGTTCAGAAAAGTAAACTTACTCATGATCTGACCAAGCCAGCCAAACACACTTGTCAGCCTTCTTCTCTTGGACCTGGCCCCTGTCCATCCGTCCATAGTCTACACGGGGGCCTCCGGGAAAGGAAAACTCTCACCTGAGCAAGTTCTGAGCGGTCTCCTTAAAGAAGGCGTGAGCAGCAAGGCTGTGCTGGGCACTGGTCCTGGCAGCCGGGGACAAAGGCCTGCGGGTGCCCCTGCTTCCCTTCTTCTTCCTGGAGGCGTCAGGGGCTCTAGGACTGGCCAGTGGGAAATTCACCTGAGTGGGGCCCAGCTGAAGGCCCCACGGGGGCAGCGGAGCCGGGCCTCGGGAGAGCCGACTGCCTCAGTTAGGGCCGGAGCCCCGCCTCCGTGATGTGCCCACAGCCTCCGTGGAGTGACGCTGTGACGCTGCCTCAGCTCTAGCTTTAGGTTTGGAAACAAATCTTCCTGGCCCCAGCTTCCCCAGCACACAACCTGTCGGTCTGTCTCGACAGTTTTCATGAGGACGTTTCCTACGGCGTCTTGTTTAAATTGAGGGAAAGTCAAAGTGGAACCTTGGAGCCGCAAAACCAGCCCCCGTGTGTGTCACCATTGTTTAAGAAACAGTTATGATCCTAAATTTATTGGATAATCTTTTATATTTCTGAACTTTGAATTTAATCATTTTTCTTAGATTAAAATAAAATGTGCTATCAAAACCGTAGTCAGCCTCTTGCTTCCTTCTAAGGGTGTCTACTGTCAGGAGACAGACAGGGATGATGGGCGGGGGCAAAGTGGACCCGTCTGGTGCTGCCCCTCTGGCCATGGGACTCAGGATAAGAGCCTTTGGGGGCTTCAGTCTCCTGCTGTCAAACAGATGACAAGCTGCGACGTGCACCCTGGTGTCCACGTGTGAAGGGTGCAGGCTGGCGCAAAGCGGGCAAGTGTTCAGCCTCGTGATGGAAAGCGGCCATCCACTCACGAGGAACTGAGGGCTGGGGCCTTCCTGTCCTGCCGGATGCTGGGTGGACCAGAGAAGAGACAGAAATGTTCCTGTCGTGGTTAAAGCTAGTGCTGCTCCAGAAACCCTGGCAGACCACTGGTCCCCAGCCCCAGCCTCCGGACCCGGTGTCCTGTCCTTGGTTAGACTCTCTACTCTCCGACTGCGGCAGGGGCTGCTTCTCTAGGTCTAGCGGAGATGTAAATGACACACGGGCTAAGGGTAAGATACACAACATTAAGATATTACTTCCACATACCGTGAAACGACTGTCACAGTAAGTTTAGATCACATCCAGCCTTGCACATGAGTACCAAAAAGACATTGTTTCCCCCCGCTAGTGATGAAAACTTTCAAGATCTACTTTCTGAGCAATTTCCAAATCCACCCATCAGCCAGCCGCGTTAACTATGATCCGTCACGGTGTGGTCTCCACAGCAGCTTCTGGGCTGGCCATGTTTCCTCTAAGACTCTCTGTTCTTTCCTGGTAAATCTCCCTTCAGCCACACTACTTCTTTCTCTGCTCAGCAAAGTGTCATCTTTGTAAAACTCAACCTTAGCATTTGAACTGTGCAGTCAAGATGCTCCTGGAAATGAGTTAAGAGGAAGCTGCCAGGAAGCACTCCGTGACGTGGTGGGGCTTGGACTGGTTCTGGAGCAGGTAGGAGAGGACGAGGCATCCAAGGAGGCTAGAGCCTGAACAAAGGCAGGTAGGCTGGAGGGACGACGGAGCCTTGGAGGCAGTGGGCCAACACGCCAGGGCTGGAGCAGATGGTTCTTATTGCTAACTATTAAGACTTTAAATGAAAACCAGAAATTGTTTCCCTTATGTACCTGGTGCAGCTGTTTTTAGTGATAGATGCCTCCCTCCCCAAGCCCCTCCCCTCCTTCTCATGTTGAAAAATGCTCTCCTACCTCCTTGTCAAAAATCTCCAAGTGGAAGTTTATTTAGAAGTGCACTGACTGACTCATAAATCACGCCCATGAAAGTCACAAGCAGAATTTCCTAAAGTTATGAGGGTGGACGGTGTCAGCTTTTTGTAGAAAAAACGACATGTGCAGAAATGACCAACGTCATCATAAGCTACCAAGTGGACACCAGATCATGTAAACAGCAGAGCTGACCAGAGAGAAAGTAAGGGGGAGAAAGCAAGAAGCTCGTGGGCCTGTGGTGATGGTGGTAGTGAGAACAGTGGTGAGGAGGAGGAGGAGGATGACGGTGCTGATGCTTATGCTGACTGTGATGATGATGGTGAGGGTGATCATGGTGGTGATGGTGGTGATGATGGTTTTCTCCCTAATACCATATACTACCACAGAGGCTTGGAGAAGGAAATGGCAACTCACAGTATTCTTGCCTGGAAAATCCCATTTATAGAGGAGCTGGCAGGCTACAGTTCAGAGGTAGCAAAGAGTCAGATAAGACTGAGTGACCTAAGCACAGCACATACCACAGTGGCCAAAATTTGTAAAACATTTTTGATTAATTAGATGCTTAGGCATTTTTGTATTTCTTCATTCTAAAACACTGTATTAGCTACTTATTCCCTACAAAGCTGTAGACAAACCACCCCAAAACTCCACAGTCGATCCTACCCATGTCTATTCTGATCACTCTCTGCATGTTGGCTGGGCTGGCTGGGCTCTGCTGGGCCTACCCTGGGCCTCACCCCACTCCAGGATGAGGGGCCACTGGGGGTGTGTCTCTGCATGGCCGGGGCTGAAGCGCAATGTGATTTACCCGACTGCAGAAGCACATTTCAAACCTCATCTTGTGACCTGTCTGCTCACATCTGTGAACCGCCCTGGGCTCCGAGCAGGTCCCCAGGCTCAGCCTCCTAGGCCCCTTGGGTCTGTTCTGCTGTCTGCAGAGGGAGGTCTTGTCCCGGGAACTGACCAGAGGGTATTTTCATCAGGGACTGGACACGGTTGAGGGCAGAGGCACGCGGCCCGTTTTATGTTTTATTTGACCTGAGTCTCATTTATTCAACAGCCACTGAATTTCCTTGGCCACTGGCATCTCCTCTTTGCATCTCTTCTTCAGAGTTTGAAACATCTCAGACGGTAAAGCGTCTGCCTACAATGTGGGAGACCCAGGTTCAATCCCTGGGTCAGGAAGATCTCCTGGAGAAGGAAATGGCAACCCACTCCAGTATTCTTGACTGGAAAATCCCGTGGACGGAGGAGCCTGGTGGGCTACAGTCCATGGGGTCACAAAGAATTGGACACGACTGAGCGACTTCACTTCACTCCAGAGTTTGAGCTAGACGCTTGCTGTCCACGATGGACGGAGGAGTGGCTTCTGGGGGAGGGAGGGAGTGTTGCCACAGGCCACGTCCGCCCTCTGACGCTGAACGGCTCACGGTGGTTACTCCACCCTACACAGCTTAAATGCCCCCTTTCTGCCTGTTTTCTCTGGACATCCGAATGCCTGCTAAGTTCTAATAAACTCGACCAGTTAATTCAATTCATGTGTGTTTCACAGTGGAAAGATTTTATACACCTTGTTGTTAATATTTTACCTTCAAAACAAAGATTTGATTTCTGTCAGTTGAAGCTATGCTCAGTCCGTAGATTGCTTCTTTGTTTAAAAACGTGGATTTTTGTACTCCAGCCAGACTGCCTGCGCGTTGCCTTTCCAGTCTGCGGTGGCTGGTGTAGCTCAGAGGAGAAGTGCCAGTTTGCTCCTAAGATCTCCTAAGTGCACCCGGGGTGGCCACCCGGAATGTTTCAGTTTAAATTTGCATATGCATGATGCTCTGAGTATTAGACCGGAAAACTGTTTTGTTACTTAAAATGTGTCAACTCTGCTTTTTCCTCTAAGGCAATGGTCTTTCTAATTTGATGAGCAAGGTTATTAACTGAGCCCTATTATAATAAAAGAAACATATTTCTAGAAGTAAGATAAAATAAGGAACTGAGACGTATTTTGCAAAGGGCTTAGGAGTGGTGGTGGTGGTGCTGAGCGGGGCACACGTGACCTGCAGTGGCTTCTGCCAACAACTCCTGGGCTTCCTGACTCTATTACTTGTGTGTGAACGCTCAGCCGCTGCAGTCGTTTCTGGCTCTTTGCAACCCCATGGACTGTAGCCTGCTGGGCTCCTCTGTGGTTTTCCCAGGCAGGTGTATTGGTGTGGGTTGCCATGCCCTCCTCCAGGGCCTCTTCCTGACCCAGGGATCGAACCCATGTCTCTTGCATCTCCTGCATTGGCAGGCGGCTCTTCTCCACTAGCGCCACCTGGGAAGCCCGACTCTGCTCACTGAGCCTTAAATGCGAGTCCCCCCACCCCCAGCTTGGGGAGGAGGGATAAAAGGAAAGCAGAACATATCAATAGCAACTCTGCTATTCATACCCGCAAGGAAAGGTTATTCCTTCTGGTAACCCCACAGCCCCTGCTTTTCCTGATCTGGAACGACCCGGAAATGCTGCCCCTGGGTGATGGAACCCGCCTAGTGTGCGGGTGTCTCTCATCAGGTCCCTGAAGCAGAGCCTGTGGCTAGAGCAGGCCTGTTCACCAAGCACGGCGTGATCACACGAAAGGCCCAAAGACCACAGCTGGGTTGGATGAAAGCGGTCCCGTTATGCCATCGACATGTTCAATAATCAATAGATTATGTAAGATCCTGTCTTCCATTTTGTCCCTTTCTCTCTAACTCTACTTCCAGTGATTTTTGGCTTTTTCTAATGTATCCACCTGGGAGATATGCATATCTGATGAAATCCTGAGAAATGAGTTACGTCCTGTCATTGCTACTCTCAAGACATGTTCCAGGGAAAGAAAAATAGGAGCAGGATATGGGTGGCAACTCTGGTGATGAAGCTTTTCAGAGACCAGTGCCCACCCCCGGCCCCCCGGCATGGCGAGGGGTGATGCACCCTCTTTGCAGTACCTCCAAGTCCTGTCGCGATCACCAGCCTCCTCTGTCACACCTTTCTCAGATCACACCACAGAGTCTAACCCCAGAAACAAATCTCCACGTTGGTAAATCAGTTTGACTCTTCTGTCACCCAAATGTGAACGATTCCATCTTTTCCCCCAAACCCGAAGCCAATCATTTCCAAATGTGCTGTTTTTATTTGCTTTTGTGTTGGGGAGCTAAGCGGTAATTCACTGTAGCTCCCTAAGGGCTGTTGAAAATTCCTTTGCTTGTAAATTTTGAGATGAACACATCCATCTGTTATTTCTCCTTTTAAGTTTGAAAACCCACGTGCCAAGTACAGGATATAGTTCTAGGCATCATAGATCATATTTGTAATAACACCATTTATGAAATTAAATCAGGTCACGATGGCCACCATTTGAAAACCTCAGGTTCAGCAAAGAACTGTCGGTCGGTCACAGTGCACACCAAACAGGAGCCTGCCTCGTGACTGGAGCCTCCGTCCCAGTGAGCGTGTCTCCGCTGTCTTCACTCTGCTCCTCCTTCACAGAATCTCCTCTTGGCTAGCAGCGACAGCCGTCTTTGGGTTTTCCTCTTTTTCATATTCTTACGGAGACACAGACATGGCATTTGCTCCATTTGCAGGGGGTTGCTAGTTTTCATGTTAGTTAGGTTTTCATGACTGAAAAAATGCAGACTAGGTCATCTTTCTGTCAAATGCTGAACATGTACATTTTCCAGAGTTTCTTCTCGGGAGAGTGGGGCATGGAGGCTGTGTTCCATCTTGTTGATAAAACGCATGCTGACTTTAAAATGAAGACTGATCACAGAATTAAAGCCTGGAGAGGAAGCCCTTCCACCAGTCCCAGCTGGTCACCTGGTCACCTCCAGGCTGCTGAGAAGTCCATAGATGGAGAGTCTCTGGAAGTGGGCCCAAAGGACACTTATCTGATTGTAGATTGGATGCGTTTTCGACGCATTAAACCCGTCTGACATGGATGCTTTCTCTGTTGAGCCAGGCTCACACATCTGAGCTCGAGGCCAGCTGGCCATACGCTCTCTCCTGGATTCGGACCTAAGGGTCCTGACCAGGCCCCCATGGGCCCACCACCCACTGTGCTCTGCCTGCCTCTCATCAGTCATAACGGTTTCTTCTTCGTCGTGCTTCCAGAACCGCAAGTGGGGCAGAGCAGAGGGCCGTTCGTGAGTGTCAGGTGCTCAGGGTGAATCATGCCCTTTTCTAGAAGCAAGCAGTGGGAGACTGAGGTCTTGCCGTGACGGGTCACTGACTTGGGGGGAGTTGAACTCGCGCTTTGCTCTAGGAGTTTGTGGCCTTGGGCAGGAGTCCCAGCAGCTCTGAACGTCAGAATCCTCCCTGGAAAAGAAGAACGTTACTGTCTGACACGGGACTACAGAGCAGCCCCTCCAGGGGGGGGGGCCGGTGCTGTCCTTCTACACCTGCTCCTCTGAGAGCCCTGGTGGACACCAGCCTCTTCCCGTCACTGGGCGCCTTCTCGACCGCTGCCTCCTGGTCCCCTCCACCCAGGTCCCTTCACCCTGTCCCCTCCTTGGTTATTTCTGCCGCAGATGTTTTGGAGACCCCGCCATCCCTACGGGTGGCTCCCAAGCCCTCGAGTCCACTTTCACAGCTTCTGCTCCTCTCGAATTGAGGGAACCACAGAAATGACCTGCTGGTCCTGCCACAGCCAGTCCAGACTTCCGTCTGTCCTCACTTGGACCTTAGCTCTTCTCTCGGCTCAGGGCAGAGTCTCTGGTTTGTCCTCAGACCTGCCCACTTGCAAACATCCCCAGCCTCTGCAGCACGTGCTGTGAAATTGGCCAGGCAGAACCCCAGAGCTGAGCGAGCCCAGATGTCCTGGACCTGTGCAGGGGCCCACGCAGTGATGTGTGTCTGGAGATAGAGAAAGTCAGTCCATGTGGCGGCCCCCTCTGATGACGCTGGGCCCATCGGTGTCACCTCCACCTCGATTTCCTCCAGGAGGATTTCATGGCTTCTTCTGGGCCCGCCTTCAACCCCTCTAGCCCCTCACCATCCCCGATGCCCAGCGTGCCTTTCACAAGCCCAGCTGGCCACTGCCTCATCCCAAGGCCATGATGGGGGGCTTTCTCTTTCCCACCCTAGGACCCCGGGTCGACGTCCTTCTGCCCTCTGTGGCGAGGTGGGGTGGGGTCCTGCCCTCCTCCCCGCTGGTGGGCCATGCCCTTGCTGGCTCTGGGCCCCCTGCCCCCTCCCTGACACCCAGCTCCTTCCCACCACTGCAGATCCTCTCTGCTCACAGGGCTCCCAGCTGAGAAGAGCCCATCTTGACCCAGGCCCGCTCCTCCTCCTGCCCAAATTCTGAGGCCCCCAGAGCTCTGTCCAGGGAACATCCCGGGAACAGAGCTCTCGGCTCAGTGGGAACGCTGTCCGTCACGCTAGGGCAGGAGAGGGGGACGGGGCAGGAGGACCCTTTGGCCTGCCGGCCCTCCGGCCTGAGGCCCCAGCAGGCAGTCAGGGGAGTTCCTACCCTCCCAGCCTTGGTGTATGTCCTCCCCTCTTCCCCTGGGTCTCCACCAGACTATCAGAATGGGACCCAGGAAACACCGCTTTCTCAGGGTTTTCTCAGTTTGTGAGGCCAGGTCTGGCTGCCCTGGGACTGACTGGCCTGGTCTGGGAGCTTTCCACCAGGCGGGAGCACGGTCCACACCTCCTCAGACCAGGTCAGAGAGGCAAGCCCTCAGCCCCTCTGCCGGGGGAGCCCTAGGCGGTTGCTCCCACCTGGGTGAAGCCACTCTGGTCCAGCCACCACGCCGCCCCTGGACAGGGACTTCCCTGTGGCCACCACATCACCCTCGGTTCACGTCCACCCCCCTGAGCCCCCGGGGGGCCTTCAGAGCCCTTGGTCTTGTGAACAGCCACCTCCTTCAGGAGCTCTTGCTTTTAAACCCCGATCGGTGACCCCCCCACCCACCCAGCATGAGCGCCTCTCCTCAGGAGGATGTGCGACCAGCCCCCACCCCCACCCCCCACACCAGCATGGCCGTTCCTCCTCAGGACGGTGCGCACATGTACCGACCTGTGTGTTCATCGCTCGTGGCCTCAGCTGCCTCCCGCTCAGAAGTCCAGGAGGGCAGAACTTCCTCCCCTCTTGCTCATGAGTTTCCAGCTCTCAAAGCAGAGGCTGGCGTGTTGGGGGCACCTGGGTGCCTGGAAGTGTCTGGAGCTCGTCCGCTTGCTTGGCTGGTTGATGGGTGAGCACGGAGCCTCGTGTGGCCCAAGTGTTAAAATCACGCTCATCCCCTCCCACTGCTCTCCCATCCCCTCACTCTTGCATCCTGGATGGTCTCCTGTTCTCACAATCAGCCCCACCAGCCCCTCGCCCTCACACACAGGTCTCTCCTGTCCTGCTCCTGGTCTGGGCCGGGCTGGCCGCTCTCAGCCCCCCTGTCACTTGCTGCTACTCCTCCCCACTCTGTCCTCCGCTCTTCATCTGTCCCTGTGTTATCACAGACGATGCAGGAAACTATGAAACAGCCAGAAATCGTCTGCCTCACTCTGCGCTGTCACTACTCAGCACTTCTGACACCACGCAGGCTGGTTTCACCAGCAAATGCTCTGGGCCCCCCGTGGCCGTCCTGCACTTCAGCTCAGTTCTCACACCACCTGTAGTTAGCTGAGACCCCTCCGGTACTGGCACATTGGGGGTTAAGTCTCCAACATAGGAAACTGGGAGAGGGGACCCAAAGGGTCACTTCTTGGTGGGTTCTCTGAAGGGACCGTCTGGAGGTCAGCTCACGGAGAAGTGAGCAGCGAAAGAGAGCTTGGGACAGCCGGGTGAAGACGCAGCGGGCACGAACTGAAGCGGGGAGATGAGCAGGGTCTGTGTGTCATGACAGTGACAGAAAAAAGGGCCAGCGGGCAATCTTGAGTGGGCAGTGGACCGGAGGGCTGACAGCGGACCACATGAAGTCAGGTGCATGAGCAGAACCAGCACTGGATCAACTCCCCCACTGCCCGGCACGCCGTCCCGAGCACTCGAGCGCCCCTGGACGGATGTACTTCAGCCGTTCCCCTCCAAAGGGGCAAGCTGTTCACGCTGAAGGTCCCCATGCCTGACAGGGGCACCCCATGAAACACTGAAGGAGAAACCGACCTCAACCAAATAAGGAAACTGAACCACGCCCCTGATGAATTTCTCTCTGTAAGTTTTATGTCCTAAGACTTGAAGCAAAACCTAATTTCATAGCACATTTTAAAAATTTCATTCCCTATGACAATAGACTTCTTAAAAGTTTGCCTGATAGAATAGCCTTATTTATTTAATTTGTAAACATTTTGATGGTGAAGGAAATAGCAAAGTGCTGATTTTAATTTATTTTTCTGGTAGTGCTTCCCAGAAGTCATTGGTCTGAGACTTGGTGCTGGAGAGATTCTTGAGAGTCCCTTGGACTGCAAGAAGACCCACCCAGTCCATCCTAAAGGAAATCAGTCCTGAATACTCATTGGGAGGACTGATGCTGAACCTGAAGCTGAAGCTCCAATTCTTTGGCCACCTGATGGGAAGAGCTGACTCATTGGAAAAGACCCTGGTGCTGGGAAAGATTGAAGGCTGGAAGAGAAGGGGACGACAAAGGATGAGATGGCCTCACTGACTCAATGGACATGACTCTGAGCAAGCTCCAGGAGATGCTGAAGCACAGGGAGGCCTGGCGTGCTGCAGTCCACCGGGTCACAAAGAGTCAGGCACATCTCAGCAACTAAACAACAACAAAGCTAAAAAAAAATAGCTATTTCCTAAAAGCAGAAGTTTCTGCATGCCTCATTTCTACCAAACAGACCCTGTTAGAAGTCCCTTTCACTGGAGCCTTGTTGGATTTGAACAGCCAGCCATGTGCTTGGGGTTCCTGACAACCAAGGGTCCCGGCCCCTCCTGGGCAAGATGGTATCTGTGTTAATGAGGTTTCTCTTGCTTTTATTCCCCCTCCTGTCAGATCCCTGCCTTCCTTCAGGAGCACTCAGAGAATGAGGCCTGAGAGGCTCCATCCTTTGACAGCATCCCAGCAAAGTTTCTCCCTGATGAAGCTCTAGTTCCCTCTCTCTGTGCTATCTCATCTCAGCTGAGGAGCCCTGGAGGTTCCTTCTGGTTTCAGCGTGATGAAGGGTTAGGAGGTCAGGTCAGAGCTGAGCTGGCGGGATCCTGGGAAGAAAGGCGAAGACAGGCCTGAGTTTGGCCTGGTTTCCAGGGAGACGGTTAGCGGTGTGTGTCTCCGGGTCGGTCCGGGAGCCCTACCTCCCTGGGGACACATGTCGGGTCCCCTCCATGCCTGCTCCCTGTGCCCATGGACCCAGCTCCCTGCCTGCAGCCCTGCCCACCCCGCGGTGAGGCCAGAAACGCTCGGCCTCACCGGCATCTAGGCGGAGCGCCGCATTTCGTGTAAATGATGTCCTCACCCTGCCTGATTCGAGCGAAGCCGTCTGTCCCTGGTTAAACAGGGGGCTCCATCAAGAGCATCAGCTCATCACGGATTTGTAACAGCTTCCCCTCCCCTTGCCTCCGGGGACAACAATCAAGCTCCAACTCTGACTTTTCCGTGGTCCTCAGAGGCGTCCCCAGATATAATTTATGTAATTCCACTGTGACTCAGTAATATCTCCAACATAAAACGATTGACTGAACGTGAGCCTGAAGGCCAGGGTGACTCATCCCGGGGCAAACTCATTTTTGTGGGTTATTTCAAAAGCTACACAGCATTATGGGATCACAAGAGAAAACAGTTATAAGACAATGAGTTCCATATTCCACTGCCCTGGAATCCTTTAAAACATGCAAATGTGAAATGAGTGCTCATTGACAGCTGCGACTGTTTTAAACGGAACTTTGCTTTGGGTTAGCATCAATCATGTATGTAAAATGTGAAGCATACGGCTTAGATTATCACATGAGCATTAATGTCTATTTTTCTTAGGTCTGTTTTCATGTTCAAATGCTCTCATGCCCGGCTACAGAGCCAGCAGTGAAATAGTGATATCGGACTCTCTGTTGCCTTGATATTATGCTGAAACCTTTACGTGGAAGAAGACAAGTCTTGCAGGAAGTTGGGAGCCAGAGAGGTAAGCTGGGCTCACGGCCAACAAAGACATGCACACGCAGACGCACAGCTAGAGTGTTCGCTTCTGAACTGGTTTCTTGCACTGAGTCTGCTTGGGCTACAGAACTCCTGTCAGATGGCAGGCGCCAAGGTCGCTTTAGCTCCTCTGAAAGAGCTGAAAGGATTTGGTGGTGGGGAGGGTCCGCTCGGGAACGTTGCCCAGCCTCCTGCCGCTGGGACTCCCCCATAAAGAGCGTCTGGGCCTGCCAGGTACCTGCGTCAGGCTCAGGGTGTCGGTGGCTGAGTGCTGAGTGTAGGTGCATACGGCTCAATTGTATATCCTTCAGAAACCTGTGCTCAGAGCTGAAGTGATGGAATAACTTTTGAAGGTCTTTGTGCAGAACAGCGCCTGCCTTCCTGAGCTAGGTGGAGCGTCGGCTGCATCAGCCGGGGAGGGCTGGCTGCTTCGCCTGGGGCTGAGGGGCAGGGTCTGCTTTCTACCCAAGGATGTAAGTGAGGTCAGAGAGCAGGAGGGGGCTCAGGCCGGGGGCTCCTTCCAGAGCAGAGAAGCTCCTTCTCACCCACCTGCCTTCCCACCACACAGCCTTCATCTCCGGGGAGCGTCAGGTGTCACCAAGACAGGGCCACGGCTGGCCCTGGACTCCTGATTCATCCACGCCCTGTGGTTTGGGCCCCCTCCATGTTTCCTATATGTTTGCATCCTGTTCTCCCACATTACAAAGCAGGGTGTTTCTGTGAGCCAGGCTCCCAGCGGTCAGCAGAGCAGCTGCCGTTGACTCGAGTCCTGCGTCCCCAGCCCCGACCAAGGCCAATTCGTCTGAACAGGGATGGGTCCCCAGGAGCCCATGGCTCCCACACGTCCAGGCCTTCCCGCTTCTCTGCCACAGGCCAGCCCCATGATGCACAGAGATGCCCAGCCCCTCGAGAGAGAAGTGGACCCAAGCCTTCTGCAGGGTAAGCCTGAGCCTGGGGAGGGCACAGGTGGGTGGACCAGAGGCTGCTCGCTGCACCTCAAAGTGCATGGTTTTGAGAGGCATTTGACAAGACGCCTCAGTGGGTCCTCAGGTGCGTACCAGACCCCCCACGCTGCACCTGGCCTGTGTCGGGAGCCACAGACGAGCATGAGGTCTCTGCGTTGTGCGCTCCTTCAGCCCGTGAGCATGCACCAGGTCTCTGCTGAGTACCCGTCAAGATCAACAGAGCAAGTGGGCCCCCGCCTTGTAAGGGTCGCGAACTGGAGCAGGCAGTCCGCCAGTGGAGATGTTAATCTGTTTCTTACTCACTGTGTCAGTCACAGTTCTGCAGAGAAAGAGATCGACAGTCTGTGTATCTGCGTGTCTGTGTATCTGTGTGTATGTGCATTCAGTCCAGGTCAGTTAAGCTGTGTCCAACTCTTTGCAACCCAATGGACTGCAGCATGCCAGGCCTCCCTGTCCATCACCAACTCCCAAAGTTTGCCCAAACTCATGTCCATTGAGTCCGTGATGCCATCCAACCATCTCATCCTCTGTTGTCCCCTTCTCTTCCCACCCTCAATCTTTCCCAGCATCAGGGTCTTTTCCAATGAGCCAGTTCTTCACATCAGGTGGCCACAGCTTTGGCTACGTAGCAAGCAGGCTCTTAGTGCCTCAACCAGGGATCGAACCCGGGCACCTTGCATTGGAAGCATAGAATCTGAACCACTGGACCACCAGGGGGTATGTGTGTGTGTGGATACATGTATGTGTCTGCGTGTGCACATGTCTATGTGGATATATGTATGTGTCTGGGTGTGCACATGTCTATGTGTATGTATGTATGTGTATGTGTGTGTGTTTGCGTGTGCACATGTCTATGTGCATGTATGTGTGTATATGCGTGTGTCTGCGTGTGTGCATGTCTATGTGTATGTATGTGTGGATATATGTGTGTGTCTGCGTGTGCGCATGTCTATGTGTATGTATGTGTGTGTATATGTGTATGTCTGTGTGTGTGCATGTCTATGTGTATGTATGTGTGTGTATATGTATGTGTCTGCATGTGCACATGTCTATGTGTATGTATGTGTGTATATGTGTGTGTCTGCGTGTGCGCATGTCTATGTGTATGTATGTGTGGATATGTGTGTCTGTGTGTGCACATGTCTATGTGTATGCATGTGTGTATATGTGTGTGTCTCTGTGTGCACATGTCTATGTGTATGTGTGTGTGGATATATGTGTGTCTGCGTGTGTGCATGTCTATGTGTATGTATGTGTGTATATATGTGTCTGCGTGTGCGCACGTCTATGTGTATGTATGTGTGGATATATGTATGTGTCTGTGTGCGCGCATGTCTATGTGTATGTATGTGTGTGTCTGTGTGTGCATGTGTGTGTCTGCATGTGCGCATGTCTATGTGTATGTATGTGTGGATACATGTGTGTGCGTGTGCGCATGTCTGTGTATGTATGTGTGGATATATGTGTGTCTGTGTGTGCGCATGTCTATGTGTATGTATGTGTGTATATATGTGTGTCTGCGTGTGCACATGTCTGTGTATGTATGTGTGGATATATGCATGTGTCTGTGTGTGTGTTTTGTGTGTATATGTGTGTCTGTGTGTATGCATATGTGTGTGCAGCAGGAACCTCAGGGAGAGCTGAGACCCTAAAGGCCACCTGCGGGCAGAATTCCTTCCTCTAGGGAACCCCTGCCTCTTCTCTTAAGGTCTTCAACTGCCTGAATGTGGTTGATCCACATTCTGAGGCTTGTCTGCTTTATCAATGGCTTCCCAAGTGGTGTCAGTGGTAAAGAACCAGCCTGCCAATGCAGGAGACATAAGAGATGAAGGTTCAACAGCTGGGTCAGGAAGATCCCCTGGAGAAGGGTATGCCAATGCATTCTAGTAGTCTTGCCTGGAGAATCCCATGGACAGAGGAGCCTGGTGGGCTACAGTCGATGGGGTCGCAAACAGCTGGACACGACTGAAGCGATTAGCAGAAGCAGCAGAGCAGTGGGCCCTAGGCCCTTGCCTCTGGGCTCTTGGATGGAGGGTCAGTATCTGTGACTGAATAAAGTTCCATTCTGTGAAAAAAAATTAAAAAATAAAATACCTTCACCTTGACACATTAGCTCTGGTTTGATCCAAAGCTGGGTTCCGTGGCCTGGCCAACCCGACACCCAGCATTCTTCTCACATCGTTTACCGGTCAGACGCTGAGCCCTGACCACGTCGAGCTTTGCCAAAATGCTCGGGAGTTTCACACCGTCCCATTCAGTGTGTCCCAGCTAAAGGCATCCGCTCTGCTGAAGTCGCTAGTATTGGTGATGGGACCGCAGAGTCAGAGAAGACGGTGGCTCTGTGTCCATCCACCTCCGGCTTGGCAGGCAAGGAGGCCAGGGCCCTGCTGAGGCACATGCCCTGTCCGAGTCCCACGCTCACAACCCGCAATCATTCACGGGCACCCAGGCACTCGGCGTCTGAAAGGGAAGATGGCTTTCAGATGTCTCACACCTGCACCACTCTTTCAGACTCTCCCCCGGGACTCTGCCCCCACCTGGGTCCAGGCCTGAAGCTGGCTCTCCGTGCTTGCTCACACCAGGAGACTTTACTTGTTCCTCAGAAATTCGGCCACATCTGACGCATCTGGGCTTAGCGCAGCGCCAGAATCTGCGCTACTTCTTCAAGACCTCGCTGGGCTGTGATGCTGCCTTGATTGAAATTTCTGGTTGACCTCCCTGATCTGGTCTCTCGTGATGGGCTCACAGGTCCCAAGTCTGTGTCTTCAGGAGGCACAGAGCACATCCTGCAGGGAGTTTGTACCAGCGACGCTGCTGGGGGGGAGTCGTCCAGCTGTCCTTGTCCTTGGGGTGCAGGGCCGTCTCCAGCACAGGGCACACTGTGACGTAGACACTGTGCGAGGATGTGACGGATGTCACCGCGAGGCGGGGGTGGGAGCCGTGCTCAGGTTCGTCCAGAGCTGCCCTGGCGGGGGAGTCGCCAAGTAGCCAGGAACATCCTGGTACAGGAAGGAGCTAACACTGCCTCTGAGACCATTTCCAGAAACCGGGCGCGTTTAAATGGATCAGCTGAAGAGCGAATGCCCCACCTACAGGCGGCAGGTCTGACCCCAGGCGCCCTTTGAACCTTCAGAGCCTGCTACCTCCACCTGTCCAGCGGGATGACATGGGGGGGCCGGGGCCCGGCGGGGGGCATGGTGCCTCCAGTGACGAAAGTGCTGTGTCACCTGGCGTTGGCAGAGCCCTGGAGTCTATGACTTCCTCTTGCAGACACTCAGCAAAATCAACCCTGAAATGGACCAGATAAGTGTTATTATTTGCATTTTTCAAATAAGGAGAGACAGGGCTTGTGAGTGTGGTTTATTTGCCCAGGTTCACAGAGCTACGCACCAGAGGATCTAGGATTCATCCCAGTTGTCTTTCCTGTGGCCGCCGGCTCTGGGGGTCCAGAGTAACGTGGACATACCCACCTGGGAGCCTGGGTGTCCATCAGCCATCTCCACCTCTGTGGACAGACCTCCTCCGCAGCTCACCGGGAACTACCGGGTGACCATGTGCCGAGGGGACAGACACGGAGGGCCAGCGGGCCCCGTGGGGATCGGGGAACGAAAGCTGCCTGATTATTTGAAGTAAGAAATTTTTGTGTGTGTGAGGAAGAGATAAAAGGAAGAGAAAAATCTCCTCTCTGTGTCAAGGCACCTTTATATATGTTATTTATGGCATTAATTTTCTCCTCCAGGCATCCCTGAGGAATTCTAGTTCAAGGGCAACTGAAAAGGAAGGCTTTCAAGTCCTCCTAGCCCCTGAGCCTGCTGCCCTCCTCCATGGTTGGGAAGAAACTAGTAACACACCTCTCCTGAAAGGAGAATCTTTGTAATACTCCCCTAGCCTTTGCGGATCCAGACCTCTCACTTCTTGAAAAACAGCCTCTCCCTTTCAAACCCAACATGAAGACGTTTGGAAGGCCGTCTTGCTGCAGAGATCCAGTTGGAGCCCCGGGCCGGGGACTTCTGTGGTGGTCCAGCGGTTAAGGATCCATCCTGCGCCACAGGGGACGCAGGCTCAGTCTCTGGTCGGAGAGCTGAGATCCCACAGGACACCAAGCGATCAAGTGGCAAACGACTGAGCCGAGGGCCACCGGAGAGAGAAGCCACGCTCTGCAATGACAGCTCCCTGCGCCCCAGCTGAGGCCTGACGCAGCCGGGCCCACTAAGGAGCGCCAACAGTCCTGGCTGCTCCCGAGCCCAGCTCCGCTGGACTCCCCCCACAGGACCCCACCTGGACCCCTGGACCCCGCCAGCCCAGGGGGCCAGAGGGCCAGACAGAGGGCCCCCAGCTTCACCCTCCCAGCTCCGGAAATTCTGCCCCAGTCTCAGCACCAAGCGGCCACACCTTCCCCTCCCACTTCGTCCCCTTGGTCCCTACCTACTCCCACGAGGAAAAATGGAATTCAATGATTTAATCCCCAGCTATTTGTAGAGAATAACATTTGCTCATGTATAAAAGTGCTTTCAAACCTTATGAGTTCAGAGTTGAAATATGTAGGGTTTCCAGCTAATTGTTTTTCCAAACATAAGGTCTTGACTTTGGGAAAACAGTTAAAAGTTCAAAAACTCTTGAACATCAGATAAGTATTACAAAGTATCTAAAGCAACGTTTAGATAAGTTTCAGTAAGAATATAGGAATTAGAAACATATGAGTCATAATTTCCTTTAAAGCCCACTTGCATTTAGAGATTAAGGGGCAGAGAGATACTGATTAACCAAATGTGTTCAAGTATTTAGCAAATCCAGAATATTTAAAACATCATGAAAACATTTAGAGAGAAAAAGAGTTATTGCATTTACTGAATGCCCTGTAGGCCATGCAAATAAAGCAGTGTTTAGAGAGTTCTTAAAAATGATTTACCGCTTAGTGTTACCTAACTCGGACCAAAATGAATCCTGAAAATTTGAATTGTGGACACATAAGCCACCTTTGCATGACTTCGAATTTCCAGTTAGAGAAGGTACGATAAGATTCTCAAAGGTAGTGGCTAAAGGTGCTGACAGATAAAGAATGAAAAATAATGTGGCAGGCTCTTTTATCATTTCCTGACAAATTAGTGTGGCTAATTTAGACTTAATAAATGTTTATGGGATACGTTTCCTTCTATCAAAGGCTCATTTTTCCCTCAGTCAAGGTAGTCCAATACAAAACTTTTTCACAGCTTATAGAAGGAACATACCTCAACATAATAAAAGCTATATATGACAAACCCAGAGCAAACATCATCCTCAATGGTGAAAAACTGGAAGCATTCCCCCTGAAGTCAGGAACAAGACAAGGGTGCCCACTCTCACCACTACTTTTCAACATAGTTTTGGAAGTCTTGGCCACAGCAATCAGAGCAGATAAAGAAATTAAAGGAATCCAGATTGGAAAAGAAGAAGTAAAACTCTCTCTGTTTGCAGATGACATGATCCTCTATATTGAAAACCCTAAAGACTCTACGAGAAAATTACTAGAGCTAATCAGTGAATATAGTAAAGTTTCAGGATACAAAATCAACACATAGAAATCCCTGGCATTCCTATACACTAACAATGAGAAAACAGAAAGAGAAATTAAGGAAACAATTCCATTCACCATCGAAACAAAAAGAATAAAATACTTAGGAGAATTTCTACCTAAAGAAACAAAAGACTTGTATATAGAAAACTATAAAACACTGATGAAAGAAATCAAAGAGGACACAAATAGATGGAGAAATGTGCCGTGTTCGTGGATTGGAAGAATCAATATAGTGAAAATGAGTATACTACCCAAAGCAATTTATAGATTCAATGCAATTCCTATCAAGCTACCAGAGATCTTTTTCAGAGAATTAGAACAAATAATTTCACAATTTGTATGGAAATACAAAAAACCTCGTATAGCCAAAGCAATCTTGAGAAAGAAGAACGGAACTGGCGGAATCAACCTACCTGACTTTAGGCTATACTACAAATCCACAGTCATTAAGACAGTATGGTACTGGCACAGAAACAGAAATATAGATCAATGGAACAAAATAGAAAGCCCAGAGATAAATCCACGCATCTATGGACACCTTATCTTTGACAAAGGAGACAAGAATATACAATGGAGAAAAGACAACCTCTTTAACAAGTGGTGCTGGGAAAACTGGACAGCCACTTGTCAAAGAATGAAACTAGAACACTTTCTAACACCATACACAAAGATAAACTCAAAATGGATCAAAGATCTAAGCATTAGACCAGAAACTATAAAACTCCTAGAGGATAACATAGGCAAAACACTCTCTGACATGAACCAAAGCGGGATCCTCCATGACCCACCTCCCAGAATATTGGAAATAAAAGCACGAATAAACAAATGGGACCTAATTAAAATTAAAAGCTTCTGCACAACAAAGGAAACTATAAGCAAGGTGAAAAGACAGCCTTCAGAATGGGAGAAAATAATAGCCAATGAAGCAACGGACAAACAATTAATCTCAAATATATACAAGCAACTCCTGCAGCTCCATTCTAGAAAAATAAACAACCCAATCAAAAAGTGGGCCAAAGAACTTAACAGACATGTCTCCAAAGAAGACATAAAAATGGCTAACAAACACATGAAAAGATGCTCAACATCACTCATTATCAGAGAAATGCAAATCAAAACCACAATGAGGTACCACTTTACACCAGTCAGAATGGCTGCCATCCAAAAGTCTACAAGCAATAAATGCTGGAGAGGATGTGGAGAAAAGGGAACTCTCTCACACTGTTGGTGGGAATGCAAACTAGTACAGCCACTATGGAAAACAGTGTGGAGGTTCCTTAAAAAGCTGCAAATAGACCTGCCATATGACCCAGCAATCCCACTGCTGGGCATATACACCGAGGAAACCAGAATTGAAAGAGCCACGTGTACCCCAATGTTCATCGCTGCATTGTTTACAATAGCCAGGACATGGAAGCAACCTAGATTCCCATCAACTGACGAATGGATAAGAAAGCTGTGGTACATATACACAATGGAATATTACTCAGCATTAAAAAAAATTCATTTGAATCAGTTCTACTCAGGTGGACGGAACTGGAGCCCATTATCCAGAGTGAAGTAAGCCAGAAGGAAAAACAACAATACAGTATATTAACGCATATATATGGAATTTAGAAAGACGGTAACGAGAACCCAACGTGCGAGACAGCAAAAGGAACGCAGATGTATAGAACAGACTCGTGGACTCTGTGGATGAGGGCAAGGGTGGGATGATATGGGAGAATGGCATTGAAACATGTTAATTATCATATGTGTAATCAATCGCCAGCCCAGGATTGATGCTCAGGGCTGGTGCATCGAGATTTCCCGGGGGGAGGGAATTTTGAGGGAGGAGGGAGGGGGGTTCTGGAGGGGGAGCATATGTAAACCCATGGCAATAACATGTCATTGTATGGCAAAACTAATAAAAAAATAAATTAAAAAAAAACACATCTAGTATATTAGGAAAGAATGGATACTTTAGGGTGTCAGTGCAAATAGAACATACACTTAGAAGAAACAAGCTTCAGACGAAGTTGTGGAATCAAAGACACACAGGGTGAACCCCTCAAGGTGGGAAATGGGTATAAATGTGATGCTTCAAGCAACTGAGGCAAACAAGGGGGTGTGGTGATTTGTCAGGAGTGCCTGGAACAGCAAGCTGCCCACCCCAAAGCAAACGGGAAGAAGCAGCAAGAGGGCCAGCGTCAAGTGGGGGGCAAAACGATCCCCAGTGCGCCAGTAATCCTAATAAGCACAAATGGAGCTGTCTTAACTCATAAAGCACATAAAAGTTCTTTCTGAAAAATTGAATTACAGTTTTATAAAATTTGAATGAAAAACACGGCTTTATGCTGCTCGTGGGGACCATTAATAAGCTAAAGAAAGACAAACCAGCTTGAAACTAAGTGGGAGGAAAGCTATAACAAAGCTCTGCTATGGTGATGATAACATTGGATAAAGTAAAATATAAGGCAGAAGCATGAAGTACATGAAGAGGGTGTAATGGGTAGAATCGCGTCCTTCCTACCAAAATGGAACGTTGAGTTCCTAACCCTCAATACTTAGGAAGGTGGAAAGATTTTCTTTTTATCATTTGTAAATATTTTATAACATGGACAGCAGCTTTAACAGAGGCGGTCAGCATGAAGTGACCAGCGTGGCCCAGCAGTACGACTGGTTTCCCATGTCCTAATGACATAGACACAGTGGGAGGACCCCATGAAGACGCAGGCTGAGCCCCATGGGGCGATGGCAGGGCACCTGGGGCCGCCAGAGCAGCAGAGGGTCTGGAGCCTTCCAGGGAGGTGGCCTGCTGGCCCCTAAGTTCTGCCCTTGAGAGGACGGGCTTCCCTTGTGACTCAGATGGTGAAGAATCTGCCTGCAATTCTTGACCTGGGTTGGGAAGATTCCCCTGGAGAAGGGAACGGCAGCCCACTCACAACTAACATATTCTGCAAATAAAACACAAAAAAATCAGCTTTGCCAAGAGGTTCCAGCTGTCGCTTTGCTCAGCCTGCTTTCTTCCGCTGTCCCACTACTTCTGGGCAGCTTTTCTTCTTGCTAGGTGCCTGCAGTGATAGTGATTTCATCCCCAGTGTGCAGGGACCAAGTTCAGGGTTTTCTCCTGGAAAAGGCCCTCATTCAAGCTGCTCTACTCACAGATGCCTGAGGCAGGTATAAAACCCTAGGCTGGATGCATCCTCCTGGGAGCTGGTGGTGGACGCCCACCTGAATGCAGATGTGTCCCCTCGTCTGGGGACCTCCTGTGCTTCCTAGGCTGTGCCCCTTTCTACCGTGTCTCTTTGAGGATCTTAAACACATGTGTTTCTAAATCCTTTTCAGATCATTTACCAAAAAAAATATTTTTTATTCAAAGCTACCAAGTGGTTTTTGAGTTGTTTTCAAACTGACCTTTATGATGTAATGGGGGGCTTGTGCTTTGAGATTCTGTCTGCATCTCATCTCCCACAGTCCCTGCCCCTCCCCTCAAGAGCTCCTCCGCTTGGTATGCAGGCTTGTCTCCAAGCCAGAGACCGTCGCCCCTGAGGGGTGCTGCAGAGGGGTGTCCCAGCTGCCCCCCAGTTGCTGAGCCCTGTCTACTATCTCTGGAGATCCTCCGCCTCCCTCAGCCTTCAGGTAGTGCTGCACAGGGACCCGGGCTCAGATCCGTGCCTCTCTGGACCTCTGAGTCCTCCAGGCTCCCGGCTCCCGAGCTCACGGCAGGGAGGCCTCAGCCAGTCCAGGGAGGGAAGGTGGATATTGGTCCTGAGTGACGCTGACTTTGAGTATACATTGCTTGTGCTGTTTTCTGAATATGGAAACGCGTCTGGGCAGGTTTTCTGAAAGTCACATCTACAGAAATAGGAGTCCTGTAAGTCTCTCTCCTGGGCACCCCACAGACTGCTTTCCTTCCCCAGAACAGGGCTGGTCACTTCACCAGGGGGACACACAGGGGAGCTGTGTTTGCAGTTTTTAGTAGAAAATTTTCTTCAACGCGTGTTGATATGAGGGAAGAAGGGATTTTCATTTTACATCTTTAGAAGAATGAAAATCTTTGCACCCAGAGGGTGGAAATGGTATATATATATATATATATGTATAATATAGATATGATATGTGTATATATATAGATATAAAGCAATTTTACAGTAACAGTAACCCCTTTTGTCCCCTGGTTTCAGAAATGTTCTTTTATTAACCCTTCCATAAAGCAAGGGAAATACAGAGCGAGTGTCAATCATCGGCACTGATAAATAATAGCTATTAGTATTACTATTATGTGTTTTCATTAATTAAAATCACACTGAAGCCTCCTGGAGGTGCAAAGAAGGAGCATGAAGTTGGCTTCACAGTTGGGGAGCATCTCCTGTCTGTCCTTCACTAGTCACCACTAATTTTACCAAATAGAATTCCTTATCATTGTTTTAAGGAAAAGTTTAGTTCAAAAGAATGAGCGATCTCATAGACGTGTTAACCATTAATGCTTGTTAACAGTCTTTTACTCAAAAGATCTCTGCATGCCTTTTCTTCTCTTTATTTTGCTTTTCCTTCCTTTCCTGAGACTCGGTGCTTCAGGTAATGCACAGAATTACACGGTGAGCCGTAACTCACTTCAATGAGAAAAGGGGTGAAGCCATGGCCGGCGGGGCTCAGCGAGTGGCTGCAGCTGGCGCAGTTCGAAGACCTCACACACCACCATCTATCTGCCCACTGGATGTACAGACTGTTGGGAAGAGGCCCAGCTCTCCCGAGCCTGTCTTTCTGAGGTCAGCCTGGCTCAGATGCGACTAAAACGGGCCTTGCGTTGGCAGACTGGATCTGCGCGTCTCGTAGGAACTCTGTCCACAGACCGTCTCGTGGTGCCTGCGGTCCTGAGCCGGGCCGGGCAGGTGTGACCCGCGGCCCGGCCCTGCACTGCTCCCGGCGGGGCTCAGGGCGGGTGTCACTCTTCCTCGCATGTAGGACCCCCAGCGGCCACAGGGGACAGGGAAGCACCTTGCTTTTCTTGGAGGCAGAGAGCTGGCTGGCAAGAAACAGAAATTAAAGGTGAGGAGCAGAGGAGAACCAGATAGACCAACTACTGATGGCAACAGTAGGGCCGTCATTCGCACACCCTACGCACAAGAGGAGCATCGTTCATGGAAATTGAAATGAATCTCAGATACTAAGAACTACTCTAGAGACTCTATAAATATGAATTTTAATAAATAATCACAGTTCTTAAGTAAAAGTCCTTCAGTTCAGTTCAGTCACTCAGTCATGTCTGACTCTTTGGGACCCCATGAATCGCAGCACGCCAGGCCTCCCTGTCCATCACTAACTCCCGGAGTCCAACCAAACCCATGGCCATCGAGTCGGTGATGCCATCCAGCCATCTCATTCTCTGTCGTCCCCTTCTCCTCCTGCCCCCAGTCCTTCCCAGCATCAGAGTCTTTTCCAGTGAGTCAACTCTTCACATCAGGTGGCCAAAGTATTGGAGTTTCAGCTTCAGCATCAGTCCTTCCAATGAACACACAGGACTGATCTTTAGGATGAACTTGTTGGATCTCCTTGCAGTTCAAGGGACTCTCAAGAGTCTTCTCCAACACCACAGTTCAAAAGCATCAATTCTTCAGCGCTCAGCCATTTTCACTGCCCAACTCTCACATCCATACGTGACTACTTGAAAAACCACAGCCTTGTCTAGGTGGACCTTTGTTGGTAAAGTAATATCTTTGCTTTTCAATATGCTATCCAGGTTGGTCATAACTTTCCTTCCAAGGAGTAAGCATCTTTTGATTTCATGGCTGCAATCACCATCTGCAGTGATTTTGGAGCCCCACAAAATAAAGTCTGACACATTTTCCCACTGTTTCCCCATCTGTTTTCCATGAAGTGATGGGACCAGATGCCATGATCTTAGTTTTCTCAATGTTGAGCCTTAAGCCTACTTTTTCACTCTCCTCTTTCACTTTCATCAAGAGGCTTTTTAGTTCCTCTTCACTTTCTGCCATAAGGGTGGTGTCATCTGCATATCTGATATTGCAGATATCTGATATTGATATTTGTCCCGGCAATCTTGATTCCAACTTGTGCTTCTTCCAGCCCAGCATTTCTCATGATGTACTCTGCATTTAAGTTAAATAAGCAGGGTGACAATATACAGCCTTGATGTCCTCCTCTTCCTATTTGGAACCAGTCTGTTGTTCCATGTCCAGTTCTAACTGTTGCTTCCTGACCTGCACACAAGTTTCTCAAATCCTAAAAGATGATGCTGTGAAAGTGCTGCACTCAATATGCCAACAAATTTGGAAAACTCAGCAATGGCCACAGGACTGGAAAAGGTCAGTTTACATTCCAATGCCAAAGAAAGGCAATGCAGAAGAATGCTCAAACTACTGCACAATTGCACTGATTTCACACCCTAGTAAAAAAAAAAAATCCTCTTTGCTTACAAGATTGCTTTCATTCTGTTGCCCTGCAAAAACTTGGTCTCTTAAACGTGTTTCTCTTCTCTATGTGTTTCTCACATAAGCACTGTAGCCATCCCAGCATCCACATGCAGAAGGAAATTGCAGAGGAAAATAAATTGTGGGGGAGGTTGTCCCAATCTTTTTCTGCCCCTGAATCTAACTTGGATAAGTCGCTGTGTCGATATCGTCTCATTGAAAAATACAATGAACTACTTTGTCATGTACCCAGTTAATGCTCAAGATGCTACAGTTAAGGGCTCGTGTGTGTGGGTGAGGTGACCTCTGAGCCCAATCAGGATCCTCTGCCTCAGGTGAGCGCTTGCTTGGGGTCCTCCCGAGGGGTCAGCAGGTTTTGGGAAGAAAACTCGAGAGTTTAGAGAGGAGCTGACAGGATTTTTGGTTAAATTACCAACTCTGCATAAACAAATGAACAGATCCCTACAGAACCAACTGAAAGAACAAATGGCTGAGTCAGAGCAAAGTGAAGCAGAGCCTGCTTCTGCAGACAGATGCACAGATTCTGCAGAGACAGTGTGAGCCAGCTGTCCTGGACTCTGGAGGCCTGGAGGCCAGGAGGGGGGTGGGGCTCCTGGGACAGGATGGGACCCCCCTGTCTTCAGAGCAGCCCACCGAGAAGGCAGCTTCCTCTTTTCTTGTTTCTCTCTGTAGCACAGATGCCTTCCTGGAACACTCCAGAATTCTGAATTCAGGGCCCCAGAGACTTTCTGCTGAAACGCCCTGCATGGGAGAAGCCCCCACATGGTAGGTTTCCAAGGCTCTGGGCAGGTCCCATGATCTCTCTACTTTCGGCCTTGTGATCTCATGTGGAAATTTTCATTCCTTTCAATAACTGCTCTGCATTTGACTTCTTGTTTATTTGTTGCATTTCCTTTCTTTTTTTTTAAATTAAAGTGTAGCTGGTTTACAATATTGTTTTCCAGGTGTACAAAAAATGATTCAATTATACATATATATCTATATTCTTTTGTTGACTATTTTGCATTACAGGTTGTTCCAAGGTATTGAATATAGTTCCTGGGTTTCAGTATTTTTAGGTAAGGAAAGGTGCTGATTTCAGGTAAACAATGAGGTGGAAGAAGGTCCGTGCCTCCTCTTGCTCCCGCCTGCCTCCTTGCCCCTCCCCGCTACCCACTCGCTGTTGCTCATAAACGGGCCCCAGCCCCTTCTGGTTCCATGAGGATCGGATCCTTGCTTCTCTCTGAGGTTTGTTTTGTTTGTTTGTTTGTTTGAAGTTTCGCTAGTTGGGAAACGTGGACACAACCCCCTAAAAGATGGGCTGTGCCCTTTGTTATGTGTATGTTGATTCTGGCCGTGCTGACATGAATCCGTCTGTGTGATGAAACACTACAGAATTACATACAAGGGTCCAGTGGTTAAGACTTCAGGCTTCCAATGCAAGGGGCAAGGATTTGACCCCTGGTCAGGGAATTAATATCCTACATGCTGCAAGGCATGACCAAAAACACAAAATGATCTGTTGTCTGGGCTTCTCAGCTAGCAGAGTGTTAAAGAACGGCCTGCCAATGCAAGAGACAGAAGAGACACGGGTTTGACCCTTGAGTCAGGAAGATCCCAAGGAGTCGGAAATGGCACACCGGTCCAGGATTCTTGCTTGGGAAATTCCATGGAGGGAGGAGCCTGGCAGGCTACGTACAGTCCACAGGGCCACAAAGAGTCAGTCTGAGTGCCTGAGCATACATGCACCCACCCAAAAGGAGAGTTCCTGCAAAATCTGGAGACGTTCACGTGCGGTTCACTGCGGCGCTGACAGCACCGGCGGCGGCTCCCGTGGGCTTCTGGTCTTTCTGTGTGTTTTGGACAGGTCACCGTCAGCGGGCCATGGGGCCGCTCTTCTCTGCGAGCCTGCCGTCGCTGGAGCCGTGAGTGTAGCTGCATGGCGCTCCTCACAGCTCAGCAGTCTTTCGGTTATGGAAAGACACTCCCTGGCTCTTGCCAGCCTGGCTCCTGAGACTGGCTCTTCTGGCCGCCTATTGGTCAAACAAGGACAAAGAATGTCAGTTAGTCTCGGGGCCACTTGTCTTGTTTTCAGTCACATTTTAGGAGCCCTAAGTGCCGTAGGGAGATTAACTCTGTCATGCAGTGCTTTATGCCCCAGCATTTCATTTCCAATTATCCTTGGAGTCTGGTTTCTTTTTCTAAGTGCTTTTTCTCATGAGGAGATTCCCTAAAATGTAACTGGCTTCTTCAGAGGAAACCTGTGCCTCTCGGAGGAGTCAGCTGGCCTTGTTGATCCTGGCAGAGGAGTGATAGAACTTGGGGACCCACGCTGATTCCGTTGGTAAATTCCTCATTACAAGTTTGGGCCAGAGCGCCCATCTTCATGTTTAAGGCTGCTGTCCAGGTTGAAATCTGAGACCCTCGCTTGCGGTTGGAGGGACCTGAACAAGTGTTCTAGCTCTTTAAGCCAAGGTCTCACAGTGAAGGAGCCTCGTCCCAAGCAGTGGTGGCCGGATCACTGTCATGAAGGCAGTTACTTTGTAAGACAGCAAAGGGCACAGAAATTCAGCAGACGGTCCATTTGTGCTCAGCCTTGGTCACCTCTTTTCCGTTAATTCTGGAGAATAACCCTTGGTCAGTGTGATTTGCCGCAGCTGTGCTTTTGCACCAGGAGATGAACACAGGCTCAGTGTTTCCCTCGGGCTGGAAACTCAGGGACTAGCGGCCCACTCGGCCCTTGACAACGCCCCAGGGGTCTGAATGCACTTGACTTGCCTCAGCATTAACTTTTCTGGCTCGGGGGCGCTGGGAGGCACTGGGGAGCTGCCAGGTGGCCTTCTTGCACACCCAGTAGGTGCTGGGCTCAAATCAATGCATCTTCTTGTTCTGCTCTTGGCTCTCAGGGAGCTGGGGCAGGTTGCCTCACCGCACTGCCTGGCTTTCAAGGAGAGGGTTTATTTGGAGCTCCTGCAAGAGCAGGGCTGACCCTCAGCCTCCCTAGACACAGCCCCACGCGGCCGCTCGCTCGGCTCCTGCTTCCCTCTCTCCCCGGGGAGCCCTGCCCAGCCACGAGGTCATTGTCAGGAGCCTGTGGGAGAGATGACTGCACGCACAGATCTATCTGAAGGATGGCTCTAGGATGAGAAGCCAGGGCATTGTGGGAATAGCTAAGAGACAACACAATTCCTGCTGCCATTTTAAAAATGTCCGCATCTTTAAGACTGGTCCAAGCACTGGGCTTTAATCAGCACTGAAGGGCTTTGCGAAGTCCTTCAGTGTAAGCCGTCCATGGCCACTAGAGACACCAGCCACAGCCTGGGACCCTGGACCACAGGAGTGACGGCCCAGGCCTTTGCGGTGGATGGTGGGATGGCTCCCAGGTCTGAGTGTTGGGCTGTGGGCTGGGGAGGGCGCTCCCCAGCTCCCCAGGGACAAGCAGAGTGTGGGCCGGCTGGGCCCGGGAGAGGGCATCGTGAACCGTGTTTCCCTCCGGCCAGCAGGAGGGCTCTGCGGTGAGCAAGCCCATTTCCAGCCTCCCGCGTGTTGCCTCAGCTAACACTGCCTTAGCCGAGACGTCTGCCCTCCCAAGAGGGTCCCTTGGGGCAGGTGGCAGAGGAAAGCCAATAGGCGGGTTGGCTCACTGTGAGGACAAACCGTCCCACTCTCACCCTCTGCCCTGCCAGCTTCTCCTACCGTGATCTGGTCCAAGCTGAAGGAGGGCTTTCTTCCTGGGGGGTCTTCTGGGGTGCCCCCAGTTCCGGCTTCCCTGTTTCCCCAGAGTGAACCCGCCCACACCTGCCTTCTGTTTCAGCTGGACCCAGCCGGAGTTAAATCTGCCTTTGGTCTGACAGTTGCCTCTCGACTGTCTGTGTTTTGAAGTCGTGGGTCCCAGAACAGGCTGTGGGTTTTGGGGGTCTGTGGCTCAGCTGATAAAGAATCTGCCTGCAATGCAGGAGACCCCGGTTCAATTCCTGGGTTGGGAAGATTTGCTGGAGAAGGGATAGGCTACCCACTCTAGGATTCTTGGGCTTCCCTGGTGGCTCGATAAAGAATCCGCCTCCAGTGTGGGAGATCTGGATTCGATCCTCGGGTTGGGAAGATCTGCTGGAGAAGGGAAGAGCTACCCACTCCAGTATTCTGGCCTGGGAAGTTCCATGGACTGTATAGTTCCTGGGGTAGCAAGAAGTCCGACATGACTGAGCCACTTTCACTTTCAAGCCCCTCAAAGCAGAGAGACAGACAGCTGACCATCTCGCGTCAAAGGAGGACACCCCATGACCCGTGTGGCCAGTCAGTCTCAGATCAGTTGTCCTCGATTGCCCTCCTGCTCCCTCCCTCCTTCCTGGGTGATGAGAAGGGTCTCCGGGAGCACAGATGGGAAGTGGCTCTGGGAAGGGTCAGGCACCGAGGAGTTGGTTGTTGAGCTCAGGGTAAGAGCGAAGCTGACAGGTGACTCTCACGGGAGGAGCTGGAGTCTGAGCCTTGTGGGGAAGTGAGGTTTGGGGAACGCTCCTGGGGGCTTCAGGGGTATGGAGGTGGGGAGCCAAGGGAGGGGTGAGATGGGGGATCCAGCCAGAGCCCCAACACGGGGGAGAGAGGGCTCCTCCCCGCAGGGCCCGCCTCCTGCAGCAACGGGAGCATCTCAGCGTGGACCGTCCACGCCCAGGTCGCGCCAGGGATGCGCGTCTGCACCCACTCTCCTCACCCCAGGCCCTGAGTCCTTCCAGGGTCACTGTTCTAACGGCCACCTCTGCCCCGGGGGCTGGAGCCATTGCTCAGAAACCCGCCTGCTGCTGAAATGTTTGTAGACTAGAATGCCCACCAAGTTCCATTTCCTCACAGGAACGGTAAGCTAAGCTCTCATCCTCAAAGGTGACCTTTCCACCGAAGCTGCGGCATTTGGAAGGCATCCACCACATATCTGAGAACAGTGTCGGGCGTCTCCTCTGCTGTGGCCTCACCCCCAGGGAATCTGGGTGAGCCTCGCAGAGGAGTTGGGTGGGAGACTTTGGCTGGGCCTGGGAGGGCTGCCTGCTGGGTTTTTCATCTTCTCAGAGTATTTATGAAACCAAGATCCCATTAATCTCACAGCACAGCCTGAGACTCCGCTGGGCTACATGGCGCCCGGGGACCGGCTCTTCTCTAGGACGGGGGTGCCAGCACCGCCATGTCACCCCAGGTCCCGGGCAGTGGCGGGAGGAACCCCACACACCAGCCGGTGGGGTCTTCAAACCCCCATTTGGCCCCCGGGTCAGCTTCTGTCTTAATTTGCCTGGTTGTGACTGAAGCCATCTGGCAATATCGAAGCCCAGAACAAAATCAGCAATTTCATCTGACATTATTGCGTGTAGGTTCATGAGGTTTTGTGGTTTCTTCATCAAGCATGTAGTTAAATGTTACAAAATGAAACCATAAAAACCTTGTCTAGGAAAAATTCTTGTCTCTCCAGAGGCGCCAAACGCGCTCTAAGCTGAACAGCTGGGGAGGCTGGAAATGTTAGTCTTCAATCAGCAAACCCCATGAGATGAGACATGAAATCCAGCAATTAGCTTGCTTTTAATAATTTAAAATTTTAAAATAAAAATAAACTTGGAAAAGAGGGCTGGTATAAAAAAAATAGTATCCTTCTGAATGTTCCAGACACCCCAAAGGTCAGATGTTGAATCACAGCTTTGACCACGATCCATGGGATCATCTGACATTAAAGAAACAAGTCAGCCCTTTCCTCAAAGACACCAAGGCTCGCACGCCAGGGTCCCGCTCCTGCCACTCGGAGCCCTGTGGCCGGTGTGCCTGCGTCTGCAACGCAGACTCCTGCAGTGGTAAACATTTCCCTTGTATAATGAAAAGCATTTACTCGTTATTGATGATAAAGATATCAAACACCCCTGAATTCTAGGACCTCCCTGGCTGCATCTCCTCGGTGAGTCACTATGCCACAGGAAGGTGAGTTTCTAGTGCTCTGGAAGCCCCAGTGCAGGGGCTGGGCTGGGGCAGGCGGTGAGAGTTCTGCTGAGTCTGCGAAGTCCTGGCCTGCACGCTCTACTCCAGCCCTTGACGGCGGGGAGGGGGACGAAGCTCTCCTCCCCTCAGGAGCTTACGTGCTAGAAATGAAGGACAAACAACATCCTGGAGCAGACACATCGGTGCTGGTGAGAACCACAGGGCGAAGGCAGGAATACGGGGGCAGGGTGCTAGTTTACAGAAGCAGGGCTGCAGCCCGCTCCCCGCACACCCCCACGCCTGCCCCAGATGGCAGTGCGACATTTCCTGCAGCTCCTGGTGGAGACCTGTGCAAAGGCCCCGGGGCAGGGTGAGCCTGGCTCCACCAGAGCAGTGGGCAGCCCAGTGTGACTGGCAAGGTGTGGGAGGCAGGCAGAGTCCCAGGACCCGCAGGAGGAGCCTTGCTGGGGTGAGGGGGCCTCGCGGTCTCTCGGCAGGATGGGCATGAGAAGGGCTTAGGCACAGGGCGGGTTTGCCAGGGCAGTCCTCCCTGCAGGGCTCCGCGAGCGGGCCTGGCCCAGGAGGGAAGCCGGGCAGCAGCCAACCTCCCTCGCGATGTCTTGAGAAAGCGATGCTTGGAGAAGGTCCAGGCTTCAGCACCGGATGGTCATAGTTTTCTGAGCGGAGGAAACCGTTCCCCAGGACATACATCAGAGGTCCACAGCCATACTATCTGCTTGGTCCCCGAGGCCCCGCAGGACACGTGGGGACACCAGGGGAGAAAGGGGTGCAAGGGGAGGCAACGTTCATGCTTTCACGTTCTCATGGAAATGAGACCTTGAAGACACCAGGTTTTGGGATAAAAATGTTCTGAAATTTCAGAATAGGGGAAGATCTATGTTCCAAACGCCCTTCCAATGTCTGCAAACAGACGTGGTTTCGTGGGGCTGTGTGATGTTGCCGGGGTATCGGGAGGGAGACTTGAACCACAAGGACAGAGTGGGGAACATGTGTTGTTTCCTGGCAGCTTCTTCCTCGTGTGGGCAGCTGCACTCCTGGAAACCTGGGGCTGGGGGCAGCTCACACCCGGGGACAGGGAGCCCCAGAAGCAAGGTGGCCTGGCCGTGGCTGGGGGAGGGGATGACTCCGATCTGCCCAGATGGACACCTGGACCCATGCTCCTCGCGTGTGCCTTTCAGGCATCAATTCGGGCGCAAAGCACCAGTCTCCTGCGGGATGCGAGGCAGAGAGATACAGGTGTGGCCTTGGGAGAAAGTCCTCGAGCCGGCTGTCCCAGACGCCCTGGGACCTTCGGGGGCCTTGATGGCCTGAAGACTTTCCTGTGACGTGTCTGCTGGAGAGGACAGGCCTCCTTCTCCCTTTACACTCAGCTGTGGCTCAGCTCGTGGCCCCCCAGGGGGTTCAGGGGGAAACAGACCGTGTGTCCAGAGGCGGTGTCATGTCCGGTGGGGAGGAGCTGCCCACGCAGGTGGGAGAGGTATCACACCACCAGGAGGAGGAGAGAGGTGGCTGAAAAAGACCCAGGCCAAGGGGTCCTCAGGGGCCAGCCTGCCTTTGAAGCAGGAAGAGGAGGCTCTCTGGGCGCCAACAAGGCTGTAGAGGCTGGAGGAAAACAGTCCTGCCGAGGCCCGTCATCCCTGGCGAGTGGAAGAGCCTTCGGCCAGAATTGTGGTCTCCTACCGGTTTCTAGTCTCTCCCTACTTTGCTCATTTCATCACTAACTAGACCTTTTCATTTCAAAGACCATCCGGAGCTTTGCATTTTCTGTCTGCATGGTTTTCTAGACAGAAACATTTTCTTCTCCCTCTAGGCTGCTCCAGGTAATGAAGACCTCAGTCACCGTCTGCCCCGGTCGCCTGCAAGGTCGGCTGCCAAGTGTGTGCATTCTGCCCCTGAGCCCTGAGTCACACAGATCAGAGCGACATCCGCTGCAGACCACGTAGCAGACTCAAGGACGGTATAGATATTTGTGGTTGGCAAAATGTTAAGTCCATGCTCCTGGATGTCAGAAACCAACTGCACAGTGATCAAACCCCAAATAAAAAACAACTCTGGAACTATCAGTCCCAGTGTTTCTCAAACATCTTAGCCACGATATCCTCTCTCCAAGCTAAGTCCAGGGAGAAAGCCCAGGGGATGTAGTGCTTGAAGAGGGGGTGGGGCTGGATGCCCCCACATGCTCTCTGCCCCCATCCCAAGCACCCCAGGCCTGCAGTGGCCCCAGGGAGGCCCCAGGATTTGGAGGAGAAGTTTTCAGCCATCACTTACAGTTCAAGCCGTGCTAGGACCGCGCCCAGGGAGCGCCTGACCGCACAAAACCACCTCCGCGAGCAGGGGTGCGCTTCCTCGGCTTGGTCCTTGTGCTCACAAGACACCACTGGGCAGGAAGGAAAGTGAGGCTTCCTGGCCACATGTGGGTGACGTTCTGCAGGATGACGGTCGAGGTGTGGTTCAGTTCTGGGTTATGGAGAGAGACAGGCCAGGTCTCGGCGGCTAAAGAACCTCACTGCCCTAATTCACCTTTCTGAGCTTCTGCTTTCACGCAGAGCTGTGCGATCAGGTAGTGAGTGGTTGGCACTTGTTGATAGCGTTGATGATGCTGACGATGGAGATGACGAGGAGGAAGCTTCAAACAAGTTCATTCTGTTTTCCCACACCGCGTATAGTGGGCCCCCCGGATCACCGGGGTGGTGTGCCCCAGGCCAGCCGCCGCAGGCTCACAGACAGCTGTGCCCAAGAGCCAAACCCAGGGAGCTGAGGTTCCAGACCTTGCAACTCCCTTGTGTGACATCGTTATTTTAAATCAAATGTGAAAGACGAAGGACATACATAAAATTCTGGTTTTAAAACTGAGAACCCTGGTTTTCACTTTGAAGTTTTGATTTTTTTTTTAACTCTATTGATTTAGGGGTGTTTGAGAATACTTCTAAATTATAATGGGACAAGCAAAAAAAAAAATGTGAATGAAAAATGCATTTTGGTAGAAAAGGACCAGAGACCATGTTCTCTTGGCCCCTAGGTGCACAGCTCTCAGCCCTTGAATATCAGAAAAGCACCTGAAGAAGTGCTCCAGGAAGTTGAAGAACCATCCTGGAATTCAAAACAACCAAAATTTATTTGTCCACATTTTAAAGATAGTTCAGTTGTCGACTTGTGTCTAAAATCTTCTTTGTAATGATGAGTGGCCGGGGTGGCAGGGATCGGAGTTTGAGCGTTTCCTTTTTACCGAGTGGTGGGGATGGGGCAGGGTGGTCTCAACATCGTGCAGAAACTGACCTGCTGGCAAAAGCTGGCCTGCCGACCTTCCCTCCAGCCCTCCCAGCCAGCTCCAGCCTAGGCATTTTGCGTTGAGAGGACCGAAGCCCTTCAGAGGGAAAATGACCAAGTCCCATGGACACCGATGCTGGAGAGGTCAGCAGGCCCTCGTGGACTGAGGCGCCCCGGACACTCCGAGACAGACTTGGGATCCGAACTTACGGGGACGTTCCAGCTTCTCGCTGAAGCTGGAGTGTTGTCCTGGAGCCAGGGCAGTGCTGAGGGAGGGGAGAGCTGGCTGGACGCAGTGTGGATGCCGGCCCCACTGCTGAGCACGCCCCTCCAGCAGCCTGGCTGGTCCACGTGCCCCCGCGCACTCTGCCTTCATGTGCACACAGGGACACACGCACCGTGGCGCCTGCAGGCCGGCACTGAGATGAAGGTCCTGAAAGTCAGGGAGGGCTCTGGGACCAGCCTTGTCTTCTCTGCCGCAGGAGACGTCGCTGTGTCACTCAGCCCCCAAGGCTCACTGTCCTCTGGCGACACTTGAACGCAACAAAAAAGCACTTCAAGATGGCTCCAGAGTCCCTTTTCCACTGATCCTTCCCAGCTTGGCTTCCACCGCATGGGATAGGGGCCCTTCCATCCCCAGGCAGTCACGGAATGTGCGTGTCCTGAAGAGCTATCAAAGGCAAATCTGTTCTGATTGGTTCCCCATCTTTTGTGGCTGTCAGAAAATAACCTGTATTTATTTTGAAATAATGCTTCCTGCGTTTTTGTTCTATATAAAAGTAATTTCTATTTACTGTAGAGCATTAGGAAAATACAGCAGGGTGTATGGAAGAAATTTAAATGACTTATGTTGGTGCCACCCAGAGAGCATTTGGGTTAGCATCTCGGTGTGTTTTCTTTCAGGTTTTACGTCTGTGTTTATACACTGGAGATTATTCTGTAGACACATGTTAAGACTGTTTATTTTTCACTTGGGGCTGCATTATGAGTGATACAGCCCCATCTGTGGTTACCCTGTGACGGAGTGGCCTGCTCCTCTGTTGAACTTGTAAGTTTCTATTTTTTCAATATGACAGAGAATGCTGTGGCAAACTCTGTGTGCACCTCCCCAGAACTGATGGTGATGTTCTAGAATCCTGGCAGTGTTATGGGGTCAAAGGCCACAAGCCAGACGTTCTTGCACAAAAGCTTGAATTCAGTATCTCACACAAACTGCTGCCAAAGTGAGCATTTCACTACGCTGCATGACCTTGTCCTTTATGAGAGGTGAGACATTACAGAACAGACCTGCGTCCTTCTGTGATGTTTCCCCTTGTTTTTAACGGAAGTTCAGACCGCTCTGGGAGAGGCATCTGCAGGACTCCAGAGTCTTGCTGAGACCGTGGCTGGAGGGCAGGGCCACTGCATGCCTGCTGGGATCCAGCTGCGTCTCCCAGGAAGGCGTGTGGCGGTGGGAAGCTCGGAGCCCAGAGACACGGCCTTATCTGGGAATGGGGCCTTTGTAGAGGGAGTCAAGTTAGGGTGAGGTGGTCAGGGCAGCCGTAACCCAAAGCGGGGCTTCCCAGGTGACTGGTAGAGAAGCTGCCTGCCAACGCAGAAGATGCGGGTTCGAACCCTGGGTTGGGAAGACCCCCTAGAGAAGGAAGTGCCAAGCCACTCCAGTATTGTTCCTGGAGAATGCCATGGACAGAGGAACCTGGTGGACTATGGTCCATGGGGCAGAAAAGAGCTGGGCAGGACCGAGCAGCTGAGCACACAACCCACTGTGACCCCTGTCCTTGTGAACAGAGGTTTGGATGCAGGGACGGGGAGAAGCCAAGTGAAGATGGAGGCAGAGACAGGGGTCAGGTGTCCACGGGGGCCCAGAGTCGCTGACACTGCCCGAAGCTGCAGGAGGTGAGGGGGAAGCAGCAGGCTGGGCCCTGGGCCTCTGACCTCCAGGGAGACCACAAGGCCTGGTCGTGGTCCCCCGTTCCCACCCCAGACCCTTGGGCTGAGGGAGCCCAGTCCCTGGGGATGCAGGATCTTCTCCCGGCTCTTGACACGATGCTGTGGACCCAGAGCTTTCCTCTGGCTGCAGGCGCTGCACCCCTTCCCGCAGGGCTCTGGGGTGGCAGGTGGGCTGGGAAGCCTGTCCTTCTCTGTGTGTAGACATCACTCAGAGGCTTCAGGGAAATACCCTGGATCATGTTTTGAGCACAGTCCTCAGGCCCCTTTGACACAGGCAAGGCTTGAGGCCAGCCCTCCGGGGTCACATGGGGGAGAAAGGGCACAGGAGTGTCCCCGGGGCATGTCCTGCAGGAGCACACACGGAGGCTCAGGGGACGAGCCTGCCCCGGCACACACAGAGTGCAGCAGGGACCCCCAGGCTGTGTCCCCTTTCAGAGTCGGACAGAATGCTGGTAAGTCTCAGTTAGGGTCCACAGGCGTCCCCCTCTGCTGCCCATCGGGGTCCTTCTGCAACTTGAGGTGGCGCCCCCCTCCCCCAGAGGCCCATGCCAGCCTTGCCTGCCACCTGCACACTTTTCACAAACACCCTTCCCTGACCTTGCTGGGTGTGTAATTGTGTCCAAGGGCCCACGACTGATGGAGAAGCTGAAGCACCTCCCAATCCCCAGCCCTCTTCTTGGGCAGACAAAGGGCATTGACGGCAGACGTCCCACAGGGTCAGGCTCTTGGGAATGGACGCTCCGCAGAGATGGACAAAGCCTGGGGACACTGGGAGGGAATCAGAGGACTATGTCCTCCTCCGCTGGACACTCGTTTGGGCCCAAAGTGTCCCAGCGGGCACCTCCATTGAGAGCCCCGAGGAAGCAACCCCGGGAGGGCAGGCGCAAGTCCGGGGCTGGAGTCCCAGAGACAGGCCGAGTGCATCCCCGTGCACCCTGCCCTGCCTCCTGCGCTACGCTTAGTCCTTAAGGTAGATCCAGAACAAGAGCGAGTCTGAGCGGCTGGGCTTTTGTCTGTTAAAAACCCAGCTTCTTAAATAAAATACTGCAGCTTTCTAATCTCTTTCGCTAAACCCGTCTTTGAGAGATTAATTAACATGGATGTAGCCTTGACAACCAGGGGACTCCTCCTGGACCAGTGGGCGGCTGTCAGCTGTCCACATGCCTTGGAGCTCTGACGGACAGGACTGCGGAGAGTGGACATTTCCTGAAGGATCCTCCCACCCGCTTCCCTCTGCTGTCCACCACCGCTTTCAAATACTCTGTGAATTCCAGTCCTGAAGCCACTTTCCCTCCTTTCTGCTATATATTGTTTTATCATCATTATTCTTTACCTACCAGAAAAGTAGGTCATTGCCTTTATCTCACCATTCATGGGTTTTGGAGAAGTCGCTTTCTTTGTGGAAATGACAGAGAATTGCCTGGAAGGGTGAGTTTCCTGCCCCCCGTTGACTTTGCAGGACCGTCTGGGCAGCCCTCCCCCCAGAGGGCAGGAGGTCGCCCTCTGAGAACCCCTGTGGGGACAGCATCTGCCTGCCAGCACCCGTGACACACACAGACAGGCGACCCCTTTCAGAGGCGGCCAGGAGGCTGGTGAGTCACTGTCACGGCCCAGGTGGGGCATCTTCGGTGGTCGAGCGTGTTTCTGACAGGCACCAGCGCCCTGATAAAGTCCTCCGGGGGCTGCTGACAGTGACCGCCGCCCTGCGGCCAGGGGCCTGCACTCACGGGCGCCCTGGAGGGGCAGGTCTTGCCTCCCACACCTCGCTGACCCCAGGCAGAACCCCTTGCCTCCCAGCACCTAGTGGGGGGAGCAGAGGCACCCCCTGAGATCCCACATGAAGCAGACCGGCCCTGCTTGTCGGGGGACCCATGGGGGGTCCCCACAGGCCCAGGTGGGGTGCCCCACACAGGCGCGTGTTCCTGCTGGAAGTGGGTCTGCAGGTGACTGGCCCGCAGCGAAGGCCTGAGGGGATGGTGGCCACGGCAGCGTCTGCAGCCGTACGGAAGGCCGGCAACGGGGTCCCCACAGCCCCCGCCCCCAGACACGACCGGGCTCATCAGAGTGGGCCCCGCTGCACTCCGAGCAGGACAGCATTCCTGTTGCCTGATTAAAGGGATTTTCTTTGGGAATTAAACCGCACCGCATAAGCCCAAACTCTGCTGGTGACAGCCGCACACACAGTCGCCCTCAGAACGCTGGGGGCCACGAGGCTGGACTCAGACCACCCGGGATTTTAGCGGCTTCTGTGCCTCCGTGGGGACCGCCAGCTCCTCTGGGGGGGATTCGGAGAACCATGGGAACGGTTACAAGGAAAGCTCGCTTCCCTGCTGTTTTCCATAACTGCTCCTCCTCAACCCAATATGATTTAAGTGGAAAAAAGCAAACGCATCCTTTTCGGTCGGCCCCTTCCCCCCTCCCTTAATATTTCTTCTTCTGTTTATAGTCAGCCGAGGCCAGCTGTGGGTGGTGGCCGGGCAGTTGGGGTCCAGCACACCCGGGGTCCTGGGAGGGGAGGGCCCGGCCCGAGGGGACAGCTCTGAAGCGAGAAGTGGGTGAACCACACGCCGCTCCGTGGGGAGGCAGGCTCTGTCTCTTCTTCCTTTAAACACCCCTGCGAGTGTCTGTCATCCCAACACAACTGTCCCCTCAGGTAGAGCACTGAACTTGTTAGGATGCGAGAGGCAGAGACTCCGACGCCTGGTCTCCTCTCGAGCTGATGGCCCTTCCTGGCTCACGGAGGCAGACCCCCGCCTCAGCGGCCTGGGTGACCTTGTGAAGGGCACGAGGCTTGCTCTCCTGATGGATGCCCCCACCTTGGTGCTGGGAGGGGTGAAAGCCTGGGCTTGGAGTGGTCTCTACGGCAAGATCACTTGGAGAAGAGTTTCAGGCTGTACCAAGAGGGCGAGTTTTCTCATTTCACATGCAAACAGTCATGCAGGGCCCCAAAGACGGGGCCCAGGGGTCAGCCTGCCCTGCGTGCGCTCAGAGGCTCCCAGAGGCTGACCCGGGCCTGGGGCTTGACCTAAGTAGAAGGGGTCGGGAGGGGGCCTGCAGATGGCTGTGGGGAGGGGCGGTGGGCAGTCAGGGCCGCCCTGAGGAGAACCGGGGGCCTCACCTGCCCAGCCAGGACGAGCTGGCTCCCCCTGGAAGGGACCGAGGCGGGGTCACTGGGCAGCACGCCCTCACTCCCTCCCGCTGTGGAGTGGGGTGCAGGGGCAGGTCTTTCGGAGCAGCAGGCGGTGGGCTTGGCCAGAGGGGCTTCCTGGGCCACAGGCTGCGTGTTCCAGTTTACAAGGGCCGCGCTCAGTCTAGCTCCTGGGACTGCCTTCGCACTTTCTCCTTCTCTGTCTCTGTCTCCAACAAAAGAGGATGCGCATGTCCTCCTTTCCCCGGGGAGTGTGTGAAGGAGGCTGGGTGCCTTGCTGCTGTGCGGGGTGGGCGGGAGTAGCGGCTCTGTCACCCCTCATTGTCAGGGAGGATCACAAGCCCCCGACAGAGCCCCCACACCCAGCACCCGTCCACCCCTGAGAGCTGTAACTGCACACCACACTGAGAGTTCGCGGTCACCTGTGGTCACGCACAGTCCGCTCCCAGTCCGTGGGGCGTCCTGGGGCAGGACCCAGAGGCCAATAGAAACACGAAGCTCTCTCCTCCGGCCTCACCTCTCCAGGTGTTTGAAACCACACTTCACTAAGTTTGGGCCTGTCGTCCTCGAGACCCTCTGCCAGGGCCGTCATGACGAGTGCAGCTTCTGTGATGCTGTCTCTCCTTGTGCCAAAGCCGATGATCATCGGAAAGCCGTGCTGAAAGGCAGGGGGAAGAGGGGTGGTTAAAACAGTCAGAGGAAAGCAAGCTAGGCGACCAGAAGCTCAGCAGGAAATGAGCCGCTTCCTGGGGAGTTCGGACAGCTGCGGCTGCTTTCATCACCGGCCCATCTGAGATTGTCTCGAAACAGAATACTGTAGGATATTTTGAAATCACCTCTGGAATTGGTTAGATCTGACAAGACAATTTTACAATCATCTTAAAGGGCTATAAACTAGAAGACACTTTGAGCGGACTTCCTCTTCTGCAAAGAAGTGTGAGGCCACCGCACCCAGCACCTTGGTCAGAACTAGACAGAGGACAGAACCTGGCGGTGGGGTGGGGGGGAGACCCAGAGACACTGCTCGTCAGATGGGAGCCACAGCAAGGCCGCCCCGGAGACGAGCGCCCGCGTCTGAGGCCCGAGAAGCTGCCCCTGCGAGGCTGGGCCGGCGGCTCTGGCCGGTGACCGGTGACCAGGGGCCGAGGCTGCAGGAGTGGGAGGGGCCTCTTGCTCAAGCCGCGCTCCCCAGGAGCGGTCCTGCTCTCAGCGCTTCCCTTGGAGACCGGTCCTCCCCGAGCACCACGCACTCCTGGGTCTCGGCCACCAGGCCCGGAGTCCGCCGGGTCCAGCCTTTCCTGATCTTGACAGACAACTCAGTTCTCCTCTGTCTCTGGTAGGAACCCAGCTTACCCATCACTCCCGAGGGCCTTCGGTGTTTCGTGGAGGTGGGGACTTGCTATATTTATTTTAACAGGGATTTCTTGAGATGAGAAAGAGGAGAAATTCCATGGTTGCTGTCTTCCTGATTTAAAGAAGAGGCAGAGAAGTTAACATTTCCTGCTGATTGCTTTTAGAACTAGAACCGGACAACACTGAGCTCCCATAAAACATAGCATTCTAGAAACTTCCATTGAAATACATGGGCTCAAAAGATGTCTGCCTTTTGTAACGCAAAATAAGTGACAGTCAGCGAGAAACACTTGCTTAGACTTTAGTCTTAAATAAATGAGTGGGTTAGTTGCTCAGTTGTGTCTGATGCTTGGCGACTCCACAGACTGTAGACTGCCAAGCCCCTCTGTCCATGGGATTTCCCAGGCAAGAATACTGCAGTGGGCTGCCATTCCCTTCTCCAGGGGATCTTCCTGACCCAGGAATTGAACCAGAGTCTCTTGCATTGCGGGCAGATTCTTGACTGTCTAATCCACCAGGGAAACACCAGTCTTAGCACTAAGGGGAAAACAATCTCCTAATCACCAAGCTCAGTGCATGCTGGAATCCAGAGGCTTCAGTCTCGTTGACTCCACTCGGGTCAGGGTGGAGGGAGGTCTAAACTGCCAGTCGTGCCAAAAAAGTACATCATATGAGAGAGAAAAGAGCCCAAACACTCCTAGTTCAATAAACATCTCTAGCTACTTGTTGTGAAGGATCCCAGGCTGGACATTACATGACCCTCACAAAGCGCTGTGGCTGGAGGGATTCCAGCTATCTGGGGTGCGCGTAGATGCACATTTTATTCAACCAAGTAAGAAGAAGTCCACATAATTTTTAATGCACATTTAGAACAAAAATGACTTAATCCTATAGGAAATCAACCCTGAATTGTCACTGAAAGAACTGATGCTGGAGCTGAAGCTCCAAAGCATTGGCCACCTGATGTGAAGAGCCAGCTCACTGGAAAAGACCCTGATGCTGGGAAAGACTGAGGGCAGGAGAAGGGGACAACAGAGGGTGAGATGGTTTGATGGCATCACTGACTCAATGCACATGGGTTTGAACAAGTTCTGGGAAACAGTGAAGGACAGGGAAGCCTGGTGTACTGCAGTCCTTGGGGCTGCAGAGTCCGAATGACTTAGCAACTGAGCAACAACAAAATATAGCAAACTACCAATAACTTCAGTATTTGAAAAGTATTCCAGATGAATACAGTGGCTCAGCGTGGAGCATGGAGGCTGTGTGGCTGAGTGAGGAGGAGGACCCAGGGCAGTTCTGCCCTATCCCTCCAAACTTCTCTCCGACGTTCACGTCCTGCTCTGGTTTCCTGGGGCTGCAGTAACAAATACTACTGAGTGGCTCAGGACGACAGGGCTTTGCCCCTTGCAGCTCAGGAGGTGGGCGGTCTGAACCCAAGGTGTCCATTCCCCCCCTTTCCTGCCCTTCCAGCTGCCATCGGCCCTGAGCATCCCTCCACCGCGTGGCCCATCACTCCAGCCCTGCCTGCTCCTCATCCAGCATTGTCCCTCCTTGCCTGTCTGTGTCCTGATCTCCTCTTCCTACAAGGACATCTGGTGTGCCAGATGCCTGCCCTCCCTAGCGACCTCATCTGATGTCTGCAAAGACCCTGCTTCCACAGCCCCAGGTCCTGGAGGCTGAGCTTGAACACAGGTTTGGGGAGCACAGTTCAATTCACAACATGTCTGGAGCTCTTGATGTGTTAGTTCATTGACCCCTCTCAGCTATCCTACCACCAACCCGGGGAGTCAGATTAATGAGAGAAGCAAGGGGTCTCCTGGACCAGAGGGACCGTGGGCTCCCTGGAGGGACCGGCCCCAAGAGCAGTACAAATGCAAGAAGGACAGTGGCCTCCTGAGGGAGGACCACTGGGGCAGGAGGATCCAGCCTCGCGGGAGCCTGCCCCCAATCTCCTCCCATCCATCACCAACCACAGCTTCACCACGTCCTTCCAGCCCCTCAGAGCCGGAGGGGATTCGGCTCCAGCCGTCCCATTCACAGGCTGCTCCGGCTGGGGCCCCTCCAGGCCTGTCCCCATCAGCCACAGCCCAGTGCGAAGCTCCCTGTCCTACCGCCTTGCGCCAGTCAATGAGCCTTCCTGTCGAACCTCGTGCTGGTTACGTGTGTTGTTGTGAAGCTTCAAGCAGGGTCAGGAAGAAGTCGGGCCGAGAACCTGTGAATCCCTCCTTTCCCTGGCTTCATGCCCCAGTCTCACCCCAAGCCCCGACGCAAGGAGTTCTGGCCTTCTTCCCACGAGGGTGACCACGAACACTCGGCTCTCCTCACAGGCCCACATCTTCCCCGAGAGTGGCACCCAGGCCTGCGCCCCCCGCAACCCCGCTCTGGTCCACGCAGAGACGCTGGGGTAGCGCTGCCACGTCTGTGAGAAGATGACGACTGGGCACGCGTGACCGCGCAGCGCACAGATGCCCGCGCAGAGAGCTGCTCAGCTGGCGTGTCCTCGAAGGTGATGCTCAGATCTGACTTGCCATCAGCCGTCTCATCCAGACATGTGGGCTTGCACGCTCAGGGATGCGGCGTGTCGGCCTCTTTGCGACCCCGTGGGCTGCAGCCCGCCAGGCTCCTCTGTCCACAGCATTCTCCAGGCAAGAATACTGGAGTGGGTTGCCATTCCCTTCTCCAGGGGTTCTCACTAACCCAGGGACCAAACCCGTGTCTCTTTTGCTTCCTGCCTTGCCAGGCAGACTCGTCACCACAGCGCCACCTGTAATCTAGATGAGCGAACACCTATTACAAGGAGCGAGAAACTGCACTGCTGGAAAGGGGCCAGGGTTTCGAGCATCATGTGAGTCAGGAGGGGGCTGAGAAGGAAGATTCAGTTCAAGTAGGGAAAGCCTAGTGAAAAGCAGTTTAAACACTAACAGCTCCAAAGCATTCCCGATGGACGTCGTGTTTATTATGCCAATAAAATCATATTTGTCCGAACCACAAATATTTTCCAGTTCAACCTACATTTCGTGGAAGCCCAAAAGCAAAATGGATGTGGCTGAATGAAGATGAGCAAACTCCGGAGGAAAAAAAGCATTCCATTCATTTCTTCATTTTTACACCAGAAAGTTCTCTGAGTACATCCTTTGACAACGCAAAGGCCTCTCAATAGGTGAGAGATCCACTGTCAGACGAGTTACGAAGACCGAAGTCCGATGGCAGTGGTCTCCGAACCAGCATGCAGGTCAAGGGGGCTCCCCTGCCACCCCGGGGCTCTCAGAAACCCCAGCCCCCACCAGGAGACAGTTCTCGGCTGTTCAGTTCTCACAAGTTACAGGCTTGCAACCAGCATTAATAGACTCGTTTGTCTGAAGTTAAAACACACTCTGCCTGGGTGCATGTGTATGCTAAGTTGCTTTAATCATGTCTGACTCCTTGAGACCCGTGGACTATAGCCCACCAGGCTCCTCTGTCCGCGGGATTCTCCAGGCAAAAATCCTGGAGTGGGCTGCCGCTTCCCCCTCCAGGGATCTTCCCCACCCAGGGCTCAAACCCGCATCTCTCATGTCTCCTGCACTGGCAGGCAGGTTCTCTACTACTAGCCCCACCTGGGAAGCCATGAATACCCGAAGTGACTCTAAGATTTTCCTTTAAGTCCAAAAATGTTGTCGGTGTCTTTATTAGTTTTTCAGTTGATTTAGAGAGTAGCAGCGCAGTGAATGCAAGGTGCTGGTGGACCCGGGGGGTCCGGCGCCTCGCCAGTGAGCTCAGGGCCGCCACAGCCCTGAGGCCAGCTCGGGAGCCCGGCCTCCGCTGGTGACCCTGCGACACAGGGTCTCGTCACTGTGGGGGAGAACTGCCGTGTTTTCACGCTTTAAGGCAACGGGGGAGAGCCAGGGTTGCAAGTCTACTCACATGCTGATTCACGGGCTTATCAGAACTGCCTTTTAGAAAGCAATCCAGCTCATGATAAGGATTTTTTTTTTAATAAATCCACATTTCTCTTTCTTTCAGAAATGGATACATGGATTTAAGGTTTTGATCTTCTGATTAGGAATTTCAGTGGTTACGTGGCATTCTTGTAAGTGGAGAAGATGGTTCTGCTAAGAAAGTTGTCATTATCTTTGGAAGAAGCTAAAAATATTTCTCTGGAAAACGCGATCGTGATTCAAAGCTGGTGCAGTGGTTTCGAGCTCTTCCTCTGGCAAGCTTGAAGGTCATCCCAGGAGTGCAGGGATGGGCTGCCGTTTTAAACGTCCGACTCAGTACAGAAGGATGTGTGTGTAGAGTTTCTACTTACAGAATACAGTGGAAATAATAATTATGGCATTTGCATTTTGATAACTTAAAAGACATGCAGTCAACTGAGATAAATCTTAGTTTGAAATAGGTTATATGGTTAGAATTTTCACGAACTCAGAATTTTCTAATAAATTGGAAGCATGCAGCTGCCAATTGCACGTTTTTATGTATTTGCCAAGGAAAATTTTTAAAGAGATTTACTCCAATCTACTATCATCTAGTTTCATCTCAGGGAAAAAAAAAAAAGCTAAAAGTGGAAAGAATAGATTTTAAGCATGAATGGTAATTTTTTAACATTGAATAGATTTAGCATTTCTTGGCATCACTGTCACAAACCAATTCAAATATCGTGCATTTTTCAAGTCAGTGAATTTGGATCTGGAGCGCTGATTGCACGTCCTGGTCCCTGGTCTGCTGCCGTCCGAACCAGGGCGTGTCATTGCTCTCTGTGTTATGTTCATAACACGAATAGCTCTGTGTTTCATTTGGCCTCACAGATGTGGTTTGAAAATTAACTGAAGAAACATATGTCTATGTGATCAGCTCTTGTCAGGTCTTCAGAAAATGTAAGTCTCCTTCATCTTCACCCTGATCTACCATGGGGGCACGTGAGACACGAAGCCCACAGCGTTTATGCCAAATACAGCTCCCTACATGACTTTGTTACACCTGTCGCTACCCAAGCCAGCTGTGACACGGGACAACAGAGGTTCCTCTGTGTTAGGAACCAAGTTAAAACTTTGTGATTTTAAGTATTGATCTGTTTGTTCTTTCCCTTCTATCGTAAGGAGGCTTTCCTGGTAGCCCAAAGGGTAAAGAATCTGCCTACAATGCAGGAGACCCGGCTTCAATTCCTGAATTGGAAAGATCCCTTGGAGAAGGGAATGGCTTTCCCGCCCATTATAAAGTGCAATCATTTTACATTTTGAAAAAGGAAAAACTACTGTTATTGCTTTGCTACAAAAATGTTTGCAACTTTTGCTAAAAGGAGCTTTCCATTTTTATATAATCTGAAAAGAAGTATAATTTTATCATCTCATGGTTTTGAAATCTTTTATACCTTTCTCTGGCTTTTTATTCAACTCTGACTCAAATGATCTGCTTTTTTCCTCAGATTTTTGAGTGATTGCTTCATCAAAAAATAAGTGCTGTCATCTACATTCAGTAATTAAATTCAAGTTTCATAGAGACTTGTTAACTGAGGTAGAATCACTGCTTTGAATTTGAATTAAATGGAATGGATGTTATTTAATCAAGACTTGTGTCAGTCTTAAGCAGACTCACAGAATGATAAGCACTATAACGTAAACAAATTGTTTAATCTTAACTGTAATTCATTATCAAGACATAATCCTTACATGAGCACTTCAAAATATGAGAAAAGCTAACCTCTGCGGCTTCCCGGGGAGCCAGCACGCCGCCGCCTGCCTCACCCCAGTCACCACCGCTGTCGCCCCTGCTGCTGTTCTGGCGATCACTCGAGCCTGACTCTGCGACCCCGTCGACGGCAGCCCGCCAGGCTCCTCTGTCCACGGGCTTCTCCAGGCAAGCGTACTGCAGTGGGTCTCCACTTCCTTCTCCAGGGGATCTCCCCGACCCAGGGCTTGAACCCTGGTCTCCTGCACTGCAGACGGATTCTTTACCGCGAGCCAGCAGCGGAGCCCTAACAGCCGCACAGACACCAGCTGGAACAGAAGGGTGGCCCCGGGCTCTGGGCGTCCGCACGCCTCTCCGAGCAGCCCCGCTGGCCGGCGGTCCTCTGTCGGCTCCTGGCTTTGCCCCGACGGCTGCCCGGTTAGGGGCTGTCAGGTGGACGGAAACGGCGCGTCTCTGAGGCAAACACCATTTGTCTGCCCAAGGACCAGGAAGAGGACTCTCTGCCCTGACTGTGGGGGAAAGACCCCTTTTGCTTCTCTTTTGGTTATCACTCTTTTCTCCTGACCCTCTTGTTTGGTAGTTCAATTCCTAGTGCTCTGACAGGAATGGCTACATGAGAATCTAGAAGTCTAAGAGAAAATTTGTCTTTCTGGCCAAAGGACTTAAACTTGATTAAAAAAAAAAAAAAGGACCCAGTATTTGAAGAGTATGAAAAATCCTTATTATTTATTTTTTTCTTCTCTTGTCTCTGCTGTACTGAACGAATAGACCTTCACGAGCAACTCTGACCCTAAAGGAAAGCCCAGTGGGGCCCCAGAGCTGGGAAGGATAACTGAGTGGATTTCCTGTTAAAACAACAGCAACAAAATTTAATATTTTCCAGAAGATTTTGACAGAAGTCAGAATTTCATAGTGTAGTATTAAAAATGTCCAGGATACAATCCCAAATTATCTGAAGTACAATGAACCAGAAAATTAAGACCAACACTCAGCGGAAAAGCCTGTCCACAGATGCCGATTTCAGTGTGACCCAGATGTCGTTGTCGATCGCTCGTGTCTGACTCTGTTGATTAATTTCAACAACTCTGGCAGATGTTGAAATTATCAGAAAAAGACTTTAAGGCAACCACTATAACTGTGCTCCTTGAGATCAAGGTAAACACTCTTGAATAAAAGTGAAGTTCTCAGGAGAAGATGAGAAGCTGTGAAATGGAAACTTTAGAGCTAATAAATGCAATAGATGAAATTGAATAATCCACGGATGGGTTTGCTTGTCGAATGTAAGTGGTAGAGTGAAAAGTCAGTGAACTTAAATTTCAATGAATAGAAATCATTTCATCTGAATGACAGAGGTAAAAACAATTGAAGAAAATGAACAGAGTCTAAGGAAGCTGTGGAATAATCTCAAAATTCTCACACTCACAACACTGAAAAGCCAGAGCGGGGCAGAAAGAGTGATGTTTGGAAAAAAAATATTTGAAAGAATAACAACTAAAAACTTCCCAAATATTGTTCAAGACAAAAATTTATATATTCAAAAATTCAGTGAACCACAAACAGAATAAACTCAAAGAAACTGTGCAACCTACTTGGGATGCTGAAAACTAAATATACAGAAAAATATTTGAAAGGTGAGAAAAATAAAGTTTTTCACTGGGCACATAAGAACCAAAGTGTTTTCTTTAGAGAAAAAAATCATCTGTTCCTGTTTACTTTTACATAAGACATTTAAATCAATAAATAAAGTGGAGGAAAGGGCATTTTGGCTCTGGAAAAGGATGTGCAAAACATGAAGTAAAATAAAAATTAGTGGGTACATTATCTAAATATTTGGAACCTCAAACAAATATTTGGTTTGATTTTGAGGCAAGTAAACGACTCAGTCGCTTCTTTTTTTATCCCCTCTGGCTCATCGTCTGTGGCGATGACCGACAAATGAAAACACTGGAAGGCGAGTGATGGAATATGATCGGGGCGGCTGAAGAAGCCGCTTGTCACACTCCTGAAGGTCAGGGGCCTTGTGAAGTGAAGTGAAGTTGCTCAGTCGTGTCCGACTCGGCGACCCCGTGGACTGTAGCCCACCAGGCTCCCCAGTCAATGGGGTTTTTCCAGGCATGAATACTGGAGTGGGTTGCCATTTCCGTCTCCAGGTGATCTTCCCAACCCAGGGATAGAACCCGAGTCTCCCGTATGGTAGGCAGACGCTTTACCATCTGAGCTACCAGGGGAGCTCACTTAACAATGATCACGAAACAAACTGCTTCATTTTCGAACTTCTGTGATAATCATGGCGTTTCTCAGTTTTACCTTATTAACGTCTTGAGATGAAATAAAGGCTTAATATTGAGCTAGCCTGGAAACTGTGTCTATAATATTGTAATTAGGATTTGTGTGGTCCCAAATGCCATCTGCTGCCACTGTACAAGTGGCCCCATGTGTCCTAGAGAGCTTTATTTCTTCACGGATCACAACTAGTGATGGTAAAGTTCCAAGAGCTTTATGAAAATGGTTTATTGTGTAGCTGAAATCAGAACAAATCTACTACGAGTGCAGAATAGAGCTATTAACTGCATGAGACGAGGCTCCCCTTATGGACCGAAGGCATTTTATTAGCACACATTCTTCATGTCTTTTTGAAACTCCAGTTTCCAAATTCCTAAAACTCACACAAAAGAGAAAAGCATTGTAAAGATGAAATATACATAGAAATTTAAAGAGAATGTAGACAAGAGTCTTTAACTGTTGACACAGGGGTAAAATGGGGTTTAACTGTATCTTCGTTTACAGTGGGTTCCATTCAAAATCTTCTCCACAGGCCCCCTTAGCACCTCAGGTCATGTTTTATAAGGTCATGGTTTGACCTCTAACGTATAAACCCGAAAGAAATGAGGAAAACTGTGACAATAGTTTACTCTCATCTGATGAAGAAAGAACAGGTAATTTATAATCCACTAAATACACTCTGAGAAGAGAAAGCAAACTATCTTTGTTATCAAAATGCAGCTAATTTATGTCCTCATAACATCAACTTGAAAAAAGCATTTGTTGATAGCTATGAAGACGGTAAGAGCATTTAGTTATTTTATATCCACTTTTGCTGTTTTTAGTGATATTTTAATAATAAAAACAGCAAATGGGTATACTCAAGAGTGTTTGTATATTTTTATCAAATTTTTCCTTTTTAGTTCTTATAAAGGAGAACATCTGGACAAGGACTTTGCAATCATCACTTAGAGAAAATAAACTAAGAACTTCATGTTTATTTTGAGGAAAACAAGAATGACCAGTAAGTCTGCCGTAAAGGTGTCTTGACTTCATGTGGCCATGGAGGAGGAGATGGTGTGGTTTGCCCAGCGATTTGCATCACGCTGCTGGAGAAAACACACAAAAACCCTATTTTGAAAGTGTTTATGCATCAGGTATTTTGCTTTTGGAAACTGTGGAATTTATGCCAGTTATTAAAGAAAGCTCACTTTACTTCCTTTCCCCACAGCCCAGAGCTGAAATGTGTACAATCATCCACCTCTCTATGCCACTCATGAGAACTAGCCCACTATGACACGAGGAACAAGTGATGCTCTCGATTCAAAGAGAGTTTCTCACTCTGCGCAAATATGCTCCTAATATTTTAGTCATGTTTGTCATTTCTACCAAGTTTGGAGATTCTGAGAAGTCATCTGAGCAATAATTCTTGTTTATCTTGACTAAAGCCAGGTAGGGAAGATATATAGCAACATAGCAAGCCTGACATTTGCTAGGCATCGATTATGGTTTTGGTAGCAGTTTGTCACGAGAGAAATCCAAACAGTTGTGTCTTTGTGGGTATGAATATATATGAATTTCTATGCATTCAATTCTCACTCTCAGTACTGATCTGTCAGCATTTTTGAAGTTGCTAAACTAGACTCTCAATAGAGTAAATATGAGTGAAATGATGGAGAATATGTAGAGTACAAAATGATGCTATTATTTATGAAATTGAAACCCCTATTAGGATGTTGACAACAATTTAAACTGTTGAATCTCTTCAACTCATAATCACCTTATATCTTGAATCTCATCTGAAATTTCTTTTTTCTAAAGATTTTTTTTTTAATGTGGACCATTTTTAAAGTCTTTGGTGAATTTGTTGCAATATTGCTCCTGGTTTATGTTTGGGTGTTTTATTTGCCACTCGGCACGTGGGATCTTCAGTCCCCAACCAGGGACTGAACCTGCACCTCTGCATTGGAAGTGAAGTCTTAACCACTGGACCAGCAGGGAAGCCCCTGACATTTCTTTTCTGGCCTAAATTGAAGAACTACCCAGAGGAAAGCAGAGCAGGTCACTCAACTGTTAGGAGAATTTTCAGATCAGAACAGAGAGCACCAGAGTCCCCTGTAATCTAGGAGAATTACAAAATATGCCGGATATTCCAGAGGCTATAAGCAAAGTGCTCCTGCACAGATCTGCTTGCAAAGAGATCACTAGTAGCCTGGCATCTGCAGCCAAGAGGGTGCCGCATGAACCTGGTAGAGTCCACGTCCCCGTACCATTCTCTCCCTCCATCTCCTTTTCTCTGGGTGTGTCCGGGGCTGCCACCGAGGGCTCGGGAAGCACCCACTGAAGGCAGCACCCAGGATAACTGCCTCTAAAACTGAGAGTCAGATTCTTACTCTTGGGTTCCAACACAAGCTTCTGAAATCCCAAGAGCCTCACGGTGAACCTAAGGACAAAGCCCAGCGTAGTGTGTGGGTCACGGGGGTCGCAAAGGCAGACTACCCTGCTGTCCCCGCCTGGACCCAAGTCTTCCTGGAGCAGAGGAGCAGGAGGCAGCGGAGGCAGCGGAGGCCTCCAGGGCAGGGAAAGCGCTCAGACCAGGCTGAGTGGCTGAGCGGCGGCCGGCCCCTCTTCCTGCCTCTCACCCCCGCTGCGCCCTATGCGGCAGAGCCCTGGTCTCGGGCGTGGGGGACAGAGGCGCCCAGGACTGCAGAGCGGGAAACAGGGCCTGGGAGAGGCCCCTCTGTCTGCCTGGGTGCGGGGCCCACAGCACAGAAGGGGGGCCGAGGGGTCAAGGCGGGGGAGCCGAGACAGTTCTGCTGCAGGGGCCCAGCCCCGCTCAGGCCTCAGAGACACAGAGGGGCCGGCAGAGTCACTGCTTGTCACCAGGGTCTCCCGGGCCGGAGGGCGGCTGGCAAGGGTGCTTTGCAGCTTTGGCTCAAGTGGAAGCTGACGATCAAAGACCAGGTGGTGTGGCCTCCAGGACTGGAGCAAACCAGACATTTCTTCCCCTGAAGACACACAGAAGATGCACAAGCCCCTTTGGAACGCGCAGCTCACACCCTGGGAGCAACAGGAGCAGGTTCAAGCGGCAGCGGCTCAGGGCTCAGCGCCTCGGCAGCTTTTACTCGGAAGTGAGTAGGTTAGACCTCCTGCTGCAGCGATTCTGTGACTCCGTTGAATATCAAAAGAAAACAAAGTTGCTTCTTTAAAAACAAGCTTGAGGTTGTGGCTCACGGGAATGCTGCCTTCACCACGTTTGTTGTTCAGGGGAATTCTGCATCGCCCGCATCCGCATGCGCCTGCAAGGGCCGCTCAGCAAGCGCTTATTCATGGTACAGGGTCAGAAAAGGGCTTCTCCCCGTGTCTCCTGTTGGAGGAACCAGAAACCACCCCCGAAACCCCAGAGCCCATTCCTGAGCTCATCCCTCTTGACTCGGACATTATCCGCGCGTGCAGGAAACGGCTCGGTCTCTGGCGTCTGTGAAGCCAGGACTGCACAGCAGAGCTTCGGGGGTGGTCGAGATGCCTCACACCTGCCTGGCAGACTGAGCATCTGCAATGTGTCCAGTGCACCTGAGAGGCTGGACTTTAAGCTGCATTTAATTAGACTTCAGTCAACTGTAATCCACAGGCGACCGTGGCCCCTGTAGTGGACACTGAGGCAGAGGACCGGCTTCTTACCCGCGACCCCGCGTGTGGCCGAGACTGTGGCTGTGCTGCCGTCTTTCCTCTGTAATCTCGTACCCGTCCCGTCTCTACGGTCAGCTGGAGGTGGAAGGTGTCCGTTGCGTACCTCAGTCTTCTCTCTAGACTCCTCCTGTCTGAACCTCAGTGGCCTGCTGGGCTCATCTGATCGGAAGTCTGGAGACGCGGCTGGTGCTGGCCCAGGGCTGAGCGCGACAGCGTAGACAGCTTGGGGACTGGGCTGGGCTCAGAGGGGAGGCCGCTTAGCCGAGCTGCAGTGGGAGAGACAGACACAAGACAGAACGGCAGCGGAAGGGCGGGTGCTGTCCGTCCTCTGTGTCCTGGGGGCCTGCTTCTCCTTCGGGGCGCCTCGTCTTGTGTAACTGAAAATACCAAGATGGTAGGCATGTGTGGGCCTGGGCGTGTGCCCACGGGCACCGCTCTTGGTCCTCGGTCCATTCACGCAGCTGTGATTCACAGTGTCTTTTGCTCCTGTATTTCCTCTCCACTCACCAGTTATTTGCTCAGTACATATTCATTCTTTATTTGTCACCAACTTACTAGCTGTTGGAGGGTAGGAAAGAGTGAGCAGCAGAGCCAAGCAAAGCCCCCAACCTCCCGTTGCTCTTAATCTAATCAGGGAAACAGCAGCACCCCAAGTCACCACTTTACTGTGCTGGGCAAGACGCACACCCTCTGGTTGCCTCAGTCATTGTCTCAGCCAATGACATCAATATGCCTTTGTGATTTAGTCACATTATTCCATTCATGGGTCTAGAGGGCGTGATGGGAAAACAGTGCTAAATATGTTACTTTTTATGCTAGACACTGTCGGTTTTCTAGTCTGTATCCAACCAAACCTTGAATCTGCAGAGGTAATGTGTCAGGTTAAAATATTTCTTGTAGCATGTGGTGCCCATGTAATCAGTTTCCTCAGGGATGATTGCTCTGGCCCCTAAGAGACCTGTTTAAGCAGGAGAGACTCAGGTGGCAGGTCCATTCCAGCCCTTTGTCCCCCTCCACCTCCCTGCAGGTAACATGTGTAGAAGCCTGGAGCTGAGGCAGCCATCTTGTGAGCGTGAGGCAAAACTGTGTCGTGCTGGTTTGGGTAATGGCGGCTGCAGGGGTAAAATTTCAGTGACACAAAAGGTTGGTAATAGTGAATTGGAAGATCAGAATTCCTTCCCACCCTGTTGGAAGCTTTTCTTAATGTGGTGCTTGGCATCCTGACTTTTTCCACTGTGTGGTTCTCTAGCTCCACAGCCTCTCAGCTCTCTGCATGAGGCCAGCAGACAGGTAAAAGAGTCTGGAGATGGCTTACCTGCTTCTTAAGATGTTGATCTACCATGCAAAGTTTAAACTCCTGTACTTGGAATCCAAGGTCTTCCAGCATATAAGTATATCCCTCAAGACTGCAAGATTACGCTTGCTTATTCACCCAGCATTCCTGTCACCCAGGCATAAACACATCCTCACTCAAAGCATGCTTTGACTGCCATGCTTGCGCTTCACCCTCCCAAAGTGACTTCCACTCTGTAACTTTCACTTCAGTCACCCTCTCAAAGAATCATCTCAAACACCATTATACACTGAATCCTTACTCTTAGATGAAAGTAATTCTTTCCTTTAATCTCTCAGAGTTTAACATATACATCTCATTTGATAGTTCAAAACAGTTATTTTAAACTCAAGGTCAAATCATATTATCTTGAGATAAAAAAGATAAGGATAAAGACTGTTACTGAAGATTATCAAGTAGCTTAAAAAAGTCTACAGATAGTTTGAATATTCAAACCATGTTTTATTTTCTAAAATCAAATATATAAAATTCATTCATTGACTCTTTATAAGTCAAAATTGGAATCTATAATTTGACCAATATTTGCTGTCTTAATTCTCCAAGCCAGGCTTCAGCAATACATGAACTGTGAACTTCCAGATGTTCAAGCTGGTTTTAGAAAAGGCAGAGGAACCAGAAATCAAAATGCCAATATCTGCTGGATTATCGAAAAAGTAAGAGAGTTCCAGAAAAAGTCTACTTCTGCTTTATTGACTATGCCAGAGCCTTTGACTGTGTGGATCACAATAAATTGTGGAAAATTCTGAAAGAGATGGGAATACTAGACCACCTGACTTGCCTCTTGAGAAATCTGTATGCAGGTCAGGAAGCAACAGTTAGAACTGGACATGGAACAACAGACTGGTTCCAAATAGGAAAAGGAGTCCATCAAGGCTGTATATTGTCACCCTGCTTATTTAACTTATAGGCAGAGTACATCATGAGAAACGCTGGGCTGGAAGAAGCACAAGTTGGAATCAAGATTGCCAGGAGAAATATCAATAACCTCAGATATGCAGATGACACCACCCTTATGGCAGAAAGTGAAGAGGAACTAAAAAGCCTCTTGATGAAAGTGAAAGAGGAGAGTGAAAAAGTTGGCTTAAGGCTCAACATTGAGAAAACTAAGATCATGGCATCTGGTCCCATCACTTCGTGGAAAACAGATGGGGAAACAGTGGGAAAATGTGTCAGACTTTATTTTGTGGGGCTCCAAAATCACTGCAGATGGTGATTGCAGCCATGAAATCAAAAGATGCCTACTCCTTGGAAGGAAAGTTATGACCAACCTGGATAGCATATTGAAAAGCAAAGATATTACTTTGCCAACAAAGGTCCATCTAGTCAAGGCTGTGGTTTTTCAAGTAGTCATGTACGGATGTGAGAGTTGGACAGTGAAAAAGGCTGAGCGCTGAAGAAATGATGCTTTTGAACTGTGGTGTTGGAGAAGACTCTTGAGAGTCCCTTGGACTGCAAGGAGATCCAACCAGTCCATCCTAAAGATCAGTCCTGGGTGTTCATTGGAAGGACTGATGCTGAAGCTGAAGCTCCAATACTTTGGCCACCTGATGTGAAGAGTTGACTCATTGGAAAAGACCCTGATGCTGGTAAGGATTGGGGGCAGGAGGAGAAGGGGATGACAGAGAATGAGATGGCTGGATGGCATCACCTACTCGATGGCCATGGGTTTGGGTGGGCTCCAGGAGTTGGTGATGGACAGGGAGGCCTGGTGTGCTGTGGTTCATGGGATCGCAGAGTCGGACACGACTGAGTGCCTGAACTGAACTGAACCGTTGTCTTGGACTGCATACTATCTGAGAATTTCATCTTCATGTAAGATTAATTTTACTAATTCAATCAACATAGAGATAGTCAGTGGAAAGATGGATTCTATGTAATGTAATTACCAACAACAGCAACAAAAACTCCATGTGGCACTTGCTTTTTCATGTTTATGAAGTTCCGTCTTGATGTCTGTAGATAAGCACTAATCACCTCAGTTGCTTTTGTACTCACTATCCCAGACATTTTTCTAAATGAAATAATCCGTTGGTTCCATTTGTAAGTTGCATTAAAAAAAAAAATCCTGCACTTAGGTTTTTGAACGTTTTTTCTTTTGTCAAAGGTTAAATATCAACCCCGCCCCCCAGCTCTTTTTTTCCTAGGTGATAGCAACATGAAAACAAAAGCAAAAGCCTTACACATCTGCAACTGAGTGTTAAAATCTGCAGTCTCTACCCTCACATCACTCCAGCCTCTTGGGTCAGCTTCCGTTCCTCCTGGCGGGTGTTGCTGATGCTGGGGTGGCCCCTGTCCTACCCTTGCACCGCAGGAGATCCCATCGCCCCAGTTTCCCCAAGCTGCTGCTCATTTCCAGTTGCCGTAAAACCCGGAGACGCTGCCTTTGGCGCCCACAGGACCCTTGTGACAGCCTAGGAGGGCTTTCGTGGCTGTTGCTACCAAGGACAGGAAGGATTTCCATGCTGGGTTAATCCAGCCCTTCCCCACACCAGGGCGTGGGCTCCTACAGGGAACAGCAGACATTTCCGAGCCCAGCCGGGGGCCTCAGTGGTCGGGCCGCATCCGCGTAAGGAAAGTCTTTGCCTCCATCTCCGACGAGCGTGATGAAGCAGCACCAGAGACCCGGTGCTGAGGCGAGAGGAGCTCAGAGGACCCTCACAGCCCGTGCAGCCCAGGGGAACTCAGCGCTGTTCATGTGCACACACACACCTGGGGAACCAGGCTGCCTGCAGAGGGAACCCTGAGGACGGGGTAGGAGCGAGGTGCCAGCTTTTGTCAGGACCCGCGCCAGGAGAGCGAGATGAGAACTGCTGGCGAAGGTGCCCACCTGGGAAGGAGAGGCCAGGAAACAGCCGGGGGGGGGGGGGGGGAATGGTCTGAGCTGGGTCTCCCCTTCGGGAGGGAGCCACTCGGACTTGCTAAGCAAGAAAGCACGCACTTAGCTTGTGCTTTCCCAGGGCCACTTGGCCTTTGGCGGGAGCTGACTGTAGGGGAAGGGGACCCGCGGGGTCAGGAGGCTGTTCAGAGGTGTGACCACAGGCAGGCAGCGGCGGTGGGCCCTGGCCAGGTTACGAGGAGGAGGGGTGTCCAAGGACCCAGCCTCAGCTGAGGCCAGGTGGCACGAAAGGAGTGGTGGTCCCACCGGTTGCTGTGGGGACTGGGGATGGGACGGGGGCGGGTGGCAGCCGAGCCTCTGGTGGAGCGCTGCGGGCTGCATCACTTGTGGGGCAGCTGTGCCGGGATGCGGGAGGCTGGAGGGTCTTCAGAAGGCAGCAGCCTCCATGGCTGCTCACACGCATGCTGTCCCTGTCCCTGCTGGAGGAGGCGCTGAGAAGGGGGCCTGGCCTGCTTGGTGTTTAGGGGGAGATCAGTAAAGGCTGGAAGGTCAGGGGCACAGCAGGGTCGAGACACGGGCATTTTAGCCCAGGAGCTTGGCCAGGAGAAGCTGAGTAGGGTGACAAGTGGGGACCGACTCCTGGATTAGCTTGTAGTCACCTTGCCAGTGGCCTTGCCTGTTCCAGAAAGGTGGAAGGGACCACCTGAGATGCTCTGAGGAGGAGTTGGGAGGTGAGCCTCTGGGGACAGTGACGTTTGAGAAGAGCACGCGTTCGTATTATTTAATAACCAACATGTGCTATTTAGAAGAATGTGCTACTGCTCCGGTGCCATTCAGAAACTGAAAAAAGGACAATCATTCTGCTCCGTAAGAATAATGATCCATCTGGGGCCTGGTCCTCACTACAAACCCAGGAGAATCTTGCATAATACCACAAGATGGGTGCAGCAATGCACAGCTCACAGTGAACGGCACAGCTCTGCCACCACAGCACGGTGACTGGCGTGGCCACACCACGCACCCTCACTGTATGTCAGTCAGGGTGCGCAGTCACCGACACGTGTCCGACCCTCTGCGACCCCAGGGGCTGCAGCCCACCAGGCGCCTCCGCCCCTGGGAGTCTCCAGGCAAGGATACTGGAGTGGGTGCCGTTTCCTTCTTCAAAGGGTCATTCCTGACCCACAGCTCCTGCATCTCCTGCTTTGGCAGGGAAACTGCTGCTGCTGAGCCACCTGAGAAGCCCTATATTAGTCAATCATGCAATGGAAGATGAAAAGATGAGTCTGTACTATCACATATTCACAAAGTCATTAGTTAAAATAAATCTGTTAGCCAAAAGTACATTTAATTACATAGAATTTCTTTCTTGACTTCTGATTTTGAAAGCCTCTTTGTTACCAGACTTTTTAAGCTGCCCAGGAATAAATGTCTTAATAAATCTCCTTTTATCAGGAACACAAATACCTCGCCATTGACGACAGAATGATGACCACAGGTTGAGATCTTTTCTTAAAAAAAAAAAAAACAAATAAACAAAGTCTCAATTAACCATCAAAGCTCCTTAAAGGTTTGAGAAACTTTCCAACTCATCTGTCCTGAAGGTTTGCAAAACAGTTGGGTTGTCCTTCCTCTCCTGTCTTCCAAGAATTTTAAAGTCATACTTAAAAAAGAAAAGGACCACAAAAGCCAGACTGTGAGATGGAGGTGGCAGGATCGCCACCTCCAAATTAAGGATCTTTGGGGGTTGATGGGGCTTCCCTGATAGCTCAGCTGGTAGAGTCACCTGCAGTGCAGGAGACCCCGGTTTGATCCCTGGGTCGGGAAGGTCCCCTGGAGAAAGGGCTGGCTCCTGCTCCACGTTCCTGATCCCCTGGTGGCTCAGCTGGGGTTGATGATGCAGATGGGAACCTGAGGATATGTCTGACAGCGACTGGAAAAGTCAGACTGCTCTCTTCACTTCTGATCTGCTACAGTCCTCTGGTCACCTACTGGAATGTGGGCAACACGTTTATGGTTCAGGCAGCCTCAGGTCCAAAAGGCTGGGGTGTTAGTCTCCCAAGATTATAGGGAAGGGGGGAAACCACACCTGGGAAGAAACCAGAAGTGGAAATTTCAACTCGCTGTGGCCCCAGCATGGAAAGAGTGAGAAGGGAGGGAATGAGTAGCTGTGACCGCTCTCTGCAGGAAAGAGTCAAGGCAGGGACACATCCGGACATGGTACCAAAGATGCCCGAAGTGGGGGTGCGGGTCCCAGCTCAGGTCGGGGGCCCGGGGCTGAGGATGAGACCCGCTCACTGAGGATGAAGTCAGTCTCTGGGGACAGAAGACGCAGAACTCAGCGGTCTGCCTGAACAGACCAGCAGGCAGCAGGTAAGATCCCCGTCACTGGGCGAAGGCTTAACATGGGGTTCCAGACTTACAGGGAGTGAGCCAACGTGAAGCTGGATGGAAATGAATGTTAAGAAAGTGCTGGCGGTGTGGGCACAAATTGTCCGTAAGCACATGAGATGATATTCTCCCATTAGTAGGTGGGGCGGCGGCTAGCATGCCTCTTATTTCATATAAAACAGACTTCGGAACTAGTAGGGCTTAAATATCAGCAGACAGACACCATAAATCCTCTGAAGAGTGTGGAGAGAGGTTGATACCATTGAACAGGACAATTAAATTGCAGGACAGAGGAGCTGGAAAACCTCAAGCCTATGGGTTTGCTCATAGATGGTGGCGGGCGTTTCAGGTCAACTAGAGCATCAAAGGTCAAGCCACCCGGACACTTCGTGGTCATTCTGTGGAGTCAGTTGCATACAGTGAACACTCTGTTTCCGTTAAAATGTTATTCCTTCTGTAATGTTCAGTGTGGCATTTCTAAAAGTGAAGTCATGAATCATCGCAGTGTGATTTTTTCCTACAAAATAAGTTTCCCAAATTGTTGTGAAAAGTCTTGAACTTTTTTCTTTTCTACTAGGTCATATCTCTTTGCCTAGTGTTTTTCCATTATAGTTTTTACTTCAGATCATAAAAGAAGCATTTATCCAATTTAAGTAGAAGTGAAGTGAAAGTCACTCAGTCATGTCCGACTCTTTGTGACCCCATGGACTATACAGTCCATGGAACTCTCTAGACCAGAATCTAGAGTGGGTAGCCTCTCCCTTCTCTAGGGGATCTTCCTGACCCAGGAATGGAACCGGGGTCTCCTGCATTGCAAGTGGATCCTTTACCCACTGAGCTATCAGGGAAGCCCATTTAAGTAGAAAGGCTCTGTCACTATTAGTAGTAGTCTTCAACTTTTGAGATACATCTTGCATACAGGGAAGTTATGCCTTCACTTGTGACCACCTTTCCAATCAACACACAGAACCTGTCAGTCACCCCAGAAGACTCTGTTTCTTAAACTGAAGCCTGCCTCCATCCTCCATAATCATCCGCAGTCCTGACTGCCATCATTTTAGGTTAGGTTTCCTTGCTTTTGAACTTCACATGAATGGAAGCACCCAATATAAACTCTTCTGTTTCTGCCTCCTTCCACTCAGTATAATGTTCTAGAGATTCAAACAAGAAGTTACGAGAACCAGTTAATAATTATTGTTGCTGAGTCATGTTCCATTGTGTAATATACCACAGCTCATTTATCTATTTTGCTGATGTTGGGTTGTTCATAGTTTGGAGCTATTATGAATCACATTGTGTGTAAGATTTTTTATGGCTGGATATTTTTAAAGGGGAATAAAAAGATAACGAGTGAAATCTTTGTGAGCTTTCCGAAGTGTGGTGCAGCCATTTTAGACTCCCATCAGCAGCACATAGGAATCCCAGTGAATTGCAGCCTTGCCAGCATTTGGTCTCTCAAAATGCTAAATCTCAGCCATACTGAGGTTAGTGGAATGGTGTCTTGTGGTGATTTTAACTGATATTTCTCTGATGATGAGTAATGCTGTACCCCTTTGCAAGGGTTTATTGGCAAATTCTACATCTTCCTTTGAGAAGTATCCAAGCCTTTTGCTCATTTTATTAGGGTCCTTTTTATTACCTGTTTGCGGAAACTCGTTGCAGGTACTGAACATGAGATCTTGGTCAGATATGTGCCGTGCAGTCTTCTCTCCCCATCTCTGACTTGCTTTTTCGTTTTCTTAATTATGCCATTCAGTGTAGGAGCTTTTTGTTTCGGTAAAGCCCAGTTTATCGACTTTTACATGTAGTGCTTTCTGAATCCATCCTAAGAAACCTTCTCTAGTTTGAAGGATAAAAATATATTTCTGTTTTCCCCTGGAAGTTTTACAGTTTTAGCTTTTATAACTCATCTTGAATTCCTGCTGTAGGGGTCTAAGGATGGGGTTGTGGTGAATTTTCTCCATGTTCACCCAGATGGTGAAATACAATTTGTTGACTGAGTCCCCTCTTTTGAGCTTCTTTTAGGTTCATTGTCTCAAATTCAGGAACTTTGTAGTAAGTTATGAAATCACTTAATGTGAGTCTTTCAATTTTGTTCTTTTTGAAGTTGCTTTGGCTATACTGACTGAATTTAAGTCCTTTAAATTTCTAAATAAGTTTGAGAATCAACTCACCAGTTTTCTGAGTCCATCAGGATTTGCCTGGGATTTTGTTAAACTTGTAGATCAGTTTGTAGACAATTGAAATCTTAATGATATTGAGTCTGAAAATCCGTGAACATAGTGTGTTTGTCCTTTTATTTAGGTCTCTTCTAATTTCTTTCAGCATTGTTTAAAAATTCTCAATATAAATGATTTGCATGTTTTTCACTAACTGTTCAGTTCTGTTCAGTTCAGTTGCTCAGTCGTGTCTGACTCTTTGTGACCCCATGGACCACAGCGTGTCAGGCTTCCCTGTCCATCACCAACTCCCGGAATTTACTCAAACCCATGTCCATTGAGTCGGTGATGCCATGTAACCATCTCATCCTCTGTCATCCTCTTCTCTTCCTGCCTTCAATCTTTCCCAGCATCAGAGTCTTTTCCAAGGAGTCACCTTTTCACATCAGGTGGCCAAAGTATTGGAGTTTCAGCTTTAGCATCAGTCCTTCCAGTGAACACTCAGGACTGATTTCCTTTAGGATGGACTGGTTGGATCTCCTTGCAGTCCAAGGGACTCTCAAGAGTCTTCTCCAACACCACAGTTCAAAAGCATCAGTTCTTCAGTGCTCAGCTTTCTTTATAGTCCAGCTCTCACATCCATACATGACCACTGGAAATACCATAGCCTTGACTAGATGGACCTTTGTTGGCAAAGTAATGTCTCTACTTTTAAATATGCTGTCTGGGTTGGTCAAAACTTTCCTTCCAAGGAGTAAGAACTCCTAATTATCTATATTTTATGATGCTGTAAATGGAGTTCACTTTATATTTCAGTTGTCTCACTGTAGTTCATATAAAATACAATTGCATTTTACTCCCTAGAAATCACTTCATTCTAGTAACTGACTTGCTGATAAACAATGTTCTCTTCTTCAAATACACCTCTTTTCATCTTTATTTTTAGTCTTTGTGCTTTTATATCTTCTCACTGCCTTGTTTCAATAGGCAGGGTTCTCAGAACAATGTTGCATAAAAGTGTTGGGAAAGGACACCCTTGCCTCCCTGATCCTGAGAGGGAAGCACTCAGTCCCTCACCGTTGGTCTGCGCGACGTCTCCATTCCAGAATGCACATCTTGAGAGGTGCAGGGCTTCTGTTGGCTTGTATATAAAGCTTGTATATAATATTGGCACTGTTTTCTTACATTCAAACTTGTGTTTGCTGAGATTTCTGTAAGTACTACATCTATATTATTAAACTTACAATCTAACAAGAAATCATTGGGTACTGAATTGTTAAATGTCTTGGTTGTGATGGTGCCAAGATGGTAATACTCAGTTCAGTTCAGTTCAGTCCATTCGCTCAGTCGTGTCCGACCCTTTGCGACCCCATGGACTGCAGCACGCCAGGCCTCCCTGTCCATCACCAACTCCCGGAGTTTACTCAAACTCATGTCCATCAAGTAGGTGATGCCACCAAACCATCTCATCCTCTGTCATCCCCTTCGCCTCCTGCCTTCAATCTTTCCCAGCATCAGGGTCTTTTCCAATGAGTCAGTTCCAATACACACAGTCAATTTTGCTGAATAAATGTTGTTTTTTTTAACAATAATGATAATAAAGATGTTAGACTGTAGATTTCTCATAGCTGGTTTTATTTTGTTGAGGGATTTTTATCATGAATGGATTGAATTTTGTCAAATGCTTTCTCTGAATCTATTGAGACAATCACATAATTATTTAAAAGAACCTAGACATGAAAGGGTACCTATTGAACGTATACAAAGCTCAAGATCAGACTTAATTCATTTGTGGTGTAGAAGTCATAAACCTCATCTCCACTGGAGGTGGGCCTGACTGGAAATGGGCACATGGGGACTTTGTGGTTTAGCAGAAATATTGTGTCTACTGACCTCAGCGAAGATTACCGTAGTGTGTCTATTCGTGTACATCTCACCAGGAAGAAACACTTGGTCATGAAGTATCATCTATCTTAGATATTGGGGGATTTAATTTTATGCATTACTTTACTAGCTTGTGAGATGAATACAATTGTGCGGTAGTTTGAGCATTCTTTGGCATTGCCTTTCTTGGGGATTGGAATGAGAACTGACCTTTTCCAGTCGTGTGGCTACTGCTGGGTTTTCCAAATTTGCTGGTATATTGAGTGGGGCATTTTCACAGCATCATCTTTTAGGATTTGAAATAGCTCAGCTAGAATTCCATCACCTCCACTCTCTTTGTTTGTAGTGATACTTCCTAAGGCCCACTTGACCTCCCATTCCAGGATGTCTGGCTCTAGGTGAGTGATCAAACCATCGTGATTATCTGGGTCATGATCTTTTTTGTGTAGTTCTTCTGTGTATTCTTGCCACCTCCGTCTTTTGAGCCCATCTTTGTATGAAATGTTCCCTTGGTATCTCTAATTTTCCTGAAGAGATCTCTAGTCTTTCCCATTCTGTTGTTTTCCTCTATTTCTTTGCATTGATCACTGAGGAAGGCTTTCTTATCTCTCTTTGATATTCTTTGGAACTCTGCATTCAGATGGATATATCTTTCCTTTCCTCCTTTGCCTTTCACTTCTCTTTTCTCAGCTATTTGTAAGGCCTCCCCTGACAAACATTTTGCCTTTTTGCATTTCTTTTTCTTAGGGATTGTCTTGATCAGTTCTTCCTGTACAATGTCATGAAACTGTCCATATTTCTTCAGGCACTCTCTCTATCAGATCTAATCCCTTGAATCTATTTATCACTTCCACTGTATAATCATAAGGGATTTTATTTAGGTCATATCTGAATGGTCTAGTGATTTTCCCTACTTTCTTTAATTTAAGTCTGAATTTTGCAACAAGGAGTTCATGATCTGAGCCACAGTCAGCTCTTGGTCTTGTTTTTTCTGACTGTATAGAGCCTTTCCATCTTTAGCTGCAAAGAGTATATAATCAGTCTGATTTTGGTGTTGACCATCTGGTGATGTCCGTGTGCAGAGTCTTCTCTTGTGTTGTTGGAAGAGGGTGTTTGCTATGACCAGTGCGTTCTCTTGGCAAAACTCTGTTAGCCTTTGCCCTGCTTCACTTTGTACTCCAAGGCCAAACTTGCCTTTTACACCAGTTACCTCTTGACTTCCTACTTTTGCATTCCAGTTGCCTATGATGAAAAGGACATCTTTTTATGGTGTTAGTTCTAGAAGATCTTGTAGGTCTTCATAGGTCCGTTCAACTTCAGCTTCTTTGGCATTAGTGGTTGGGGCATAGACTTGGATTACTGTGATATTGAAAGGTTTGCCTTGGAAACGAACAGAGATCATTCTGTCATTTTTAAGATTGCACCCAAGTACTGCATTTCAGACTCTTTGGTTGACTATGATGGCTACTCCATTTCTTCTAAGGGATTCCTGCCCACAGTAGTAGATATAATGGTCATCTGAGTTAAATTCCCCCATTCCAGTCCATCTTAGCTCACTGATTCCTGGAATGTCGACGTTCACTCTTGCCATCTCCTGTCTGACCACTTCCAATTTACCTTAATTCATGAACCTAACATTCCAGGGGCCTATGCAGTGTTGTTCTTTGCAGCCTTGGACTTTACTTCCATCACCAGTCACATCCACAACTGGGTCTTGTTTTCGTTTTGGCTCCATCTGGTCCTTCTTTCTGGAGTTATTTCTCCACTGATCTCCAGTAGCATACTGGGCACCTACCGACCCGGGGGTTCATCTTTCAGTGCCTTGTCTTTTAGCCTTTCATACTGTTCCTGGGTTTTAAAGGCAAGATCACTGAAGTGGTTTGCCACTCCCTCCTCCAGTGGACCAGGCTTTGTCAGACCTCTCCATTGAACTGATGGGATTTAATCATCAATTATTTTGTTAAAATTCTTCACACTTAGGTTCCTGAATACAATTGGTTTGTATTTCCCTCTCTCTATATATCATCTTCAGTTAGTTCTGATAGCAGTTCAGTTCAGTAGCTCTGTCATATAAGACTCTTTGTGACCCCATGGACTGCAGCACTCCAGGCTTCCCTGTCCATCACCAACTCCTGGAGTTTACTCAAACTCACATCCACTGAGTCTGTGATGCCACCCAACTATCTCATCCTCTGTCGTCCCCTTCTCCTTCTGCCTTCAATCTTTCCCAGCATCGGGGTCTTTTCTAATGAGTCAGTTCTTTGCTTCAGGTGGCCAAAGGATTGGAGCTTCACCTCCAGTCTCTTAAGAGTCTTCTCCAACACCACTGTTCAAAAGCATCAATATCAAAAGTTTGATATCAGAGTGATTTTAACCCCATAAAACAAGTTAAGAAGTATTTTCTCCTACTCTACTTACTGATCTTTTTTTTTTAAGATTGGTATCACTAGACTGATTTCAGCCAAATTTGGTAACAGGTTCTGGATTAACCCTTTCACCTGAGACAGCCATAAAAAATCCACACCAACTATGCAGAAATGATTTTCAAAACACTGGGACTAGACAAAGAAGGGTGGTGAGTGATGAGCAGCAGATGGCCGAGCTCAGAAGCTGAGCAGGGTCGGGCCTGGTTGGTGGGATAGGAGGGATGGGAAGTGACTGAGCTGAGGTCTGCAGGCGCTTTGGTTCTCTGCCTTGGGTGTGTTTCTGAGTTGTGTCGCAGGATCAAAACACCAGCCCAAGTCTGCAAGTCTCCGGAGTTGAGGAGACTAGGCCGACAGTTTGGTGAGGCTAAGACAAGCGGGGTGCACAGGATTCAGTGCTGGAGACAGGGTGACACCGTCAGAGACCCGAGATCTGCAGGGGTCCCGCGCGAGAGTCTGCCAGAGGGCCAGGGAATGCAGGTGCGCTAGGCGGAGGGCACCGTCCTGAAAGATCCCAGGGAAACGGCGGCTGGAATTCACACAGCCCCACCAGTCACACTGGAAAAGCTCATTGTTCGTGGGACATTTGTTACCGTAGTCAGGAATGTCTTGCATCAATAGTGGGAAATAATTATTCTTAGGATAAACACTGCTCCTGACTCACTTAATGAATCATAAAAGCAAGAGAAGAAAGGCTCAAACTGCTTGCAAGAAAATTAACTGCAACTCAGGACAAAGCTCAAGAATATTTACAGGAATTAAAAAATATGTAACTCTCAATAAGATGGACTACATCTTGTCTGGTATTCAAAGATTACCAAGCCTATGGAGAAGCAGAAAGACCTGATTTACGATGAATGACACTTTGAACCCATTAAAACTAGGCCATAATGGACACAGATGGTAGAATTATTACAGAAGGATATTGAAACAGTTTCTGTAATAAAATTCAAATATTCAGGAATCTAATAGGAAACATAAAACATAAAACAGAATTAAAACAAAATTCAAATTTTAAGAATTGGTAAATGCAATGTCTGGCATGAAAAATACACTAAATCAGATTATATGTTGACAGTAAAAAGATAATGAATGAACTTGAAGACTTAGAAACTACTCCTCCCCCCCTCAAAAACAAGCACACACACACACACAAATAAAAGAATGATAAATCAAATGTAAAGAACATAAGTGAACTTTGAACAAAAACACACTAATATAAATGTAATTGGAGTCATCAAAAAAATGGCTTGGAGGTAGAAAAAAAATTTAATAATGTCAAAAAATTTCCAAATTTAATGACAATTATACACCCACAGACCCAAGAAGCTCAACAAACCCAAAGCACAATGAAAAATGCAGAAAATTACACTGATAATCAAAACTACAATGACAATCAAATTTCTCAAGACCAGTTAAAAAGAGAAAGTCTTAATAGAGGACAAGGAATATGCACATAGGAGGGAATGTAAGGATGACAAAAAATTTCTCATCAGAAACAATATTTGAAAAAATGATGGATGAAAATCTCCCACATTTGATGAGAACATTACTTGGATAAAGTAAACTTAATTAATTTTTATTAAAAGCATTAACACATTGAAGAAGCTAAACAGATTTTATTAGAAGAAAGATTTCAAAAACCTAACACCTACATTAAGAGGGCTTCCCTGATAGCTCATTTGGTGAAGAATCTGTCTGCGAGGCAGGAGACCCCAGTTTGATTCCTAGGTTGCAAAGATCTGCTGGAGGAGGGATAGGCTACCCACTCTAGTATTCTTGGACTTCCCTGGTGGCTCAGATGATAAAGAATTCACCTGCAATGCAGGAGACCTGGATTTGATTCCAGGGTCGGGAAGACCCCCTGGAGAAGAGAAAGGCTACCCACTCTAGAATTCTGGCCTGGAGAATCCCATGGACTGTGCAGTCCATGGGGGTTTCAAAGAGTCAGACATGACTGAGCAACTTTCACATTCACTTTCTACATTAAGAAACTAGAAAACTGAAAGCAAGCTTCAAGAAGGAAATAATAAAGATTAGAGTAACACAAACTACCATGAGTTACTCCAGAAGAAATAGGAAATCTGAATATATTAAGCAAGTAAGGACAATATCAAGACCTTATTGTCAAAGGACAATAGCAAGAAAATAATATCAAGACCTTATTGTCAAAGGACAATAGCAAGAAAATAAGACAACCCACACAAGGGGAGAAATATTTGTTGCTCACCTATCTGATAAGGGTCTAGTGTCCAGAATATACGAGAAAAACTTTCAATTCAACAATGAAAATAAAAAGATACAGCAAAAATAGGGCAAAAGGTTTGTAAAGATATTTCTTCAAAAAAGATACACAAATGGCCAATAACCACGTGAAAAGAAACTCACCATCTTTAGTCATTAAATGCACATCAAAATCACTATGAGATAATATACCACAAGGATGCCTTTAATTAAAGAAGAAAAATATTGAGTGTTGGCAAGGATGTGGAAAACTCAAAACTCATACATTGCTGATGGGAGTGTTAAGTGATGCGTTCTCTTTCTAAAATAGTGGACAGTTGCTCAGAAATTAAGCATAGATTTACCATATGACCAACAATTTCCCTCCTTGGTATAATCCCAAGAGAATAGAAAACATACAGACAAACCCAGGCCTTCCCAACTATCACAGCTCCTCGAGGCTGATGGTGATTCTCTCCAGCCTGATGGAGGGCAGCCTGCCACTCCCCTGTCCCACAGCCTCTGGGGGTGGGTCACGGGGTCGGGGGGCTCCTTCTCTCTGACTCCATCCCTCCTGGGCACCCACTGGGCTTGGTGTGGGAAGGACAGTCCTGGGCCTCCCTTCCTGATTCCAGCCTCGATGTCAAGGCGACGGCAGAAGGGATGATGGTGAGACCAGCTGAGCATGCAGGGCCCTGACTAGGAGCCCATCAGCTCTAGTACCTGTGAGCTGCAGAAAGAAGGCATGGAGCACGTGAACGACACAGATGACTGTACAAGTGCACATGTGACACACACCCGCACACGCACACACCAGCAGCCGGGTCACAGGGAGATGAGACGGGAGGTAATTTAAATGGTCTCTTCATACTTTTCTTGATGGACTAATTCACATGATCAATATGTACCCATTTCATGTTCAGAAAAAACAAATGAGAAGACCCCTCTGTTGAGCCGTGAAGGCTCCCAGAAGAGTCCCAGCACGTGCACGCCGCCGGAGCGGGGGCCCCGGGCGAGTCTCGGGGCCACACTTGCCGGCCGACTCCCCCGGCGGAGACTCAGGAGGCTTTGGTGTGAGTGCAGGGACCGAGGGACCCAACAGGCCAGCAGGCTGGGGCAGGGGCCGCAAGACGCCGGGTGACAGGCCAGAGGCGGGACAGGCTGGAGACCTCCGGGGGGAAGGCCTTGGGGAGGGCCCACCTGCAGGAGACCCGCTTGCGACCTGGAGGCCGTGGTCCTGATCTTAAGGACTCTGACCTCAGCAGAAGCACAGTTTACACGTGACATGTCTGGGAAATATAAAAGCTTCTAACCAGAAGTGCAGAGTCTGATGTTTTGAGTAAACGCAGAGTTACAACTGAATGCAGCTAGCCTCATTTTTGAAAATCTCCCAGTTACCAGAACATGGGGATGTCAGAATTTTTATTCCAGACTTCTTTTTGAAGTGTTTCACAAGACTTTTTAGGACGTAGTGTGATTCACTAATGAGAAAACGTTTCTTCAAGACAGCTTATTTCTGCCTTGGTTATTTCTCTCCATCATCAAAACTCAGAGGAAAGGTAGTAGCTATAGAGACCCGTTTTAGGGGAATAATTAGCATTGGAAGAAAAATTATCTTCTTTTCTAGCTGCCACAGGTCTCCTGCATGGGTTAAACTTAAATCCCTTCATGAGAGTAGACTGTCTTTTAGGGAAAGAGTGAGCTGTGCTTTTGATAAGCTGCCACGCCCCTTCCTGGGACAGTTAAGGCTGAAAGCCCAGCGGGGTGGCAGCAGCCAGGATGCATCCTCTGGCCTGGGGAGGCCGCGAGGGGAAGCGCACTGGGACGCGTCCCTCCGTCCCTGAGCTACGTCTGGAGTGCTCCAGGGAGGAGGGTGCAGGGCCACGCCCTCCCCGGCGCCCACAGCAGGGCCTGGGAACAGCTTGCATCACCCAGCTCTGTGCTCCGCTTCCAGAAGGTTGCTGGAAACAGCTAAGACGTCTTGAACTTGATGATTAAACAAACTCCGGGTGCAGAAATGAGGTTGAACTCGGCAGAATTCGCCGCGTGCTTGGCCTTAGATGAGCGTCTGTTTTCGTTGTAGGTCTGGAAAGCGCTGCTTCACACCTAACACACGCGGGTGGACACGAAGGCCAGGGCTGGCCCGGAGGAGAGGACGCGGCAGGACCCTCCCTGGTGACGTGACTCAGAGCTGACTGCTCGCTTCTGCATGTTTTCGTGATTTCATCTCTCTTAATATCCACCAAGACACCACTCACGGTCATTTCATTTCTGAAAACTTTTGATATTTTGTGTGTTTACACTTGAAAATTACTTAATACTGTTTAATATTTAGATTGAATAAACTACCCAACGTGAGTACTTGATCAAACAAAATACTTTAATATACAGCATTTTTCACACATGGTTTCCACACCCTTCCCTAAAACTGGATACAAGAATTTTCAATATTAAGAGGATGTTTTTTTTTCTTTTGGATTTGAATCTACTTAAGACCATGTGGTTTCTAAGATGAAAATCAGACTCAGTCTTTTGTTACTGCCATTGTTGGGGGTGGGGGCTGAGAGAAAAGGCTGAAATGACTTCTTAGATGTGGAAGAGCCCCAATAAAACAATTCGATGAGCCAAGTGTAAATGCGTGGGAAACACATGGATTGCATTTTCTGTCCAATACACAGGGGCCCCCTCATCAGAGGAGACCACTTGGCCAGGGCCTGAGCACAGAACGTCTGAAGGGTTGGGAGACTTACTGACACGTGACTGGCCCAGGTTCGCTGAGCTGAGGTGTAACACGAAGGCCTCTCTCTGCAAGTACTTATCTGACTTCCTTGGGAAAGGGTCAGCTGTTGGAACAATGCAAAGTGATTACATATAAGGAAAGCTTGGACCTGACTTGTAAGAGAATAGGGAAAAAAGTATTAGTCGCTTAGTCGCGTCTGCCTCTTTGAGATCCCATGGACTGTAGCCCACCAGGCTCCTCAGTCCGTGGGATCCTCTAGGCAAGAATGCGGGAGTGGGTGGCCGTAGCCTCTCCATAGACTCTTTGACATAAATTACAAAGAGAGAGATAACTCCTTAATCAAAAATGGACAGATCCTACCCTAAACGGCTGGCTCCCTCCGAGTTTTGGAAAGGGATGCAACCTTTAAAATGTAGGCAGAGAAAAAGCACTTCATGGTGAGGGCTCGGTACCTCGACTTCATGAATATATGTGTCCTTGCCCCTGTTTCAAGAAGGATGTGACACGGCCCCAGTATCACCAAAAATGCCACCCTTAGCAGGATCACCCCGTAGACAAGGGGTTAGCGGGCTCTGAGAACCCGCCATAGGTGTTCCGAGGCATGCACGGCCAGGGTTAGTCAGATAAGCGTGACTCTGTAGGACTGGAATAGTTCTTGAAAGCCAACTAGTCTCACAGAGGATGGCAAAGGGACTCACCTCCACAGCGCTGTGCGAGAACCCTGCCTGCGAGACAGCAAAAGGAACGCAGATGTATAGAACAGTCTCATGGACTCTGTGGAAGAGGGCAAGGGTGGGATAATATGGGAGAACGGCATTGAAACATGTTAATTATCATGTGTGAAATCAATCGCCATCCCAGGTCTGATGCTCGGGGCTGGGGCACCGGGATGACCCAGGGGGAGGGAATCGGGAGGGAGGAAGGAGGGGGTTCTGGAGGGGGAGCATATGTAAACCCATGGCGGTTTCATGTCATTGTATGGCAAAATCAACACAATAAAGTAAAGAAAATTAAAAAATAAAAAACATGGCAGAGTCGTCATTGGTTTTGAGGCTGAAGGGGGGCGGTGCCAGCAGGTGAGGGAGGTGCCTTACCAACCCCTCAGGAGCAGAACGCCTGCCCTCTGGTCTCCATCTCGGCAGGAGCTGATCTTTGTTCCCTCTTGCTGGCCAGGTGCTTCCTTGTGCTATAGACTCACTAACGGTGCTTTCCTTCCCTCCCTCCCAGGAGCCAATCTCTGTCCCCACGGCTTACAGACAGTCTTTATGGGAAAGACTTTGAGTTTTGCTAATGACTGGGTGATCTGGAATGTTCCATTGTCTGGTCAACAATGAGTATGGCGCCTACAATCCAAACAAGCTCTGGACTACTTCAGGAGACTCTGGGTTTCAAACTTGTCTCTTGCTTAAGTTTGAGAAGCACGAGTCTTCTTCACATATGATACTGCTGTTGAGGCCCTGTGAAGACTGGGAAACCAGGATGTCCCAGTGGGTGCTTCATTCTGAGAGGTGTTTGGATCCTACGCCCAGAGAGAGAAGGCAAACTGATCTTCAACATTCGCATTGAGAGGAACAACCGAGAAGAGGCCCGTGCCATGTTTTCTTCTAACCTAGTTATTACAGTTTCATTTCTGTAAGCTCAAATCACAATGGTTGGCTATTTACTTTAAACTTCAGGCCTCTTGTTAGAATAGTGTGAAAATGAAAAAAGTGCCATCTGACACGTCAAAATAGTTCTTAAATTAATAATATTAATTATATATAGATTAGGTGTTATATTATTAGAAATCAAATCTAAATTGTACACCAAAGACATGGCTTATATGAATATCTGGCAATGTTTTTAAAACACTGGTATTTGACCTCAGATATTATGTTTGTGCTTTCTCTTCATGTCAAATTTGGGATGAACATTAAAAAAATCTTTGGCCCATATAAGCATTCCAAATACGGCCGTTATCCAAGTCTCCTCTGAAAATGCAGAAAATTAGAAATCTGGGGATGTTTTATCAGAGTTCTAGTAGTTTCTGTTTCTAGTTAAGAAGTGAGTGGCAAGGGGCTGCTCTCGTGGTGTTCTCCTGCTTCTGGTTCACTCACTGACGGGTCCAGAAGAGCAGGGAGGAAACGCAGCACAGGCTCCCTGAGGCATTTAGACGCTTACAGCCAGCTCTGCCCAGACCAGCAGAGGTTCCTGTGCTGGCGGACGGAGTATGAGAGCCCCCTGGGGCCATAGTGGTTCCCAGCAGTGTGTGATCCACCCCGCACCCATTATGTTCCCTCCCTGGTATATCAGAATTCCTGCCAACTTCAGGCAAGGTTTCTGCCTCAGAACAGCCACTGGGACTAAACCTCTTCTCTCGGCGGTCCTGGTCAATCCATGTGCATGCCTCTCGCCTGGTCCCACAGCTGACCACAGCTGTGCCGCCTGGGGCCAGCTTTCCCAGGGGCCCACTAAGTGTCCTGAAGCCAGAGCCCTGCCCACAGCAGGAAGGTTCATGCATCCTTCCTTTCAGGACATTTGAGTGAGAGAGCGCAGCCCAGAGGAGACACACAGAAGACAGTGAGCAGGAACCATTCGGGGACAGACCCAGAGGGAGTCGAAGCGCAGGCTGACATCAGAGGCAGCTGGTCAGAGGAGAAGAACGGGAACAAAGCACACGGACCGTCTCATGGTGCGACGCTTGACTGAGGCCAGGAGCGGCTGGTCCCGAGGCGCTGTCTACCGGGGCCCCTGTGCTTACTGAACACCTACCAGGTGCCAGACGCAGTGCCAAGGACCGTCCCTGAGGACAGTGATCTGTGTGCGCTGAGGCCCTAGGCAGGCGCATGCAGGAGCAGGGGCGCCAAGGTGGAGAGGCAGGCCCAGGCCCAGGAGATGTTAAGGAGCAAGGCTGCGCCTCCCGCCGTGCACATCCAGGCTCTGCTCTGCAGCCCCATGGAAATCGCATCAGCCGATCCACTTTAGCTAAGCTATTGTGAGGATTCACACAAACTTTCACACAGTTTATCTCGATATAACTCACACTTCATGACAATCGCCCAATTACAGTAGACAATTCAAGGCTCTTCACGACGTTTAAAGAGAGGTGTGACCGTTCCAGTCAATTTTAGAACACTGTCGCCACTACCAGAAGGAGCCCCATATTCTGTAGCTACGGTCCCCCTTTCTGCTCCCCCACACATTTCTGCAGCCCCAAACAACCACTAAACCTTTGCTTAATTGCCCAGCTCGACCCTCCAGCACAAAACAGGAGCTGTGCGGCAGACACACCTCTCCTGCTCCTGGTCTTCAGGAGAAATTGCCCAGACTTCCATCAGCGAGTACACTGTTACCTGTGAGACTGGAAGGGATGCCCCTTAGGAAGCTGAGGTTTTTTCACACAAGTCCCTGGTGTTTGAGTGTTTGTTTTTGAAGTCATGAAAGAGTGCTGAATTTTTGTCAAAGGCTTTTTCTGCGTCTATTGCCATGATCATGTGTGTTTTTTTAAATTCTATTGATATGATGTATTACATTATTTAACTTTCAGATGATGAACTAACCTTGTATTCCTGGAGTTGATCCTACTTGGTCATGGTCTATAGTTCTTATATATTGCTGAATTCAACTTTCTAGTACTTTTTGTGTGTATTTTTGCATCCATATGCATAAGGAATATTGACCAGTAGCTTTCTTTTGTGTGATGTCTTTGTCTGGTTTTGATTTCAGGGTAATATTGGTCTTAAGAAGAACTGGAGCATTGCTCTCTCCGCTTTGTATTTTGGAGGAGTGCGTATCAATTCTTCTGTAAATGTTCAGTACAAGCCAGGGGTGAGGCCTCTGAGCCTGAGCTTTTCTTTCTGGATAGTTTTTATTACTATTCATTTAATCTCTTTGTTATAAGATTATTCAGATTTTCTATTTCTTCTTGAATAAATTTTCTCAGTTTTTGTCTCTATAGGTATTTGCCCATTTCATGTGACTTCTTTGATTTCTATGTATCACAGGTTCACAGCATCCCCTTGTTATTCCTTTTATTTCTGTATGATTGCTAGAAATGTTGCCTCATTCACTCACGATTTTAGTAATTTAAGACATCTTTCTTTTTTTCTTAGTGTAGCTATAGGTTTGTTGATTTTGTTGAATTTTTTAAACCTCAAACTTTTGGTCTCATTGATTTTTCTCTGTTGTCTTCCTATTCTCTATCTCATTTATCTCCACCTTGATCTTTGTTGTTTCTTCATTTTGTGTTCTTAGGTTTAGCTCACTGTATTGTGTCCAGCATCCAGCGTGTAGGTCTTCTGTGTGCTTTAGGTTTTGTTCATTAAACTAAGATCGTGGCATCCGGTCCCATCACTTCATGGCAAATAGATGGGGAAACAACGGAGACAGTGACAGGCTTTATTTTCTTTGTCTCCAAAATCACTGCAGCTGGTGACTGCAGCCATGAAATTAAAAGACACTTGCTCCTTGGAAGAAATCTATGACCAAACTAGATGACATACTGAAAAGCAGAGACATTACTTTGCTGACTAATGTTCATTTAGTCAAAGCTATGGTTTTTTCCAGTAGTCATGTATGGATGTGAGAGTTGGACCATAAAGGAAGCTGAGCCCTGAAGAATTGATGCTTTTGAACTGTGGTGTGGGGGAAGACTCTTAAGAGTACCTTGGATGGCAAGGAGATCCAACCAGTCCATCCTAAAGGAGATCAGTCTTGGATGTTCATTGGAAGGACTGATGCTGAAGCTGAACCGCAATACTTTGGCCACATGATGCGAAGAACTGACTTCTTGGAAAAGACCCTGATGCTGGGAAAGATCGAAGGCAGGAGGAGAAGGGGATGACAGAGGATGAGATGGCTGGATGGCATCACCGACTCAATGGACATGAGTTTGAGAAAGCTCCAGGAGTTGTAATAGACAGGGAAACCTGGCATGCTGCAGTCCATGGGGTTACAAATAGTCAGACACAACTGAGCAGTTGAATTGAATTGAACTGATCAAGCTCTTAATTCCATTTAAGTTCATCTCTCAGTGATTTGGGGGCCTTCCCTAGTGGCTCAGATGGTAAAGAATCTGTCTACAATTCAGGAGACCCAGGTTTGACCCCTGAGTGGGGAAGATCCCCTGGAGAAGGGAGTGGCACCCCACTCCAGTACTTTTGCCTGGAAAATCCCATGGACAGAGGAGCCTGGTGGGCCACAGTCCATGGGGTGGCAAAGAGTCGGACACAACTGAGCCACTAACACTTTCACTTTCTTTTTTCACTGTATTTTGTCCAGTGTCTTGTAGTGGAAGGATAATGGCTCTGAATTTCCCCAGGTGCCCTGCTTTTGCCAAGTCCCATAAGCTCTGGGATGCTGCTTCTTCACACGTATCATATGCCGGGCATGTGGTCTCTCCAGGAGCATGTTCCGTGTGCACTTGAGAAGAATGTGCATTCATTCTGCTGCTGTTGCTGGGTCACGTGTTCCTTGGATGTCTCTTAGGTCTAGCTGGTTAACAGTGCTGTTCAAGGATTCTACTTTGCCTATTAGTCTTCCGCCTTGTCGTTCGGTCTGTATTAAAAAGTGAAGCACTGGCGTCTCCAACTATGACCATCGCGTTGTCTATTTCTCCCTTCAGTTTTGACTCCATGTATCTTGGAGCTCCATCACTGATCTTAAAACTATCATGATGTGCATGAATTTGGACTATGAGCCATATTAATACTGTTAACTTGAAATGTGCCACATCTCTAAAGTAAGGGCTTGCTGAATTGCTTTGGAGCAGGAAGTGTGCCTTCAAGAATTAGTGATGCTGCGGATTATCTGACCTTGGCCATTGCGACACACACCCACTCTATTCTCTTGTTCTACCAGAAGCACAGTGCACACGCTTCACGTGGGGGCTTTTATACCAGCTGCGTTTTATGGTGGTTGTAAGGGCTGCTTATATTGCTTCCAATAGTTCAGTGGATCTATGACTAAATGAAACTCTTAAAGGCAAAGTTTTGCTTTGTATCCTGATCACAGGCTCCCCAGGTGGCTCAGTGGTAGAGAACCCACGTGTCAAGGCAGGAGATGCAGGTTCAAGCCCTGGATAGGGGGATCCCCTGACCAAAGGAAGGGAGACTCACTTCAGTAACCTTGCTGGGAAATCCCATGAACAGAGGAACCTGGTGGGCTACCGTCCATGGGGTCCCAAGAGTCGGACACGACTTGGAGGCTAAAGCCATCACCACCAGCATCCTGATGACGATGGTGCTTGCCCACATCGGCTCGTAGGCTGAAGGTTATAGAGCTGCGCATGACAGGAGAGTTCAAAAGAGGACTGTGAACAGGATGGCTGTTAGCTCATATTAATGGTTCTACCTGAAAAACACAGCTCTTTTACATATATGAGTCTGTAAACTCTAAAACTGCAAAGTTAATAAACAGTTATGAAACGATGAAGGGTTTATGAAGTGCTAAACAAATAGCAACTCTATTTAATGCATCTTGGGTTATAGCTCCAGAACAGGTGTTTTTAAGAGTATGAATTAATGGCCCGAAACACAGCTCTCCAAAACAAATAGAAAAACAGCAGGATTGTCGGGGGAAAAGAGGCCTCTCTTAGTGATTCCCCTCTGTGGGGTCAGATGGCCTCTCCCTGTGCACTTTCCATCAGTACCAAGGGGCCAGTAGGCAGGGTCTCTGCAGGAACTCTCAGAGCTGACCTGTGGTGCTCCCCAGGGCCGGTGCCCTGTCCCACCACCTCCTGTCCCGTCTAGTGTCCCATTCCTCTGCCTCCAGGCCCCGTCCTTATGTCCTGGCGGGTCTCCCAGCCCTGAGGGTGGCTGAACCGGGAGCCATGCTTTTCATGGACAGAACGCGAGGTGATGGTGGTGCAGGTTACCGGCTACGTCCTGGCTCTCTGCAGCTTTGCTCCCTCTGATAAAACAGCGGCTGTGGGGGCCTGTCTGGGGAGAAGCCCTCAGGCCGGGAGTTGATGGCAGGCTCCAGCAATGGTCCTGGATGTGCAGCGTCCTCAGATGGCCACGTGGGCGAGCTTGGGGCCAGAGCTGGCCCCGGCCTGCCCCCAATGCCCTGGGGCCCGTGGTCTCAGGCTCCGCTCTGATCAGCGCTTTGTGAGAAGCCCGCACGGAGTCGGCACCACAGAAGCCGGGAGAGCAGAGTGGTGCTTCAGGCCGTTGTGCTCTGGGGTGATGGCCAGGCCTCAGCTTCCAGGAGGTCCTCCCCCTGCTCCTTAAGACTCCACCTCCTTGCTTCTCCAAGGAAGGCCCTTCTCACACCCTTTCTTGACGCTTCAGCTACACTTTTATCGACATGCTATTGCTTTCCTTATGCGTTCCTTGACCCACTCAGTGTCTCTTTCCATTTGACTTTTTACTGCACCGTCAGAGTCTGGCTGTACAGGTTCAGTAAATACTAATTGCATGAGGGAACGAATGGGTAGAAGACTCCTAAACTTACCATCTTACAAAGTTGAATCTCTGTGAAAGGGTGGACGTTTAGTCAGAATTATGATTCAGAGGAGCCTGGATCTCAGGAGAGCTTCAGCCCGGAGGCAGGCGTTGGGAGTGACGACCTGGCATCCGGGAGGCAGCGCCAAGCTGGGGGCTGTCTGCAACCCTCGCCCGAAGGCCGATGTTTGTCACACACGGCTGGAGTCCTTCCACACATGTGAGTTCCTGCTAGACACAGCGAACCAGGGAAGAGCAACTCATTCTTTGCTCTTGACTTAACTTCCAATGTCAGACACTTCCGTGACTTGTCAGGCCATTTGGCAAGCGACAAAATGACAATCACACACGTGGGAACATGTTCCAGTTCTTCCCTGTCACCTCCAGAGCCCTTTGGCCCGAGACATACAGGTCTTAGTAGCAGATATACTTTAGAATCACACGGGGGACTCTGGAGAGTCTGGACCAGCCATTCTGTTTTAGTGGATTCTTATGCTGAACGTCATTTCAGAGTCCACTTTGTGTAGCTCTTCCAAAAACTTGGGAATGAGAGGAAATTCTATTTTTAGACCGCAACAGGAGCTGAAGCTGAAACTGCAGTACTTTGGCCACCTGATGCGAAGAACTGACTCATTGGGAAAGACCCTGATGCTGGGAAAGATTGAAGGCAGGAGGAGAGGGGACCACAGAGGATGAGATGGCTGGATGGCATCACTGACTCAATGGACATGAGTTTAAGTAAACTCTGGGAATTGGTGACGGACAGGGAGGCCTGGCGTGCTGCAGTCCATGGGGTCACAAAAAGTCGGACATGACTGTGGGACTGAGCTGAACTGAGGAGGAATGGAGATGGTTGACAGGGAGGGTTAAGATCTCCCACCGAGCAGAGATCACAGACATCTGGGGAGACAGGCCTGGTGAGAGCTGCAGAGTCTTCCTGCACCAAGAGGCCCGGATTCACAGCTCAGCGTCGTCACCAAGAGGCCTAAGATTCACAGCTCAGTATCATCCGACAAGACACCCCCCTTTGTTACGATCAACACTGACGTCTCCATCCGTTAACCTGGAAAATCGCTAAAATGGTACACATGAAAATTTGGCAGAGTTTTTGGTACTAAATCAGCAGCAGCTAGGACTTCGTTTTTCATGCAATAAGAATTCTTTTCACTTTTTGATTTTCTTTAACATTTCTATTTCTCCTTCTTAAAACTAAAATATGGTACCAAAAAAGCTTTTGCTTTCCTCATTCTTACTGATTATTGATGCAATGAGAGACTTCTAGAGATTTTTGCCTTCAGTGGTCAGGTTTCACCTGGAAAGTCTTGTCTGTCTCAGAGGGTCTTCCAGCCTGAGTTCTATCTTACACAGGCTTGTGGTTTTAGAACAAAGTGAAATAACTGAGAGCATCTCCAGAAAGTAACACTGAAGAATTAAAGCTTCTGTGTGGATTAGCTGTCATCTCAATTTATGAGCCTTTCCCAGAAAATTGAATGTGGTGACAGGGTGAGAGAAATAACATCACACACACCTTCAGGATCTTAAATTACCTGAAGAAAGAGTCTCCCCCAGGCCAAGAGCACAGAGCAAGAGCCGGAGCTGAATCGAAGGATTTAGGGGCTGGGACAGAGCTGCCAAGCCAAAGTCTGTGCAGAGCCTCACAGCCGGCCCTGGCCAGCGGTCAGCAGACAGAGCCGCTCTGTGTCCCCGCTGGCAGGACATCCGTGATGGGGCGGGGCACCCCCCACCCCTGACCCCAGGTACCCTGGCAGGGCAGCCGCCGCGGGCCCCGAGTGCCCTGGGGCTCTGACTTCTTGCTCAGACGCTGGTGCAGCAGGGTGGACGCAGCGTCGCAGATCTCGGCCGGCGGGTTCTCTGGGCTCCTGGAGCCACCGGAGGGCCTGGGGAGACCCGGGGAGCGCGGACCTGGGCGCCTGCCGCGTCCGTTTTCTTGGAAGAAGCTGCGAGGATTTGGAAGCAGCTCCCGGGCTCCTGCTGTGTTGCACATGGCAGGGTAAGCATGACCCTGAAAGAGTCTATTAGGGATAATTAATCATTTTCACCCGAGATCGTTTCTGGAAGGGCTCCGATACCTTCCCTGCAGGAGGAATTTCTAAACACCTAGCAGAGGTTCCTTTTTTTTTTTTTTTAAACCATTTAACAAGGACTGCTTCTTCAGAAGGCATTTTCTATCTAAAGGCACTGATGGCTGGACCTCAAGAAATGATTTAAGTGTTTTTCTCAAAAACAAGGCAGGCATTTTTCAATGCAAATGTTTTCAGGCAGAACACACTGTGCTTTTTGTGGACTGGATCTTGATACTTACAGAGATTTTAAAAGAAAATATTTGGGCTGTGGTTTAAGAATCAAACAGTCTTAAGTATGTCAATAAGGAGAGGCCGGAACTCTTTCTAAAAAAATATATACTGACTGCTGAATGCAGAGCCAGCGTCTGGAGGCCAGGCTGTGCCAAGGGCCGGCACCCTCACCCTGCTCTGCTGCAGAGGCAGCTGGAGGGGTGGGCACGGGCGGGCTGGTCCCTCACGTGGCGCCATCCCCAGAGTGCGGACACGGCCCTAAGGGGAGCATCACCCTGATTCAGCTCTGTGTCATCCATGGAGTGAGCTCTGCCATTCCAGACTCTTCCTGCAGGGTACTGAAGTCGCTCAGTCGTGTCCAACTCTTTAAGACCCCAAGGGCTCGTCCATGGAATTCTCCAGGCCAGAATCCTGGAGTGGGTAGCCTTTCCCTGCTCCAGGAGATCTTCCCTGGATCGGACCCAGGTCTCCCTCAGACTCTCTACCGTCTGAGCCACCAGGGAGCCCTCCTGCAGGGTGCATGTGGGTTAAGACGCCTTGCTGTCTGAGAGGGGTGACTCACTTTTTCTCATAACCTGGTGGCCAAAACTGATAGATCCTCTGCTGCGTCACCTCCCAAGGGAGCCAGGCTGCCCGGCCTGGCCTTCTCCTGCCTCCCTGGGGCTGGGGCTGCAGCTGGCTGGCAGAGGGGTTACCTGACTTGGCTCCCCAGGCCTCCCTTTTGTAGACCCGCTGGCACCAGGTCAGCCCCAGCCAATCCTGGCCTCCTGGGTCTGGAGGAAGGGGCAGCACTGGGTGTGCAAACCCGCAGCATCTCCAGTTTGAGCAGCATGCTGTGACTCAGACAGACCCACACACAATGTTCCAACAAAACCACATTCTCCCACAAAGGGGGACCTGGCGGAGGTCGGCGGCCCTCACTGGTGTCCAGGAGGAGTGTGTTTTGGGAGGTTTGGGGTCCGCTCATGAGGGCGTGACCCCCGTGGCAGGAGGAGCCTAGTGGTTAGGATGCTCAGGCCGCAGATTTGTTAGAAAAGACATCCCATTTCGTTAATCTTCGTGACTTAATTTTGAACCCTGGTTTCAGGATGGGTGAAACTAGATCTGAGTTTACAGAGGTCGCCTGTGATCTCCACACAGGATGGGCCTGCTCACTAGATGCCAGGAAGGAGAGGTGCCCGCCTGGCTGGGGTGTCACCGTGGCCTGCTGTGTCCGCAAAGATGGCCTCACTCCTGCGCAGCCTCGGGTCCAGCCATGTCCGCAAAGACGGCCTCACTCCTGCTCAGCCTCGGGACCGGCACGCCTGCTCAGCCTCCTCCTCCGCCCAGCTGCCAACCTGTCTCTCACGGTGCGGCTGCCTGCTCTCGGCTCTGGGCGCCAGGCCACCCTGACCCGGAGGCTCCGATCAGCCCATGATCCCACCTTGGTCTCCACTTGTGAATCAGCTGCGGGAGCTTCGGTTCTGTCTCCAGACCCTTCAGTCCGCCCGGGACTCGTTCCTTCATCAGAACACGGGCACTTGGAGAGGCTGGGCCGGGTTCCAGGGCCCCGATTAGAGACACGCTTCAGCACGCAGTTCCGGGTTTCCCTCCTTCCCCTCCACTCTCAGGAAACCTTAGCAAGTCAGGGCGCAAACACAACTGTCTGACTCTTCTTTATCTTTTGAGTCTTGCTTTCAGGATCCAGATTTGAGATTCAAATGTCAGGACTTAGCACATTTCCTTGGTAGGCTTGCTTCAAGAAAGGAACCTGTGCTGGGGGCGCTGAGAGGAGGTGGGGCATGGAGGAGAGCTCACGGTGATGGATTGACTGGGGAGGCCCCACCTGGTCCACAGATTAGCGTCTGGGAGAGATGTGAGTAGCAGTCACGAGCATGCTGCAAGGACAAAGAGCCGCATTTAAGATCCTCATGTGAGCAGAGCCTCCGAGACCAAGAGAAGGCAGGAAGCCCAGGAAACAAGCCCTACCTGCCAGGGAGCCGGGCCCTGGGACAGCAGCACCAGCTCCGGGGAGGCCACAGGCCGCTCGACTCAGTCCTGCTCCCCTGGGGTCGTCACCTCCCGCCGGGTGAAGCCAGGCCTCCCGGAGAAGAACTGACTCCATTCAGCCATGGGGCAGAGGGCAGAAAGGTGGGAAGCCCCTTGTTCCGTGACAAACTGAGGTAATCGTGCAAACACCCACTGTGCTTTGCCTTGCCCTGATACAGCGGTTGTGTTAGAACATATAATCGGCCAAATGACTCAATTTTCCACTTCAGCTTTATTTGTAGATACGCTTTAAGATAGGTTTCCAGTTTATACACCAATTCTCCTTGGAGAAGAAAAAAAAGCAGGGAAGTCTGTTTTAGGAAGAACACCAATTCCTGGTGACTTTGCTTCATATGTGTATGAAAATAGGAAGCTATTTTTTTTGTCCTGCGTTTTTAAAAAAGAAAATCAATATTTATTCTTTTATCAACATCCAGGAGTCAGCAAGTTGTGAAATTATGTACAAGTTGAGACTGACAACGTTTACTCTCTATTAATAATATAAGTAATGTGAAACAAAGGGAGCCAAGTGGTATGAGTTGTACACCCGGATTTTAGCCCCAAGCCTTTTGTCGTGTGGAGCAGAGTCAGGACCTAATTCCACAGATGGAGAGGGGGATGTGGACAGGGTCTGATGCTGGCAGAAAACAGCAGTGTCTTTAAGGGGGCGGGGAGAGCAGGATGGTGTCACGGTCCGGCCAGACTCACAAGACGACTCATCTCTGCTCTGAGTACGAGGCGTTCCAAGACAAGACTTGTAGTGTCTTTTGGTTTATGATACAGTTATGACCAAGGAAAGCCGATTTTTTTTTCTGGTGTCACTGCATGACAAGTGTTAAGGTTCTGTTTTTTTCCTGGAACTGAACCTCTATATTTCTACTCTGCTTCATGATCGAAACTCATAAGTGCATTTCTATTTACAAAATGGATTAGAACTTTCAAGGAACGTAGATTCAGATACGCTGCCCCAAACAGTACATGCTTAATTGCTACAGTTAAACCTCTGGCGCAGTATTTTTCTGTTCCAGGCACTGCGAAGAACCAGGAGCTCAGTGGTCAGATAAGCCTGCTTGTCTTGTCCTCGCTGGAGAAGAGAGAGTGACAGAGCAGCGTCATCACACGGCAAGGCGAGGGCACGCAGAGGAGAGGCACCTCGGAGAAGAAAGCAGGAAGGGAGAGAGGGATGTGCTCAAAGACAGATTTTCTACTTCGTGACTCACGTGCCTCCAAAGCAAGTTTTCCTGAAATTAATTCCAACCCCTTTGTAAGAGTCCCTCGGACTGCAAGGAGATCAAGCCAGTCCATCCTAGAGGACCTCAACCCTGAGCATTCACGGGAAGGACCGATGCTAAAGCTGAAGCTCCAGTACTCTGGCCACCTGATGCGAAGAGCTGAGTCATTCGAAAAGACCCTGAGGCTGGGAAAGATTGAGGGCAGGAGGAGAAGGGGACGACAGGATGAGATGGCTGGATGGCATCACCGACTCAAAGGACACAAGTCTGAGCAAGCTCCAGGAGGCAGTGGAGGATGGGGAGCCTGGCGTGCTGCAGTCCCCGGGGTCACACAGTCAGACACGACTGAGCGACTGAGCGACAACAATCGCTACAGGAGGCTCTCCCCGCTGATGATGCCTGCAAATCCTCGGCCACTCTGCACCCAGCTGCCTCTTCCAAGGAAGCCCCTCACCCCCTGCCTTCACATTTCTGTGGAGACACCCCCTGGTCTTACCTGGCAGAGCAGATGCATGTAAATGCTCTTTCTGGCATGAAAGGTTTAGAAACTATGCTCATAAACAGCATCTCCAGCATCTAGAAATGGTGTTGGGAGAGAATATGGAAATGCCCACACTGGATTTACAGAGAAGTGAATTAGAAAGTAACTAGGACTACAGAGAAGGAGTCAAAAAGCACAGGGGAAGAGGAGATGAATTATGGCAAGGGTAATTCACATGTAAACTGTGTTATGTTTAATCTAGGGGCTTCCCAGGTGGCCCAGTGGTAAAGAATTCCCCTGCCAATGCAAGAGATGCAAGAGATGTGGGTTCAACCCCTGGATCAGGAATATCCCCTGGAGTAGGAGATGGCAACCCACTCCAGTATTCTTGCCAGGGAAGTCCCACGGACAGAGGAGCCTGGCGGGCTACAGTCGATGGGATCACAGAAAGCTGGACGTGACTGAGCGTCACCGGCGTGTATGATTCAACACATTATTTTAGATGTGTCACTTAGAGACGTGCACATTTTGCAAAGCACACAAGTGAGGCAGATCTGGGGAGGCCGCAGACTTGTCCACACACAGCACGTGAGGTGAATACGGTTTCTTCATTCCTTCATTTCCCTGCTTTTCTCATGACCAGTCCTTCCAATGTTCCGACAGATTCTTCAACACCTCTCCTCAAGGACTCAGGCACATTAGTAACACTTTAACTCCATTTTTCTCCTCATCAACTCCTTTCCCTAGTCTCCCTTCCCCTCTGAGGTGCCCTCATCCTGCTGGACCAGCCCTCAGGGGCTTTGGGGGGCCCTGAGCATCTGAGAACAAGCAGCCCCCCGCGCCGTGTGGTCCTGACTGGCAGAGACGTTGTTGTTGGAAGCGGGTTCAGCCACGGTGAGAATGACAGGGAGTGGACCCCTGGGGAGAGGGCCCCACCCCACTTGTCAGGAGTTTCGGGACCTCCAGTAATGGGGCAATGGGGGGCAGCACTTCCCACGGTCCCCAGGCTTCCTCATGGCCAGGCGCTGTCAGCTGAGACTTTCCTGGGGAAACAGAAGTTGGACAGAGAGAGCCGGGCCGACACAACTGAGGACCTTCCCAGGGATGACTGGGTGCTGCCAGGGGAGGGGAGGGGCCTGTGTGAGTGTGTGTGTGTGTGTGTGATGACGGAGGGGCTCTGGGTTTGGACAGCATCTACATGCTGATAACATGAGTGTGAGTGTCAGTTTATTCAATATCACACATTCAAAGAAGAGATGGCATCGGTTTATACAGAATTCCCTATTACTGTACTATTTTATAAGGCACACACCACTGTTTTGGCAGTTCAGACCAGCTCTGATTCCTCAAGGTGGGACCCACAAAAGGGACCCACTGGGGGCCTACGGGGGCTGCCTGGTGCTGATGGATGGCCGTGGTGAGCTCCACTGTCTCCCACCCTCATGCGGGAGACCCCAGCTCCCCTTCTTTCTCTGACCTTGTCCCCTCTGCTCCAGCCGAGCCGTGCCCCTTGGCACACCAGACATGCCTGCCCAGGGCCTTGCACGTGTCCTTCCAGCCCCGGGTCGTCTCCCCACGCTCTGCGTGGGCGCCCGCTCCTGCCGCTGGTCCGCACCACCCTCCCAGGCCTCGAATTCACCCTGGAATGCCAGCCCCACCTGGCGGCCTGCCGCCCCTCCCAGCCTGTTTGTCTTCAGTCCGATCACCAGCCAGTGCTGCTAATTCGGCTCTCCCTGTCCAGACACAAAGCCAACACCCTCGACTCACAGCACTGGCATTCCCTTCAGTAAACGCTGTCCCTGGAAGGCAGGCCTGTTCCACCCTCTGCTATGCCACCCCAATGCCTGCGTTGGGGGAACCTCGCTGGTGTGCCATCCCGAACCAGCTGCAGCTCTGCCCGTCGCCTCCGACACATTTCACTGAGTTCATTCAGGGTCCGTGGGGAGATCTCTGGGTCTGCTTTGTGTCCTGCTGGATCCTCCGTGTCCACAACACAGCCTTTGTGAAACAGGCGCTTGACAAACATCAGAGGACTGAGCAGTGTCGAAAAGCCTGCCACGGGCCTTGGTCCGGAAGCGGTGACTTGACCCATGTTCCTGTGAAGTCTGGAAGAGGGTGCGGGAGAAAACGCCTGCTCTGCGGTTGTTTCACCGGTGAAGACCATACCCCACGCTGAAGGAGAACACGCAAAGGCCCTTTGGTCTCAAACACAGAAGATCACTGCACTGATAATCGAGGAAGGACGAAGGGGTAGTGGCCAGGCTACTCACGCCTCTAAACGTGGCTCCACGCCGCTAGGGGTTCCAAAGCAGTGATGGCATTTATGGTAATACATCCAGGGCACAGATCAGAAAGTGCACAACTCTTCACATATACAGACGTGCTTTTCATATATGAAAGAATTATTATATTTCACTTGGAAGAATCAGGAAGGGATCACTCGAGAAATTGTACTGAGAAAATATGGCTATTAATGCAAAAATAAAATCTAACTCTTTTAATGCCATTATTCAAGATAAATCCCAGTCCAAGACCAAAAACTTTTTAAGAGCTGGACACAAAAGTGGGAGAATAATCATCATTAAAGTATTCACAAAAAGTGAACTTAAAATGGTTAAGAAAAAGCAAAATCCATAGCAAAATGTGCAGAAAAATGTAACCTACTGTGTATACCTATGAAGTTAGAAAATAATTGAAAATTATGTTCCTCATGGCTAGTGTGAGTGTGTGTGTGTGCGGGGGGAGGTGGATGTGTGTGGGTGTATTTGGTGAGACAGGTACTTCATTTTTTTCAGCGGAAAATTTATTAACATAGTCTTTCTGGAAAATAATATTGCAGTATGTGTCCATTTTCATTAAAAAAGCCATGTTCTTTGACCTAATGGCTTCTAGGAAGCTGTCCAAATGAAATACCAATAAATGAAGAAAAATGTGTTTATTCACTCAGATGTATATTACAACATTATTTACCATAGGGCTAATTTTGAAAGAATTTGAATGCCTAAACTGACAGAATACTGTGTAAATTTCACTATAGCCGTATTATAGAAGAGTGTAAATGTTGAAGCTGATGTGGACGAAGAAACCCTAACACTGTAGGAGCATCCCTATGAGTATATTACTGAGTGAAACGTTCAGAGGACAGCAGGGTAAACGTTATTTGCAGTGTGCAGCTTCACCAGGCGTTGAGCCATCTTGGCAGAGCTGTGGGATCAACCAGCAGCACTCATTTGCTTCTTCATTTCTGTTTGGCTTTCTGTGAAGAGCACTTGTTATGACTTTTCTCAGAAAAGCCATTTAATATCAGCAGTTAGAAAGCAGTGTGTCTCCGTCCCTGAGGGTGGGGCTCTGAGGGGCTCCCCACCGCGTCCTCCTCGGCGCCTTTTCTACAAACGCCTTAGTGACCATCATGGGCTGGGTGATGTCCCCACCCCTCCCCAGAATCTGGTCGGGTGAGAGACTGGGTCTTTACGGCGGTGACTAGGTTAAAACAGCACCATCAGAGTGGGCTTTGATCCAGCAGGACCGGTGTCCTTGTAGGTGGAGGATCTCAGGACACACACACACACGGATGCCCGCGTGAGGACGCGGGGAGGAGATGGCCGTGAGCACGCCCAGGAGAGAGGCCTTGGGGGAGCTGACCTGCCGACCCCTGGATCGTGGCCGTCCAGTCTCCAGGCTTGGAGACAGTGAGCGTGTGCTGGCTAAGGCCACGGTATGCGGGGTGTCACGACACCCAAGTCACGCTCCTGGAATGGCGACCTCTGTAGGCATGTGCTTCTGACATTGACAGCATGGCCTGAGCTGGTGAAAACGTTAGTGGCCTCCACTGTCTGGAAGGCACCCTCTTTCAGGAGAGTGGTATCTTGAATAAAACTGTGTAAGTTGACACACGTGTGTGAGGCTAAAAATGTTGAACGTGGATATTAATTTTCACCGTTCTGGGCTGAAGAAACCGTGCAGAATGGCCAAACGGATGAACTGCAAGTACCAAATTGCCATTTGTGGAATATTTGCTTTCAAACTTGGGAAAGGGGGAAACGCAAACGCGGCACAGATAGAACAGGCCCCGAGGCGTCACACCAGCCGGGTTTCCATTTGGCAAGTTCGTGGGCAAACACAGAGGAGAGACCACGGGGCAGGTAATGGGGCAGCCCCAGCGGTGAACCACCAGCCGTGAGGTGATAGCTGAGCAGAGACCCACCAGCGTCTCCTGGAATGGCCCTGAAATATGCCCGCGAGGAAGGAGGGCCTCCCAGGGCAGGGCGTGGGGCAGAGCCCTCAGCCCTCTGTGGCTCCAGGGACGGAGCCTGTCTCCGTGGCTCTGACCCTCCCTGAAGGGGTGAGTCACCCCCCTCACCCTCTCTCTCCCTCCTTCACCCCCATCATCTACACTGATGGTTATCCAAACTCCCAAACACGTGGACTGGGGAACACAGCACCACAGTGACCTCCGCAGACCCAGCACGTGGCCACGATGAACGCTCACATGAGGCTGGTTTTCCGACACCCCTGCCCACTGCCCCACCCACCCCTGGATTATCTTTAAGGACATTCCAGAAATCATCCTTTGATTTGCCCTGATGCTGTGGTCTTGAGCAGGTGAAGTGGGCTGCAAACCAACGAGCTTCTCCAGGGCAACCCCTGATGGTGCCAGCTGGCATGTTTGGGCTCTCACACCTGACTTCTCACTCGCCTTCTGGAAAAGGTGACGGCAGGTGGCTTGGCATGAACGCACTTGGGGTAGTCAGAGGGCTGAGGGTCTTTCTCAAATAGAGAAACTTTCTCTTAGGAGCTTACAATGTGCGACTGATGGTGTTCTGAAGATACAGACACGGGGTGACGGACAGATGAATAGATACGCAGGTAGGAGCGTGTGTTGAGTGGCTCGTTGTGTTTAACGTTTAACGTTTGTGACCCCATGGGCTGCAGCCCACCAGGCTCCTCTGTCCATGGGAGTTCCCAGGCAAGAGCACCGGAGTGGGTTGTCATCTGCTCCTGCAAAGGGTCTTCCTGACCCGGGGTCGAGCTGCGCCACTGAGCCAGCGGGGAAGACCCATAGCAGGTAGACAGATAGTCGGAAGATGATAGGTGGATGACGGGTAAATTCATAGGTGGACAGAGAGAGGCTCTAAGAACCTGTGTGTGTGTCTTTGTACTAAGCTCCGACTGCTTTCTGTAAAACATTCCTCAACCTTAACTCCCTCAGGTCACGTCCCATGGCCACTTGCCCTAGAAACCCATTTTATGGCTCTACTACTTAACACAATACACAGACTGCTGATGAGTTCAGTTTTGGATTCGGTGCTAACTAAAATCCACTGATTTCTAAAATGTTTTCAGTGCACAGCATTTACTAATGTGTTTATGGTGTAGGGACAGACGCGCAGCCCACGTGGACTGCAGCCTGGCGTGCTGCATGCCGTCCACGGGGTCGCCAAGAGCTGTCACGACAGAGCAACAAACAGCAATGACAGACCGACCTGTTTAAATTCGTGCTTTTACAAACCACCTGGAAAGTGAAAGTGAGAGTTGATCAGGCTTGTCCGACTCTGTGACCCCGTGGACTGCAGCCTGTCAGGCTCCTCTGTCCATGGGATTCTCCAGGCAGGAATGCTGGAGGAGGTTGCCCTTCCCTTCTCCAGGGGATCTTCCCAACCCAGAGATCGAACCTGTGTCTCCACATAGCAGGCAGATTCTTTACTGTCTGAGCCACCCGTTTCAATCAATCAACCCCTCAAGGATGAGGCTGTTCTAGCAGATTCCCAGTGACACCCTCTGTCTCTCACTTGGCCCAGCCCTTCTGTCCAGTGGTGGACACACACGCGTCCAGATACTTCTTAAAGAGGGGGATTTTATCACGACAGCCTGCTCAGGCTTTCAACGAGGGTGAATGCAAACACAGACAAGAGGAGTCCATGCAGATGGACACCCAGCTGGGGCTGGACCCCTGCCTCTCTCCAACCCCAAGAACCTCTTCCCCTTCTGACACCCCAGCCTCACTGCCTTTACTTCACGCTTGGCACTCATGGCTTGGCGTGGTAACAGCGTGTCCTAGAAGCTGAATCTTAACCCTCAGATCGCAAACCCCTTGGTATCAGAGGTAGTACACATTTCTTTTTCTTCTCTGCATCAGTTAGATGAACGTATGTGCCTCATCTGCTGTAACCAGTTAGTGGGCTAGGAAACAGAGGAGCCTAACACATGGCAGAAGCGTTAAAGTGTTTAAACACCAGAACTTCACGACTGCTTGGAAAAGAGCGAGCAAATGGTTAAAAGAGTAGGCCAGATGACCCGAGAGATGGCCACATAGAAAGGCCAGGCTGGATGAGAGAAGTCTTCTTGGAAGAACCAGTGTCTCTCCTGGGATGGGACTTTGATAATCAGAGAAAGTATAGAGTTTTATTTCAATCAATGAGAATAAACATGTGGTATTCTGAGGAAAAGGTAAACGATCTGTTCTGCTCTACAGGGATGACTGGATTTCTAACAAAGCTTAATTCTTCAAAAGCATAATTTAGTGAGATAAAAGGAGCTAGATTCAGAGAATGTATGATAGGCAATCACAAAGTAATTTTTGCTCCAGGTGTTTCAGCAATAATTTTTAAGTATTAGAAGTAGTTTTAAGCTGCATGGATTCACACTGAAGTAACATTTGTTGATGCAAATGAACAAAAAATCCTAAAAACATCTCTTGTCCTTTAACTCACAGTTGCGGGTGCTCTGGATTCTGCTTTTTGGACCTTGACCTTGACGACGTTTTGTGGAAGAATCCATAGATTCCAGTGATAAACCATGAAGAGGAGAACCAGATGGGATCAGACCAGAGCCTGCAGACAGACCAACACCTAGCTTTGGATGTACATTGAAAGCTCTCACTGTGTATGGCCCCTCAGGTGTTTCTGCACTAACTCCGATGCGAATACTCTAAGGACAAAGAAACAAACAAAATCCCTACCCTTAAAAAATAGCTTAAACATTTTATAAAGGAGACGGTTGGCCTTCCATCCTGGCTTGCAACTTCCTGGCTTAAAATTCAGCATCAAACACTAAGGTCAGGGCATCCGGTCCCATCACTTCATGGCAAACAGATGAGGAAACAATGGAAACAGTGGCAGACTATTTCCTTGGGCTCCAGAATCACTGCAGATGGTGACTGCAGCCATGAAATCAAAAGACACTTGCTCCTTGGAAGAAAAGTTATGACCAACCTAGACAGCATAATAAAAAGCAGAGACATTACTCTGCCGATGAAGGTCCGTCTAGTCAAAGCTATGGTTTTTTCCAGTAGTCATGTGTGGATGTGAGAGTTGGACTATAAAGAAAGCTGAGTGCCAAAGAATTGATGCTTTTGAACTGTGGTTTGGATAAGACTCTTGAGAGTCCCTTGGACTACTAGAAGATCCACCCAGTCAAATTCTGAATACTCACTGGAAGGACTGATGCTGAAGCTGAAGTTCCAAAACTGTGGCCACCTGATGTGAAGAGCCGACTCATTGGAAAAGACCCTGGTCCTGGGAAAGAGTGAAGGTGGGAGGAGAAGGGGACAACAGAGGTTGAGCTTGTTGGATGGCATCACCAACTTGATGGACGTGAGTTTGAGCGAGCTCCGGGAGTTGGTGATGGACAGGGAAGTCTGGCGTGCTGTGGTCGCAAAAATTCGAACACGATTGAGTGACTGAACAGAACTGAACTGATGAGACTTTCGAAGCAATATCATCTTTTCAAAAATAATAATGTTAATCTGACATCCCTGAAGGCTGGGAGAAGAAAAGAAAAAAGTTAACGTTAAGTCTGTGAAAGCTCAAGATGGCTCTTTGACTTAAGAATCACGACTAAGACCATTTGGGGTTTTGGGTAGAGGTGGGGTCTGTTTCAAAAACTTGCCCTATCACATTTCAGGATGTAACTGAATTGAAATAACAAAGACATGTGTGAATTCAAATGCTAAGGTCAAATTATTAATCTTTTGTCTTACCTAAATATGCTTCATTTTTTGATTAGTAAACAATTGCAGACTTAACTCTTAAAATGGATTTCTTTCTAGCTATTTTGGGGTTTGTTTTCGGGTTTAGTATTTCCCTATAAGAAAAATTATAGTTTACATTTTGCTTTGTTGGTTTAATAGTTATTCATGTGCAAAGCACAAAAACATGCCTCAAAACCATCAGCAAATTAACAGTAAGAAATCAGAAAGAGCAAAGACTGCAAATGCATCACAAAAGAAGTACCACAGAAAATAAGCTTAATGGCAACAAGATGAGCATCCTTAGATGAAACATATTTTAGTTCTGTTTTTAGCTTATTTTTTTACTGACAAGCATAATTTGATTTGTTCTCTTTTTGCATGGATAAAATACTAGGTGAATGCACAAACATGTTACTGAAGTATTTGAGAAATTTAAGAATATTGTGAATAAAACCATATTTTTAGTTTCCTCAAGTTATTCTCTCATATTGAGCCTCAGGGAAATTTTAGTTCATGGGACTAAACATTATTTACTACCCTGTTCTGTTTGGTGAAAAAGTCTAAAGTGAAAGTCGCTCAGTCGTGTCTGACTCTTTGTGACTCCATAGACTACACAGTCCATGGAATTCTCCAGGCCAGGATACTGGAGTGCATAGCCTTTCCCTTTTCCAGGGGATCTTCCCAACCCAGGGATCAAACCCAGATCTCCTGCACAGCAGGTGGATTCTTTACCAGCTGAGCCACCAGGGAAGCCCAAGAACACTGGAGCGGGTAGCCTTTCCCTCCTCCAGGGGATCTTCCCAACCCAGGAATTGAACCAGGGGTCTCCTGCACTGCAGGTGGATTCTTTTACCAGCTGAGCCACAAGGGAAGCATCTCAGTAAACCCCAGCTGTAGAAGGTGAAACCTCAGAGGGCTAAGGACCTTGATCCTAAGCCCGTTTAGTCTCCACAGACCATTTGACCGCACCATCAGGCAGTCAGAGTGCTGTTTATTAAAGACTCACTAGGTGCTCCGTGTTTTGCATAAATTGTTTCTTACACTAACCCAAAAAGACACTCTTCCAATCATGTAAAGGAAGATGCTGAGGTGTAGGAAAGCTGTCTGCCCAGGCAGGGACTGGCGGCACGGACTCCATTCCAGCTAGGCGACTCCAGCTCCGGCTCTCCCTCCTCGCCTCTCAAACCCGCGGCCACAGCTCGGCTGCTGTCTGCTGAGTTCAGATGCTAGAGTCTGGGTTTCCTGGCCCAGTGCTTTTCCCGTTATATCACTGTCTCCGAGAAGCACGCAGTGACTCGGAAATACGTCTCGTCATTGATCCTCTTGACTATTCCGAAATAACATTACTGCGTTTTTCCTGTTTTAAGACAAAGCTTAAACTGCCTGCTCCTTGCTTTGAACTATTATGGCTCTGCCTGACATCAGTATGAAAGACTTATATCCAAAGAGACAAAGAAATCACACAACAGAAGAGTGAGACAAACAAGCCAACATAAAGAAGGAAAAATTACAGCAAACGCTTACGTGAGAAGATATGCAGATGGGATACAAGCGGGTGAAACTGCCTGGCATCATTATTTACCGGAAAATGCAAACATAAAAGCACAAGGTGGCAGCACCTCATGTCGGCTATCAGCTGTAACGGCTGACATTAAGAAGATGACAATGCTGAGTATTGAAGGGTAAAATCAGGAACGAGAGCTCTCATTTGTTCCCAGGAGAAATGTAAGTTAGTGACACCTCTTTGAAAATCAGCTTGGTAGTTTCCTTTAAAGCTAAAAATACACTTAAAATGTGATCCAGCAATTACCTTCCCAGTTACTTATCCAAGAGAAAAAGAAACCATATCCACACAAAGATGTGTATACGAAGGCCCATAGAAATGTTATCTATAAGAGCTAAAACCGGCAACAGCATAAGGCCTGTCTACAGTTGGACGGGTGCACAGGTGAGCCACACTGTCACTCAGAAAGACTTCTGTTGAAACAGGAGCCACAAATACACGTTTCTAAACCATCAGGATGGCAGGAAGAACAGAAAAGAGCGCACGGTGACCCCATTTCCATGAGACCCCACACAGGTTGGCTCCAGGCTCCACCTAGAGTGATGCCCGCAGTTTCCTGCAGCCAACCGCGCGCAGTGGAGATTGGCTGGAGAGGGGTTCTTGAGGCTGACCAAAAATGCCTCTATCTTCACTGTAACAATGTTTACACAGACACATACGTTTGTCAAAATACCCCGGACTTTGTCCTTAAAGTGGGTGCACGTTAGCGTATAGAGCCACGTCAGTACTAGCGAGTTAAGAAGAAGGAGGAGCCATGTGATAGCGCCGTCACGCCGTGTTTATTCGGGAACTTGGCTGAGGACGGTGGCCCGGGAGACCGCCTCCCAGATGCTCCCAGGAAATGTCCCAGAGAGGTGAGGGGGCACACAGTGGCCTTGGGGGTTGGATCAATTTGCTAGAGCAGCTCATAGAACTCAGACCAACATACTGGTTACTAGGTGACCAGTCTGTTATAAAAGGGCGAGACCCGGGAGCAGCCGAGAGACGCGAAGGACTCAGTGTGGGGAAGTGTGTGGAGTCTGAGCACTCTTGGGGCCCACTCGGCAAGTCTCCCCGTGTTCGCCAACCTGGGAGCTCTCCAGCTCTGTCCTTTGGGTCTCTGTGGAGGTTTTATCAGGCAGGCCCAGTTAATCAAGATTAGCTGTTGGTGATCGACTCCACCTCTAGCCGTCTGCCTTCCCCAGAGGTTGGGTGAGGACTGGGAGGTGGGGCTGCAAGTTCCAGCCCTCTCTGCTGGCAATAAGCCCCACCCCAGGAGCTTTCCAAAAGTTGCTTTATTAACATAACAAAAGACACTTTTATAACTCTTATTAGAGGAAATACCAAGGGTTTAAAAATTCTGTGCCAGAAACAGAAATGAAGACCAAGTATATATATTTCTTTCTGTGTGTGTTAGTCGCTCAGTCGTGTCCAACTCTTTGGGACCCCATGGACTGCAGCCCATCAGGCTCCTCAGTCCACGGAATTCTCCAGGCAAGAATACTGGAGTCTGGTCCCATTCCTTCTCCAGGGGATTATTCTGACCCAGGGATTGAACTTGGGTCTCCTGAATTACAGGCAATTCTTTATCATCTGAACCACCAGGGGAAGCCATGTTATTATCAGCTAAAAACAAGGGACAATGTGAGACTTGAGCGTTAAGTTTCACTGGGGCAAAACGAGGATGATAGCCCAGGAGACCACGTTTCAGCTCATTCTGAGGAGCTCTTCCAAAGCAGCAGCGGGGAAGGGGTGTCAGCGTTACGTGCGATTTTCCTGAAGGGGGTGCGTGCAACCAAGTAGCTGGCTTTATAGATCGCAGTTTCCCAAACCCAGAGCAGCTCTTCAGCTGCCCTCATGGGGTGTGACTAACAAAGTCTGGGCTTTCCTTTCCAACCCACCTCTGACTTGGCTGCAAAATCTTCACTTCTTTTGCAGGGGACAAGGCACACTGCTACTGAGATGTTTATAAGACCCCGTGATCAGAGGAACCTCGGCCAAGTGTTTTATATTATCCACCCTGGAGAGAGTAACACTTGAAATAGATTGTTTGAGACATTGTTACCAATGTGGTCGAAACTTCAACTAAATTAAAGACAATTCGTCAGAATTAATTATATATCCATGAAATTTGTATTCTTCCCTAGAAACATATTCTCTAACTCGATGCCACGTTTACAAATTTCATTTGCAAAATACTTTACATTTTGACAAATATTGTGTCTGAGTCTAATGATTCTGTTGCCAAATTCAGGATGACCACCGGGCACTCATTGTGTCCACTCGTCTCCCTGGGTCCAGCTGACTGGCCTTCTCTTCCTTTATAAGTCTTGTTTCTGATGCTTAGAGTAACATTAACTATCATTAAACAATGTAAGTACAGCCAAATTCGTGTGCCAATCGTCACATTTTAACATGACATTCCACTTTGCAGAAAAATGTCTTAGCGTTTTGTTTGCTATTTTCAAAAGTTAAATGCTGCATTTGAAAAGAGTTAATAATTTTGACAAGTATTATACAAAAAGCTCTGAGATTCCTACTTTAGAGTAATATCCTCAATTGACAACTAAACCAAATCAGTGGAATTTACATGGAAAGAGGAAGACTAATTATGTAATCTGTCACCAATAAACTGCCAGTAGGCAACAAGCACCCAAGTTTCGTGGAGAAAATGATGTTACAGAGTCCCAGCTCTGACAGCCCCCAGAACTGCATCCAGTTTTGCTCAGACTCTGCGGGCCTCACCTTTAGCAGAGCTGAGCACACATTTTTAAGTTAAAGGATTCAGAGATAAGAAAGGGAGCTACAAACAGCAACAAAAAACAGATAGAACCAGCTGGGTCCAAGATGGCAGCGAATCTGATCTCCAGCAGACCCTGAGTCTCATCACATGTTGATTTTACTGCATTAGAAAATTAAATGACACACTTACCTTGGTCAGGACCAGACATTAAAGACCAAAAATGGATAAAAAGAGGGTGGCACCCCCTCTCTTAAACAGCCCGCCCCTCCCCTGGGTGGGTGTCGAGCGCATCTGTCTCCCCATGAGTGGCCTCACTCATCCCATCCTCTTTACTCTTTAAAACCAGGTCTCCCACCGGGTGGGGAGGTGAGTTCCCACGCCTCTCTCCTGTGGCCAGTGAACAAAGCTCGCGCTGTGCTCTCTTCGGCTTCCGGTTCCAAGCAGAAAAAGCACCCTTCCCCACCGAGGCGGCGAGCTTCATTGGGGCTGAGGCAGAGTCCGTGAGACGTGATTTGGTAACATAGGTTCCTCCTTTCTTTCAAAAGCCTGAATTTTAAGACATCATAATTTGAAGAGTATAACTTTGATCCTAATTGCTTTCTCTAACATTAGGTATAAGAATTAAGAACCTCTTTGTATTTGTATATTTTAGAAATACATCTCAGCTGTTTGGCTTTCCCTGTGTTTATTTTTGAAAGTTTCCTGAGGACTGACTTTCGCTGCTTTGCCAGCATCCTTCTGTTTGGTCTAATGGAGACGAAAAATCAGATTAACTAGATGTGAGTGTTATGGCGATTAATTGTTTTAACAAGTGAGGTGAGACCTGCGATCAACAAGAGATGCATGGTTTGGAAGGATAATAGAATCAAAGCTCCATCCGTGACCGAAATAAATTTTGTCTGAGCTTAAAGGAATAAGAAGTTAAAATTTTTTTTCTAGCAAAATGGTAGATTAGATATTCCAATTAACTCTCACATTATAATTAATCAAAAACTCTAAACAAATACATGCTTGTGTGTTAACCTGGGTGCAAATGTGTGTGCATGTCTGTGTGTGCATGCCTCGATGTGCTCAGTCACCCAGTCGTGTCCGACTCTTGACAACCCCATGAACTGTAGCCCTCCAGGCTCCTCTGTCCATGGGATTCTTCAGGCCAAAACACTGGAGTGGGTTGCTAGTTCCTTCTTCAGGGGATCTTTCCAACCCAGGGATCGAACCCAGGTCTCCCACATTGCAGGTGTATTTTTACCACCTGAGCCACCAGGAAAGCACCCCCCTGCCCTCCCCACACACACTTGGAATACTGGGAAACTCAGAAGCTGAACTTAGTTAAATGCTTCCTTGAAGCCAGTTTTCCTGGCCCATCCACCAACCCCAGTGAAACACATGCCTTGGCTGGCAGCCTTTCTATAGGGTGGTGCAAAGAGGGCCCCACACAGAACCTTGCTGTCTCCTTGAGACGAGGAGAGGGCTGGACATTCCGGGAGACTGAAGCAGCCAGAACTTGCAGGGCAGAGTCCAGGGGGCGCTGCGGAGCAAGCAACTCTGAGGCCTCCAAGGGCCCTGTGTGTGTGTGTGTGCATCGGGGAAGGTGACGGCACCCCACTCCAGTGTTCGTGCCTGGAAAATCCCATGGACGGAGGAGCCTGGCAGGCTACAGTCCATGGGGTCGCTGAGAGTCGGACACGACTGAGCGACTTCACTTTCACTTCTCACTTTCACACACTGGAGAAGGCAATGGCAGCCGGCTCCAGTGGCCTGGTGGGCTGCCGTCTGTGGGGTCGCTCAGGGTCGGACGCGACTGAAGCCTGAGCAGCAGATATATACATGTCTTTTTGGTCCTGTGCCAGCTTCCAAACCGCCTGAAGCTGGCGGAGGGCAGAACTTTCCTTCCTGTGCTGACTGGCTTGGGGCATGGACTGCTCCCCGATGGCCATGCTGCCTTTGGCACCAGATCTGTTTGTCAGAAGGAAACTTCCCACAGGGATCTTGCTGGAGCTGCCAGAGACGCACCCCACCGACAGCTCGGGGGACGTAGGCCTGGGTCCTCAAGCTGAGCCGGGGGTGATACGAGCATCGGCTGTGGGCAGACACTGGGCGTTGGGAGGAAGGGCGACGACAGGCCGCCAGGCACGTGGAGACTCACCTGGACGTCAGAGCCAACAGCGCACATTGGTGTTCGTGTTGGAGGAGACAGACTCTAGATGGAAGAGAATGCACGACTAGAGGGATGGTCGCTGCGGAGTGAGTGATGCTTAAGTTACAAATAATAACATTTGCACTGGAAATTGCATGCATTGAGTAAAATAACCTCAAACTACATAAAACAAAAATGGAAAGAATTCCCGACATAAATTGGAAAAACACCAGTGTAGTGGAAGATTTTAGTACAACTCTCAGAGAACAGAAAACCAAGTAAGAATATAGACGATATGAAGAACATTCAGAAACAATAGTTTAAAGAACACCCGAGTAATGACTGAACCATACCCAGAGGACATTTTAAAAAATTGATGACCTACTGGTCATGAAACAAATCTTTAATAAGTTGAAGGAATTGATTTTATATAAATAATATTATCTACAAGATACATAACTGTTTTAAATCATATCATATAAAATCTCATAGAGTTGGAAATTTAGAAGTACATTTTAAAATAAATCATAGGTTGAAAAAGAAATCACAAGGGAAAATTAATAAATATTTTGCATGGAAAAACTAAAAAAATATTACATACTAAAACTTAAGTATTCAACTAAAACAGTACTTTAAGGGAAATGTATAGGCCTAAAGGCTTACAAAAATATAAGAATGACTAAATATTAATGAGAAGTGCATGTAGAATAATCCTGAAGAAAGGAAAAGAAAGTCAAATAGAAAGACAAACAGAAACTAATAAACAAAATGACCTTACAGCAGAGAAGATAAACAAAGCTAAACTAATACATATGATTTTAAACAGCCAATAAATGGATGGAGAAAAATATAGAAATGGTGTAAATAAACCACAAGGTTATTAAAAAGAAGCACAGCTATAATGCTGTAGAGATTAACATTATGAAAAGCTTTATTACATTAAATTTGAAAATATATTAAATTGACAGCTTTCCAGAAAAACATAATGTAAGGAACTCACCGAAAATGAAAACGCTCTTATGTGAAGATGATTTAACCGGAGTTAGAGATTCTTCAACAAGAAAAAACTTCACTTTTAAATGAGTATATTGGTAAATTCAAGGAAATATTCAAACAAGAAATAACTCAATCTTAAACTAACTAGAATGTAGAAAGTAAGCTCCCTTTTGTAATTGACAAGGCTAACAAACACTGCACAAAGATGTCATGAAAACTGAAAATTAAACTCCGCTTTGGTCAGAAACTCAGATGCTAAAATCCTTTGCATCTAATAACAAACAAAGCAAATGTATTCTATAAAATATAAAATACATGAGGACCACATAAGCTTATCCCAGGAATGCAAGGTTACCAAAAATCAGTTAACACTGTCCATGGAATTCTCCAGGCCAGAATACTGGAGTGGGTAGCCATTTCCTACTCCAGGGGATCCTCCCAACCGAGGGACTGAACCCAGGTCTCCTGCTGCTCTCCTGCTCTGCAGGCCAGTTCTCTGCCGCTGAGCCACAGGAGAAGCCCCAATTAACTACAGAAAAAGTTTAAAGGAGAAATTACATATAATCAACTCAATTAATGCTAGACTCAGTTGTGTTTGATATATGTTTAATAATAGAGCATCAGTATCATTATAACCATACACTCTGCCTTATTCAGGATGGACCTGCTTTCAAATGTTGTATTTGTGTAATAAAAGGACCCCTTTTCCACTCAAAAGTGTCCAGGTTTATAATATCACGCTTTGGGCGGAAAATCCCTTTGGCCACTGACAAAGCCCAGGACAGGGAAGCCGGGACTCACTGGCGGAAGCCCAGGTGAGGGTGGGCTACACCAGCTGACCTGGGGCTCCGGTCAGCGGCAGCGCTGGAAAGATCCTGCCGGTTCACGCCGAAGCCCTGCCAGCCCCCATGGTCCAGGTCAAGGGTCTCCAACCCTGGACGGGGCTTTGTGCTGCCCCAGACAGGCTCTGATGCCTCTACCCCAAACCCAGACACTGCCCACCCTTCCTGTCGGTGTCACCCCCCACACAGATGGAGGAGGCGTGAGTCGGAAAGCCTGGGATCTCCTCTGCACCTCCCCGAGGGCCTCTGCCCTCCCTCCCAGATCTCTGAGCCTGGTCTGCATGCTTTCCTGGGTCTCCAGCCTCAGTGGACGTGGTGGCTCAGGAGGAGGGAGCACCGGGAGGTGTGGTTTTTAGTCCCCTGGGTGTCAATACACGAATGAGTCTCTGTGAAGAAGCCCCAGATATGCTGAAGTTGTGATTCGCTGGGCAAGTACCTTTTCTCCAGGAGTCCTGCAAAGGCCTTATGGACACAGGAACGTTTGCAGCAGCATTTGAGAAAGGTCATGCATCGTCTGTCCTCTCCGATTGCATTCCTGTGTCCCCCTGACTCCCGGGGGCGTCTCTGGTTGGTCTGTAGGCCTTGGTTGGCCCCCACTGCCACCCCCCAGCACTTGGCGGCTGAAACATGCTTGTGGGCCCACGGTTCCTCCAGAGTCTGTAGTCTTGGCAGCGTCTGCAAAGCCACGTGCCAGGCGGCAGAAGACAGATTCCCCTCCGCGGGCCTTGGGTTGGAGCGGATGGCTGTGTAGTGAGCCTCAGACTTGGACAGAGGCTGTCAGCCCTCTGGGGGACGAGGCTGGGGAAACAGGCCCTCTGCCCGCTTCCCTGGGCTCACAGCTCCGGCTGAAAGGGCTCAGTGTCCTGCTCGGAACTGCACATCCCGGGGGAGCAGGTGGAATGGGGATTCCCACCAGGTTCAGCCTCAGCGCCACCCTCTCTCTGGGGGACGGTGGCCAGGCCTGTGCACTGACATGCAGATACTCTGGTTTTAGAGCCCCAGAATTAAGGGGGAACAATGAACACCAGAGAGATCAACACCTTTGGTTACATAGTCATCATTTCCCCCTTTTCCTTCCTTAGATAACCTTGGTTTTGTTCAAGTATCTATTCTCCCCACGCCCCGATCTCAGAGGACGCCGACCCCACTGGCTGTTTGGTGATGGACCTATTCCCTACCTGGGGCTGATGAGGACAAGGCTTCAGACTGAACCATGAACCAGGGAAGCCACAGCTTGGCCGTCCTCAGAACACTGACTGCGTTTGGAGTCGAGGCCTCAAAAAAGTGAGTAAGGTAAACTGGGTTCATTGCGATGGGCCCTAATGCACCGGGGCGTCCGTATAAGGTGCGGATCTGGACACCGACACACACGCAGACGGCCCTGTGAGGACTCGGCAGCAGACGGCCATCTGCCCGCCCAGGAGAGAGGCCTCGGGGACCCTGCCTGCCTCGCCGGACGCAGCCTCCAGTCCCCAAGGGGATGGCCCGCATCTGCTGGTCCAGCTGCCAGCTCTGTCACAGGGCCACGCGGACCACGGGGAGGGCAGAGCACAAGCGACCCCTCCTCCCTCGTCCACGACATGGCACGCTGCCCTCCAGCATCAGCGCTGGCCCGGGACGCACGGCCTTTTGTGCCCTCTGAGATGGAGCGTTCCACCGAGAGTTGTTTGTTAACCTGCGGCTGAGCACCTCTGGTGAGTCCTCCTGCCAAGACCTCCACCGCCCCCATCACCGCCTGATCGGTGCTGTTAGCTCCAGAACGTCACCGCCGCGATGACGGCTGCGCTAGCGTCACCGCTGCTGCTCCGTCCCTGCCGCCCCCTCTGTGACCCTCACTGCTGTCAGTCCCTCCACCCCTGCTGGCCTGCCCTGACAGGTCAGCTCAGTCGCTCAGTCGTGCCCGACTCTCTGCGACCCCCTGGACCGCAGCACGCCAGGCCTCCCTGTCCATCCCCAACTCCCGGAGCTCGCTCAAACTCCCGGCCATCGAGTCGGTGATGCTCTCCGACCGCCCTGCGTTCCTTACAAAGCAGGCACTATTTTAGGAGCTTGACCTGCGGTAGCTCCTGTCTCTCCTGGCAGGCGCCGGTGCTGGGTTCTCTCATCCCACTTCCTGGGCCTGGAGGGGTGAGTGACTGCTCTGGGCTGACCCAGAAGAGCCGGCGGGGCAGCCGGGCAGCTGGTTCACGAGAACAAGGAAGCCCGGGGTTTGGCCACAACCCCCGCTAGTGAGGGGTCAGAGAGGGGGCCCAGGGCCTGAGCTTAAAGGCAGGACAGGCGTGAGGGTGGGGAGTAGGCCCAGTGCCATTCCCAACAGGCCATGCCCAGGACAAGGGGCCGCGAGGATAGAGACACAGGGTCCCTGTCGGGGCAGCCAGCCGGGGGAGCCGCAGCCTGTGAGCGCCCGCCGGGCAGCGGGTGCCAAGGGAAGGAGCGCTTGCAGCAACCTGGCCTGTGGGAGTCCTCTTCGATGGGTGCTTCGTGGGCGTTTTCCCGACCTTGAGTGCGAGCAAGGTGCTTCGGGTTGAGGACAGGCCTGGAGCCTCTCCCTGCGGACTGAACCGGGATTTACAGCCCTCGCTGCACACGGAAAGGCATGCTGGCGCTGAACTGCTGCCGCGTGCCTCGGTCGGGTGGTGCTCGGTCACGGGCCCCACGAGGGCGGTGCCCACCCACTCCCCTGACACGGGCTCAGCTGGCACAGCGCCGGGAGGACCTCAGGCCGGCCTGCTCCCAGAAAGGGCAGGCTGCCGCCGTCCTTTGCTTACATGAGCTTTTCAGTATCTGGGGCCGTGAGCAGAAAGCCACAGGGACACCCCAGCGGCCTCGAGGATGGTGGGGCCAGAGCTCCCGGTCCAGAGCTCAGGCTGCGCCCACCTCGGCCTCCTGGGCCCGCGGGGGCCAGGCTGACTGCACATCTCCAGGCTGCGGCCTCTCTTCAAAGGGTCTTGGTGGAGATTTCATAAAACAGCCGATGGTTCTATGCCGGTTCCCAGGCCCTGGTCAGACGCTTGGGAAGCCAGAGTCTTCCATGGTGATCCAGAGGCTCTCTCTTAATATTGGTGCACAGCACTTGCCAATCAGCTTTTCAGAAGGCCTTTTAAGTGTAGTTGTTTATGGGGAAGAATAAACACCGCGTTTACAAAGAGATTCTTCAAAACTGTAAAATACGGCATATTTAATGGGTACAGAACAATGTGGTACAACCTCCAAGACGTCATAAAACTTTAAATGAAATCAACACGCATAACTTTTCATACACCCATGTCAAAGTGCCTTCACCTTGCCAGAAGCGAGCATATATAATCTCAGACCTTTTAAAGCTGCACTAAAGTTTGAATTCTTATCTCAGTTTATCAAGTGCTTTTTATGAGCCTGGAATGAAGTCAGGGATGATATGTTTTAATGACACAAACGTTCCTGTTTGATGTTCTCCATCCAGGGAGGTGGGGAGGCGGGCCCTCCTCCAGACTGTTCCTTGGGAGAGTGACTCAGCTGCTCCTCCTTAATCTCCGCCCTGTTGGCTTGGCCTGCTTTCTCCATCCTTTTGCTTCCAATCTGTTTGTGACCTTGAATCTCACGTGTTCAGCATCCAGTCTTATCCCACTTCCTTCCTCTACAGACAGAGCAGACAGAGCGCACCGGCTCCTCAGTCTCGGAGGCGGCGCGGTGCAGGCTGCCCACCCACGTGTGTGCCGTCACCGGGTAGACCCCGCCCACCGCCGGCCCCGCCCCCGTGCGGACCCTGTCTCTTGTGTCACAGTCACTCTGTTGCTGCCGGCTCTGGGGAGGCTCGTGCAATAGCGAGAACAAGTGAACTGTTATTGGGGCTCGGGTGACGGCTCTTTCCATCCACCTGCACCTGGAACCTTTGTTTGAACAGCTCTTTGAAGTTTACATAATATAAAATTCACCTCTTTAAAGTGTACAAATTAAAGATTTATATAAACGTGCAAACTCATTTATGTTGTGCGGCCGTAACCACAATCCAGAGCCCCGAAAGATCTTTCGTACCCGCTGATAGCCAACCCTCATTTCCACATAAAGCCCAGGCATTTACTAATCTACCTTTTTTATCACTATAAATTTGCCTTTTCTGGACATTTCATATAGAGTACAACAGACTGTCTTTTGCGTTTAGCTTCATCAGCTTAGTGCAGTGTTTTTAAGCTTCTGCCGTTGCAGCCCGTGGTCTATGCTTTTAGTACTGACCTCTGTTCCGCTGTGTGGACACACCATGAAATTTCTGCATTCACAAGTGGATGATCATTTCACTTGTTTCCATGTTTCATTCGTTATGAAACCGTGTGTATGTTTCCTCCAAAGGTGAAACAGTTCACTCTTAATAGTTAATTGAGACACGCTAGGAATTTGAGACTCAAAGTATTCTGATTTATAGGTCTGGGTGTTTCAGTGGATGTGACATAGTGTATACAGACACACACACAAAGGGCCACGCTTGGACCACTTACTGTAGGAGGAAGGTGAGTCAGATGGGCAGAGTCTTTCTAGGAGGCAAGTGACGGAAAAGAAAGCAGTTACCAGGAAAACTGACCTCTGAACTGATCTACCACCAGGATCAGAATCCTTGAGGTCAAAACCACTGTGAGGGGCCAGCCTAGTAAGTCGCCAACTTCTGGGCGACTAGTAAGGAAATCTAACTGATGACACTGCCTCACATAGCAATGGTGAAGCCAGTAGTGCAGCCTACACTGTGGGGAAAATCACAGTCCTGATTGGAGGAGGAGAAGGTCCCCCTGACACCACTGGCCCTCCCAGCCTAGCGAGTCAGGAAGCGGATGATGCTAAATGTGGACAAGCAAACATTTCAGCAGTGACCCACCCCCAAGCAGAAACACGTGTCTGCTCTATGACCCTAAAGTTATGGGGGGCTGGCTTCTCGTCAAAGACTGGTGGTCGTCACCTGGCCTCCAGGGGCACTGGCCTCCTGGGGGTCACACCTGGGGTGGGGTCCCCACCATGAATGGGCCTCGGCCTGAGCTCCCAGGTAGAATTTGGGTAGGTCTCTGCTGGAGGGGCCACGTGGAAGGAAAGGCCCAGAGAGTGACTTGGAGGAAAACTGAGGACGCGCAGGCAGAGGCCAGAGACCAGCTACGGGCCAGGGGCGGGGAGCTGCCCGCACCCTCCTCCTCCTACGGCTGCGGGGCGGGGTGGGGGGGCAGACGGGGCCCAGGCATGCTCGGGGCTTGACCATCAGCAGCTGAGAAGCGGCAGGATGCTGGTGGCTTAAGCCACGAGGTGCTGGAGCAGCTCGTTTGCTTCAGTAAATAATAACACTTGCCTTATGCCCGCCGGCAGGAATTCTGGTCATGCCAGTGCTTTTGTTAATCCTTAAAAATGATGAAGACTTTGGCCTTGAGATGCCCCATCCTCAAAATGTACCGTAACTTTCTTTTCCTTTCTTTTTTCTGGAGAGGTTAAAGATTCTTTATATAAACAGAACTAGTCAAGCATGCTATAAAATTAGTAAATGAAATGGGAGAACGTTCATCTCTGATACTGGAGTGTTTTGACTCTAAACACATTTTTCATGTAGCCTCTCTATTCCTGGGGGTTAGAGTCCAGGGCACTCGGGTGCTCTTGACCCTCAGTCAACTATGTAAACACGTGCATGGGTTTCTGTCTGAGCAGCGCAGGAATGCAAATATCAGCCGTGGTACCACCAGTAAAACCTATGTGATAAAGCCCCCTGTGTTCAAAGGGGCTACGGCAGCCGGCAGCTGAGTCAACACAGGGGCGCGGGGAGAGTGGGGTCCAGGAGCCGGCCAGAGAACTCCGAAATCAGTGTGTGTGTGTCGGAGAAGAGGTTCGTGAGTCTACGGCAAGCTGGAGAAGCTGAGAGCACCAAGGAGGGCCTCTGCGTTTCTGCGGGATCCTCTTCGCAGTGGGGGAAAGCTCCCTCCCTTCTCTTTGTAAAAGCCAGTTTGTATTTATTTATTTAAGCAATGCTTTAGTGGTCGTCTTAAAGTTTCACAACCTTCCCAGCCCCCTTCTTAGTGTAAGCTATTTTTTTTAAACCTGTAAACCCAGTATTTTATTCCATTTGGTTAGGTCTTAACATTAGAATTGTGAATTATAAGATGGGGTCCTGAGTTCACGTGAGTCTGTGTGAGGTTGAAACAGGACTCAAAGGTCAGCCAGAGTGAAGGAGTCCTGAGCTCTCCTTGTCTCCTGTGAGACCCAGGGTTAGACTTGAGTTTTCCCGTGCATGCTAAGTCACTCAGTCGTGTCCAACTCTTTAAGACCCCATGGACTGTAGCCCGCCAGGCTCCTCTATCCATGGATTGTCCAGGCAAGAACACTGGAGTGGGTTCCCATTGCCTTCTCCAGGGAATCTTCCCAACCCGACCCAGGGATCAAGCCCACGCCTCTTACATCTCCTGCATTGGCAGGCGGTTCTTCATCAGAAGCCCCACCTGGAAAGCCCTGAGCCTTCCTGCGCTCCTCCTGCACTTTGAATGCAGCGCTGTCTAGGGTGCAGGTCTGGCAAAGCTAGCCCTGACCCTGGAGAAGCAGGTTGATCACGGACGTTGGGTTCTGTGTCGCATAAAGCAGGCGGGGGATGCAGCTTCTGCCGAAAACCAGAACAGAGCACAAGTGGGAAAGAAATGGGGATGGGAGGAGAGTCAGACATCGGCTGGACAGAGCCGTCCTCCCCCATCTGGCCCTTCATCGGACACTGCAAACCCAACTGCAGCTCAGCACTTCCCCAGAATCACTCCAGGCCCTGGTTCGCTGGAGCAAAACTGTTCACAGCAGGTTCCCAGAGTCTCACTGTTTGGGACCATCAGCTCACACACGTCTGGTCCAGGAGGAGCCCACAGACCACGCTTGACAGTCCGACACGAGCATAAAGGGGGCAGTTCGACTTCATGGCTCACAGAAAGCCATTCTTCAGATTGGTGCTGGACTCGGCGCCTGCCGAACAGCACGCTGGAAGGCGCGTCTCAGGCTTCGGGGCTTCTGTGGCTGCTTCGCTACTTTGCATGGACGTTTCCTCTCACACCACGGTCCCTGCATTTGGGAAAGGTGCTGCCTGTGACTGTGGTGGCTGCCCTGCCTCCAAGGGCCCTGCTGTCTGTCTCTCTTCCCGTCTCAGGACTGGCCCCGCGGTTCTCCCCGGCTGGAAGCTGGAGGCAGCTCAGCTCCCAAAGCTGCAGCATGCAGAGGACGCAGAACGGGGCGCACAATTTCCACCACTTGGGAACTGGACTAGCAACGGGTCTTGGTCTGTGGGGGTGGCTAGAGCAACAACACGGCCTGCCGACAGGGCGGCTCATAGACAGCAGCTGGTCACGCGTCAGGGCCTGCAGGCTGGGTGCCCGCCTGGCGGGTTCTGGTGGGGCCTCTGCCACGCTCTCTTTCTCACTGGGTCCTCCTACGGCAGATGGAGAGGGGCCTCTTGGGGGCCCCTTTGTAAGGGCACTGATCTCCTTCATGAGGGCTCCACCCCCATGACCTCATCACTCCGGGGATCACAGTTTCAACATATGGATTTGGGAGGAAAATATTCAGTCCACTGCGGAACCATAGAGAAGGAAGAAGATGGAGCTGGTGGGCAAAGGGGACATTCGAGGAGGAGCTTTGAGAGTTAGGGCGCAGGCAGTGGGGAGGGCCCATTAATCACCCTCCTGCAGAAGCAACTGTAGATAGAAAGCCTCCAGGACTGGGCGTCTTTCTTTCTTACAAATGCTGAGTGCTGGAGCTGGTGCTGGCGGCGGGAATGCATGGTGTGGATGGAAGTCTTTCTCAGCTATGCTCTTTGCAGCTGAGATGATTCTAAGACTGCAGTCTGAGCGGCAACATTTGCCCCAGCCCAGAGCAAAGCCAGCTCTCAAATGATACATGAACAGGGCTTGGAAACACGTAGAAGTTTCTAGCACCATGGAGACCCCTGGTCCCCGTGGAGTCTGCTAATCATCTCCCGCAGACGTCAGCTCCAGCTTCAGCTCCACATCTTTCTGAGTTCCTCTGAATTAGGTGAGAAGAGTCTTGGCTAGGGGACCCAGATGTGAATTTTCGGAGTATCTTCTCCGATCAGATGGGTCACTTGCTGGTGATTTTCAACCACGTGCCAAGTTTTCCAGAGTTGGGCTGAAATCCAGCTCTAGCCAAGACCGCTCTCTCCTGGGTGACGTCCCAGGACTGTGTCCACCAGGGTGCAGGTCGGCAGGGGTGGCCCTCGATTCCTCGGGCTTCCTAGGGAAGGAGGCCCTGCTGGTGGCCTTGTCCCGTTAGACTACAGAAGCCCATTCCTTCACACGGCTGCCTGCTAACGCAAATGAAAGTGGTTAGATTTACAAGACAGGAACAGACTCGCAAAGTGACTTCCAAAGGGGAACGTGGGGAGGGATAAATTAGGAGGTTGGGATTAACACAGGCACACTACTGTACATACAACAGAGAAACAACAGGTACCGACTACAGAGCACAGGGAGCTGCACACAATGCCTCGTAACAACTCAGAATGGACAAAATCTGAAATGGAGTGTACACACACACACACACACATGCACGTGCACACACACGCGTGCACACACACATGCACGCACACACACACACACACGCATACACATGAGCACGCACATACACTCACACACGCACACACGTGCACACATGCACACGCACACACGCACACACGTACACACACACGCACACACGCATGCGTGCACATGCGCACAAACACATGCGCACGCACACACACACGTGCACACACGCGCGCGCGCACACACACAAACACACACATACATACACACGCACGCACATACACACGCACATGCATACACACGTGCACACACATACACTCACGTACACACATGCACACACGCGCACACACGTGCACACACACAAACACACATGCACACATGCGCACACACATACACTCACGCGCACACTCGCACACACGCACACGCACGCACACATGCACGCACACACGCACACACACACGCACACACATACACACACATACATGCATATACATATGTGTGTACAACTGAATCACCTTGCTGTGCTAACTAACGCATAGTATAGTCGCATATCAACTATATTCCAATAAAACTTCTTTTAAAATGAAAGAGGTTGGCCCGATTTATTTTCTTGGGACTGAGAATCTGTGTCACGAATCAAAAGCACTCAAGCATCAAGAGTCTTGTCACTTCTTCAGGATCATCGTGATTCAAACTCCTTCCTACAGTCTGATCTTGAAAAGCAGGGTCATGCTAACCAGTGGCAGTAAGCCTGTTGAGGAACCAGACTCCCTCTGCGAACCGTCATCTTCTCTTCCTTTCTTTAAACCAGACCCATGTGACCTGTGGGTCCATCTGTCCACCTGCCGTCTGTCTGCCAACGCTGGAATCCTATGTTCCTTGAGCAGGCGACCTCAGCTTTGCTTGCAGTGTGAGTCTCTGCATGTCCGTGCCTGAGTCGTCCTGTAAGAAGGCGCACTCTGCCCCGTTCCACTGACCCGCCCTGCCCCACTGACCCGCCCTGCCCCACTGACCCGCCCCGTCCCACTGACCCTCCCCGTCCCACTGACCCGCCCCATCCCACTGACCTGCCCTGCCCATGCTCGTCTTGTCGGGGGGAAGTAGTAGCTGCAGGGCCAGTTTTGGTGCTTCTCGACTGACTGCCTCCCAGGGGACACGCCTGGCCTCAGCTCAGCGCAGCTCTTCCCATCCTAAGACTCCAGTCTGGACACGATGGGGCGTGGGGAGTTTGGTGCTCACCGTGGGTGTGGGTTCTTCTGGCTGACTTTCGTTTCTGTGGTAAGGAAAGCCGAAGTGGTTACCTTTTGCTGCTCGATTTGTCTTGGAAGCGAACGTTTCTAATATCCTTCCTAAAAGCACCAGGTCTAGTTGAATTTGGAAGCATCCCAGAATTTGTAGGCGTTCTTTGCAAATCATGATTTGCAGCTGTGTTTCTGATTCTGCTCCCACCAGAATTTTCTTGTTACAGTGTCACCAAGGCAAAATGATGTGGTAACTGGGATGCTGAGGTTAGATAAAGCAGGCCTTGCTAGTGAGTTCCCAGGATTGCAAGTTTCGAATGTCCATCAAAACAGCACCATCACTTCTCAACTGTTATAAGTAAATAGGAGAAAGTCAAACTGAAAAAACACGCTTGTGTGTTCAGGCATCTTTAGTTGTTCAGTCGTGTCTGACTCTTTGTGGCCCAGTGGACTTAGCCCACTAGGCTCCTCTGTCCGTGTGAGTCTCCAGGCAAGAATACTGAAGCCCGTTGTCATTTCTTCCTCCAGAGGATCTTCCCGAGCCAGAGATCGAACCTGCTTCTCTTGCATGACAGGCAGATTCTTCAACCCCTCAGCCATATGGCAAGTGAAAGAGTGTATCAGTCTTTAAGAGTTTCATGCCTAACTCCATTTGGAAAGTAGACTGTTTGAAAGCAGGTCCCCTGAACAGGAAGGTGCAAATTGGCAATACAAAGATTAACTTTGGTGACCTGCATGCTTGTCTGGTTGAAATCACATTTTCAAAGTCAGGTGGCTTACATAAAACACACATTGAGTGTGTCTGTTAACATCCGAAGTTTTCACACTCGGATCCCACAGTGGCCCGACCTGCCGGCTGGGAGCTGGGTGGGGTGGGGGCCGCCCCTAGAGCCAGCACGTGGCCCGGCTGCCTTCCACGCCCTCCTCCAGCTCAGCTGCATCCCCTGTGTGCCAGGCAGCGGCTCTCTGCAGGCTTCAGGCCCCGGGGCTGCGAGGTTTGCGCCTGTGTATTTACATTACATAATCTCAGCCTGTCTGGAAGCACAGTTTATTTTAGGTGCTCAGAGAGCTCTTTGAGATCCCTGCCGTGCAGAGGGACAAGCAAACTCAAGGTCAGATGCCAGAGGTCCGACACCGCGACATCGCGCTTCGTCAAGGAGGCCCGGGCATCTGGGCTTTGCATGGGCCGCAGGCCCCGTAGTCAGAGCCACAATCAAAGGAGCTGTCTATCCAAACATGAAAGGGGCGCTCGGCCCACACCCGCGGCTCCAGGGCCAGGCGTGGCAGACACCTGGCAGCCCGGCTGGCCGCCCCCGGGCAGGGCTCTGCCACGCAGGGTGTTTTAAAGACATTGTCCAGACTAATCCAGCAAGAACGGTGCCCAGATGTTCGGATGCCTTTTAGCAAAACAGACGTTTGCTCAGATTGTAAACGCCCGAGACCTGTCGTCTCTTCGTGCCCTTTCTTCCTCCGGGTGAACAGATGATTCCTGAACAGACAGGCGTGGACTGAGCACACCTGGGACACCCTGCCCGCAGCTCCGGGCTGGGAACCATTTGCTAGGTGCGGATCGGGCATTTCCCAACCTTCTGGCCTTGCTCTTTTCTTCTTCTCCAGCACCTCTTCAGTTTACTTGAATAGGGGTATAAGTCAACATGTGTCAGGTTCAAAAGAGATCTGAAAACCAGTGGTTGCTCTGTTCAGTGTGAAGTGAAATGAAGATCTTGGTATTAATTAGACTTTCATTTAAAATCTCAAGAACTCCTTAAATGAATTTTTTTTCACTGCCATAAAAAGCTGTGTGCGCGTTTTCTGCAAGAGTCAATAGTGCCCCCTGCCGATCGCTTTTAACAAAGGAGGGTTCTGGTTTTACCCCCAACTGCACACATGGCTCTCTTGTTTCCACAATAAGCAGAGCGTGGGACCTGGTGGGGGTGGGGCTGAGAATGCATCCTTCCTCTTGACTTTCTGGGCTCTAGGTGGTCCCCTGCACAGGCCTGGGAAACGCTTCCCTCAACAAGGACAGAGCCTCTTTGCACCCGATGTTGAGCGGCAACACCCGAGTGTTCTCAGGGACCGTCCAGCTGCTCACCCCTGCAGGACTGCCGCCAGGGCGCCGGGGCTGGGCCACTGCAGAGAGGACGCCCGGGGGGCAGGTGTGAAGGGCAGTGTGGGGCGGACACAGAGCTCGAATCCAGGCAGCGGAAGCCTCTGCTCCGACAGAAGGCTCGGCCACCGCAACGCTCAGACGTCCCTGTGGATGAGACCGCTGCTCGGTCAGCAGGTGGGAGACGGGTCCTGCCCGCTCCAAGGGGCAGAGAGCCCCTGGACGTGGTGGGGGGGTGCGCCGGGGTGACACGCAGCAGCAGCGGTCCCCGAGGCTGGTGAGGCTGAGCTCCCGGCGCAGGTGTGGGGCAGGGTCTCTCTGTGAGCCCCAAGGCGGGCAGCCTGTACTGTCTCTGGGTTCCATGATGACTCAGGGGTCCAGGAGCTTGATTTCGGGTGAAACCCCCACTCAGCTCCCTCCCTCCTCAGGGCAGGTCTTGGGCAGTGTCTGGTATACCACCTAGGGTCTGGCAGAGCTTGAAAACCAGCAGCTTCCTGGGAAGGGTGCTGGAAGCTTTGTTTGTTAATCAAGAAACTTTCAAGGATTTCTAGTTTCCTCCAGACTCTGAAATCCCAAGTACAGATTTGTCACGAGACGAAGACTGGACCTTGGGAAACCAGCCAAGAGGTGTTTGAGACGGGCAGGGTGAGAGCGACTGTTCTTACGTCTTATCTAAACTGACAGAGTGAACTTCTCACAAGACCTGATTTCTCCTGACTTCTGCAGACAAACCAGCTCAGGTGCCTCCCCATGTCCAGGGAGTGACTCCCAACCAGGCTGCCCCGGGAGGAACCCCAGGAGTAAAGGCCCATGGTCCATCCGAGGTGCCAGGTGGGGACAGCCACCTCTGGACGGGACCCTCTGGTGTGTTTCCAGGATTCCCGACATGCCCACCTCTGGCGCCATCGCCTGCAGCTGTGCGTCTTCAGTGCGACCCAGAAACAGCTGCTTTTTATATCAGGAAACTCACGTTTTATTTGAATGTCTCAACTGCTGGGTTTTAATTTTCAAAATACAATTCTAGATTTGGTATTGTTCAGAGGACTCCATGAAGCTGATTTCCTTTCCTGCTCGTCTGACAATACCTTTCTCAGGGTGAAACGACCCGCATCTTTACGGCTGCTACCCATTAACCCCACTCTGGATGTTTTAGCAAGGCATCCTTCAGGAGGGGGCCTATCTCTTGGTTGATACAGTGGTTCAGTGAAAGATACGTTTTATCTTAAGCGCAGAATCAGAGATTCTGGAAGGAATAGAGACCAGGAAGAGGGAGGGTGTGCTCACAACCGGGACGGGGGCCTGGGAGGTCAGGTGGGGTGGGGTGAGGCCAACAGGGCGGCATCAGGGAGCCCGCAGTTCTGCCTGGACACGGGTGATCTTGGTGCTTAACTTGGGCAACTGTTCCACCTGCCTGGCTCGGGACTTCTGAACGGACCCCGGGATTCTTCACTTATAGCAAATGCCCCCAGGGACTTTAACAGGTAGAAAACCTTCAGCTGTTACTTCAAAATACCCATGCCCCTCAGACGCAGGCTGCCCCTTTCAAAGTACGTTCAGTCCTGCTCAGTTGCTCAGTTGTGTCCGACTCTTTGGCAGCCTGTTGCTTCTCTGACCCCTCAGTCCCTTCCCCTTTGATGCTCAGGTCTGAACTTATTTTACAGAGTCTGTTTCCAGCCTCTCAGCTAACTCAGCAGCAGTCTTTAGACAAGAAGTTTCCAGGAAGACCTGCTTGCTCCCGTGCCTGGCTCTCGCTCCACGGTCACTCAGCACCGCTCAGCCCGGGCCAGGGTGAACTGAAGGGCAGGGGGCTGGCAGAGGGTGTCTGCAGAAGCTCGTGGACCCAGAGGCAGGCCTCCTCATCCAGTTACGCGGGGCGTTGCAGAATGAATGCATGCTGGAACCTGCGGGAGAAGCACCCTCACAGTTTTCACATCTATTTCAACGTTGTCCTGGTTGCACCTCTTTGAACTTACCTTTGTGTAGGTAGGAGGGGATCTGAACAATATTCTGACTGTCTCTGTGTCCAGGGTGAGAAGGAGGAAATCGTGAACCTGTTAAGTGAGAGCTTCTGCGAGATTATCCCGAAGAACATGCATGCCTTCTGCATAAAGCAGAGCAGGCAGGTTTTTAATGTCCAGAGCTGTTTGTGGGGGTCAGACTAGAAGAATCAGGATGAGATCCAGGGCCGTGCCCCGTGGGGACCATCCCTCCCTCCTGATCTTGGTGACACTGCTCCCAGGCCCCTGAGCAGCGAGCAGGGCTCACTTCTCAGAGAGATGGAGACAGGGCAACAGAGCCGGCTGCCTAGGACGGGCAGGGTCAGTGGAGGGGCGGGGTCAGAGGCAGGATGCTTACTTCTGCTCTATTTCTCCACGCTGACACTCTTCAGACTGATGCATTTCTGTCCGACATGGCTCCGAGTCTGCACCCTGAGCTCTCCTGGGCGCCTCACGGGGGGGGGGTTCTGACGCTGCTCCATTGAGAGATGTCCCTTTGAGACAACAAAGGGGAGAAGCTGAAGGAAGCAGAGGAGTGGAAGGATTCGTTTCATTTACAAGGCGCACAGGGCTTCTTCCCAAATGTTCCAAATGGGGGAGGATTTATTTCAATCTAGCTTCTGATGGATCGCAGCTCACCTGTTTTATTTCTAAGCATAACTACTCACCAGATCCATTTGCCACTGCGCGGGGTCTGTTCTGAGTTCAGACTTGGCTAGTAAAAGCCCTGCAGTAAAAACTGTTCTTTGATGTCCAATTCCAGCACATAAAATACCCAAATATGCTTTTCCTAAGGTGAGTGAGTGAGTGGTTTGGGTTAAATGGGAACAGTTACAAACGTCAGAGGCTTGGAGGGAAAGAAGCTCAACTGGAAATTTCACTTTTAAACCAGGTGTCTGGTTTAAATTTGAAGAAATGAATATACTAAATGTGCTTTCTTGAGCTATCATGCATGAAATTGCATCCTTACGCGTCTGAAAAGGCAGCGGGTCATTTTCTCCAAAGGGTGCAGGATGCCCGTGGTCTTTCCTGGGACCAGCGCTGGCCATTCATAATCCAAGAGCCTCACTCAGCCTGAGGAGTGGGCTCCTGGCTGTGGCCACAAGGCGAGGGGCCTCTTCACCGGGCTGGGTGCTGACCACCTTCGCTGAGCCCACATGCTCCTGATCAGGACCGCACACCCCCCCCGGGAGGCGGGTCAGCAGGAAGTCCGACTGCCCTGTGTGAAGGGGAGGAGCCTGGTGCACTCTGGCAGGGCCCATCACACCCAAAGGAACAAAGCCTGTGTGGCGAGTGAGAGGTGCTGGGACCACGTCTGGGCTTTAAGATGGGCTTTTTAAAAGTTAGGTTACAGAATGTGAAACAAAAGATTTGAGGGGCAGTGCATAAAGTCCTCTGACTGGTGTCCCTTGTGGAGTCTAGAGGAATCACCTTTCTCTACGCATTGTACCGACCACTCCCGTTTCATGAAATGCACAACACACAGCTGTGGGTTCGTGGGCAGATGGTTTGCAGCAGATGAGCCATAAACTGGGTCTGGGAAGCGTTGCCAGCGTTAGCTTCCATGTCTATAAACAGGAACGATGATAAAGCTCAGCCCCCGGACGGCAGGCAAGACGGGCTCCCGTGATGCGTGTCAACTGCTTCAAGTGGGGACAGGAAAGAACGCCAGCTACTCTTGTCATCGCCGGTGGCGCTCAGCATTGTCCTGGCACGTCACGTGTTAGAGAAACATCAGCGAAGGCTTAGATCCCGGGACACACTCGAGATGGTGCTGACCTGGCAGTGTCCATCTCTGCATGCATGCCCATGCGTGTGTCAGAAAGTGTGTCTTTCATTGAAAATACCTGTCTGTACCCACAGGCCCCGGTACCCTCACCTCTTGCATCTCACCCTGCAGCTCTCACTGGAGGTTTTAGCCAAACACAGTTTCTGTGAAGCAAAGATTTTTGCCAGGGAGCGTTTACCGAGCTGGATGGCAGTCCCCAAAGTAATAGCCTCTTTCTGATGAGCTTAACATTGGTGTTTAGATGCTTCTAATTCTGAGAACTGCTCAGGCGGGGACGATGACTCCTGGAATCCAGACTCCACTCTTTCTCCTGCCAAGGCTGGGCCTCTGGAGGGCACACGTGTGTCTAACAGCAGTGCGGGGAGCCTCTAATCCCCTGATCAGGCACGTGAACTCCCTGTGGCGGCCGTAAACTCGCAGAGGTAACAGCCTTAGCCGAGGGGCTGAAGTGCCACTTGAACTTCAAGTGCTGGGCCACTGCGTGCCTTTGAGGGCTTTTAACACTTGAAGCTGCAGTTCACATGGAGGCTCGAATGCTCCTCTGTAAGAGAGGAGTCGGGGCCGGAGTCAAGCAGGCGGTGGCCGTTCACCCTGAAGTTCGGGGAAGGAGGCGTAAGTACTGTCAAGCTTTTTTGAAAGACAAAGTTTACACTTAAATGGGAAAAAATGGTGTCACTTGTGATGAAAAGTGGACAAAGCCCTCGATCTCTGTGTATCCACAAAGTGAAGTATGTCTGCTTAGGAATCCCCAGACCATGATTCTTGCACCCTTTTTGTAGGCAAATAGTTTAGGTTTTGCATGCTGTGTGGTCTCTCATGCAAAGACTCAGCTCTATCTCTGCAGCCCACAGGAAGCTTAGACAACACACAGACGAGCCAGGCCATTCAAGTAAAATTTTATTAAAAAAAAAAGAAAGAAAGAAAAAGAGGTCAGCTGACCCAAGAGCCATGCTTTGCCTGCACATGTTATAGTTAAAATACTACTTCAGTGATCAAGCTTTAGCACTGAAATTCTATCTACCCTCTAAGTCTAGACAACTGAGTTCAACCATATGTTTTTCTAAAATGGATTGGTGAATATAAAGAACTAGCAGTCATGAAATTCCCCAAAGATGCACAGAGAGAAATGATGGGGGAAAACATGATGATCCGTCAATTAATATCAAGAGAATTAACGTAATTGAATCTCAGGAGGGGTCGCACAAGAATGTTTGAAAACATAACAGTCAAACACATTTCTAAATTTGATGAAGACTCTAAAGTGATAGGTCCAGGAAGCTCAATAGACCCTAAGAGAAAGAAACAACACCAACATAAACGCACAGGCAAATAAAAAGTGTCTACGGAGGCACATCACAATCAAACTGCTGAAATCCAACGTGAAGAAACATCTCCAAAGCAGCCTGTCACATACTGGGACACAAAGGAAAGAATGGTAGCAGGCTTTTGACAGACGCTACATAAGCCAGAAGCTAATGCAGCAAGAGCTTAATGTGGAAAATTCTGTCAGTCAAGAACTCTATACCCAATAAAAATATGCTTTGAAAACAAAGACCCACAATATAAGGTACTACCACACACTCACTAGAATGACTGCAATCATGCCAGAAGCCTGGCATGACGGCAGCTTGGCAAAGAGTCTAGATGTTTACACCTTGGTGGGAATGCAAGATAATGCCGACATGTTGGAAACGAGTCTGGCAGTTTCTTAGAAAGATGCATATCCACTTACTATGATCCAGCTATTAGGCCTTATAAATATATCCCAAGGTAAATCAAGATGTATATCCACACAAAGACTTGCACGTGAATGTTCATGATTCCACTGTTCATAATTGCCAAACGCTAGGAACAACCCAAATATCCACCAAGAGACAAATGAATAAGCAAACTGTGACAGTGTGGATATCGCTTACTGATGAAGAAAGAACAAACCACCAGGGCATCCAGCAATCCGGATGAGTCACAAAGCTTGAGCATGACGCAGACTATAAGGAGTCAGGCAGAGAAGACTGTATGTCCTATGATATCATTTACATGAAATTTCTAGAAAAAGCACATGTGTAGAGAGCAGGCTGGGGCTTCTGGGGCTGGTGGCAGGCGTTAGTCCGGGCTCTCCAGAGACACAGAACCTGGGGAGACCAGGAAACAGCAAGGAGCAAGCAGGCTGGTCTTCCCTGCTGGGTGGTCACTGCCCCAGGGACCCGCCACCCCTCGACTGTGCTCCGCCCCCTCAGCAGTGGTCCTAGTATATTCTTAATGCCCAGAGTAAAGCCACATTCATTCTCCTACAAAAAATTCAACCAGGATCATCTGCTTAATAAGAGAAATTTTAGGAAATGTTGCTTTTATTTTAATATAAAGAAAACAAGGCATTTTAGTTGACAAAGAGTTAAAAAAGCAGGAATGCTGAGAGACTTTAAAATGATCTATATTTGCTTATTCTTCTTGACAGCTTTTCTATTATTTATGGGATTCGGGAATTGTGGCATTCTCTCCGGTCACCTGTAAAACATCTGGCACTCATTTACGGGGAGCTGGTTCATTACAGGAGCTGTAATTTATTGCCCTGTTTGGCACTGGTCGGGAAACGCTCGCTGGTCAACGTTCTAGGCAGGCCTGTGGGTGGGCGACTCTGCGGCCGTGCGACGGCAGCACAGACTCCTCAGGAGGAGGGCCGGGCTCTCCTCAGAAGGCCGGGTCTGCGCTGACCACCCTGGGTTATCTCTGCTCTGCGGGAACCACAAATAATGGACCGGGATTTGGAGTAAATGCCAACTTTCAGAATAATCTTGCTACATTCTTGCTAGTCATGACTCAGTTCAGTTCAGTTCGGTCACTCAGTCCTGTCTGACTCTTTCCGACCCCATGGACTGCAGCACGCCGGGCCTCCCTGTCCATCACCAACTCCCGGAGTTCACCCAAACTCATGTCCCTCGAGTCAGTGATGCTATCCAGCCATCTCATCCTCTGCCGTCCTTCTCCCTCACCTCCAATCTTTCCCAGAATCGGGGTCTTTTCCAGTGAGTCAGCTCTTCACATCAGGTGACCAAATTATCGGAGCTTCAGCTTCAGCATCAGTCCTTCCAATGCGTATTCAGGACTGATCTTTAGGATAGACTGGTTGGATCTCCTTGCAGTTCAAGGGACTCATAAGAGTCTTCTCCAACACCACAGTTCAAAATCATCAATTCTTCAGCACTCAGCTTTCTTTACAGTCCAACTCTCATATGACAACTCATACATGACTACTGGAAAAACCATAGCTTTGACTAGACAGACCTTTGCTGGCAAAGTAATGTCTCTGCTTTTTAATATGCTGTCTAGGTTGGTCATAGCTTTTCTTCCAAGGAGCAAGCATCTTTTAATTTCATGGCTGTAGTCACCATCTGCAGTGATTTTGGAGTCCAAGAAAATAGAGTCTGTCACTGTTTCCACTGTTTCCCCATCTATTTGCCATGAAGTGATGGGACCAGATGCCATGATCTTAGTTTTCTGAATGTTGAGCTTTAAGCCAACTTTTTCACTCTCCTCTTTCACTTTCATCAAGAGGCTCTTTAGTTCTTCTTCACTTTCTGCCACAAGGATGGTGTCGTCTGCATGTCTGAGATTATTGATATTTCTCCCAGCAGTCTTGATTTCAGTTTGTGCTTCATCCAGCCCAGCATTTCTCATGATGTACTCTGCATAGAAGTTAAATAAGCAGGGTGACAATATACAGCCTTGACGTACTCCTTCCCCAATTTGGAACCAGTCCGTTGTTCCATCTCAGGTTCTAACTGTTGCTTTTTGACCTGCATATAGATTTCTTGGGAGTCAGGTAAGGTGATCTGGTATCTGCATCTCATAAGAATTTTCCATATGTTAGTCATGACTGATATCAAATAAAACCTGTTCAGCAGTCTACCAAAGTGAAATGCCTGCAGAGATTGACGGCGGGGTTAACCAGCCATCACTGACAGAAGATGGCCATCGAAGACACTGTTGAGAACGATGTTTCTGCCATGTGTAGAGATGGGCGCAGGAAGACGGATCCCTGAGAACCTCACCAGCAAAGGCAGGTGATGACAGAGGCAGCTTCTCCTCTCAATTCTAAATCGGACTGTAACCCTCCCCCTCAAAAGTGCTGCTTTTGTTTTTTGGGGTTTTTTTTGGCCAAGGGGATTGAAAGCCCTGTACTAATTTCAAGCCAGGAAATTACTGAGAGTAAAGCATGGTCTACAGGGTGAACTTGATTTTTTCGTATGATTAAACAGGGTCAGGACCCGAAGAAATAGTTTGCCTTCAATGCTTTGTGATTGACAGGGGGGTGTGCATGTCCTTTTTTCCCTTTGACTATGAGGATAAAAACAAACTTTGACTGAGATACCTGATGACAGCTTCCTACATGTGGAAGAACATTTCCTGTGGTGGCCGTGAACCCGAGCCTCAGGGTTGGAATCGAGAACCAAAGAGCTGACGGCCTCCTGAGAGCTGCCTTTCCACAGGGGAAGGAGGGCAAGGTGTGCACTCCGGGGTTTCCAAGAACTGAGGATGTTCTCTGAGGATTCTCACTGAAGATGAGTGAGTGTCCTCTCTGACAGACGAGAGACAGAGGGACAGATGGAGACTAAGAGGGAGACAGGTGAGACCGGGGCAGAGAGGGAGAGAGAGAGATGGAAACAGAGACAGAGAAATAGAGAGAGACACACACAGAAATGAAGAGACAAAGGGACAGAGAGAGACAAGAGAGAGATGGGAGAGACCGTTCTTTCCCAGGGATCGATTGTAGCCCCAAGGGAGGGACAGGGAAGACCTGGTAATCTCACAATCAAGTGTTTGATTTCTCTCAGTGGTCAGGCTTTATTTAACTTATTAAAAATTGAAATGGAGCATAGAATCTGAAAATTTCCTCACAGTAAGAACCATTAAATATGAAACAAATGAAATATTGGAATTAAACAATATGCCTTAGTGCAAATAGAGGCTCCCTTTGGGAAGCTGTCATCCATCAGCAACACGGAAGGCAGGCGAGCCGGCGTGAGGTCTGCCTGGCTCTGCTGGACACAAGCCTCGGGCTACGGTCCTCAGGTGGGCGTGACGCAGCCCTGGGTCCACAGCCCAGATCGCACGCGCTCAGACGGACATGGGGTTCAGATGCATCATCTGATATTAATTTTGTACATCTAGCTTAAATGCAGAATGGTATTTACCCTGGGACTGAAAATATTAGCCCCAGGGTAAGAGCTACACTTCCTTTTATTTTTTATCTTTTTGGTACATTTTAAAAGTTGAACAAAAACAGGGGTGAACTACTCAGTGGCAGAGAAATAAAATGAACTGATAAGTGGATTGTATCTATTGATATTTAACCCATTAAAATTAATACTGAGGATATTTTAAAACATTTTAAATATTTCATTAAAAACAGCAATAAAGTAAAGCTGGTTATGTGCGTGCATGCTAAGTAGCTTCAGTTGTGTCTGATGTAACTCCATACACTGCAGCCCACCAGGCTCCTCTGTCCATGGGATTCTCCAGGCAAGAAGACTGGAGTGGGCTGCCATGCCCTCCTCCAGGAGATCTTCCCAACCCAGGAACAGAACCAGGGTCTCTTACGTCTCCTGCGCTGTCAGGCGGGTTCTTGACCACTAGCGCCATCTGGGAAGCCAAAGCTGGTTATGCATCAGCATGAATGATATTTAATGAAAAATAAACAGAATTTTCGAGGCAAACAGCCTGAAGTGATAGAGAGGTGTTACTTTATATTCTTGAAAATCTAACATCTGAGTAATGGCCTCTTGTTTGCTTCTGTGTTACACCTGTGCTGAGACCATGCTTTTATTCCGGGGTATTCCCAGTATTCCAGGGTATTCCCAGTATTCCGGGGTACCTCCAGTATTCCGAGGTATTCCCAGTTTTCCAGGGTACCCCCAGTATTCTGGGGGTATTCTTAGTATTCCAGGGTACTCCCAGTATTCCAGGGTATCCCAGTATTCCAGGGTACCCCCAGTATTCTGGGGTATCCCCAGTATTCCAGGGTACCCTCAGTATTCTGGGGTATTCCTAGTATTCTGGGGTACTCCCAGTATTCCAGGGTACCCCAGTATTCCAGGGTACCCCAGTATTCCAGGGTATCCCCAGTATTCCAGGGTACCCTCAGTATTCTGGGGTATTCCTAGTATTCTGGGGTACTCCCAGTATTCCAGGGTATCCCAGTATTCCAGGGTACCCCCAGTATTCTGGGGTATCCCCAGTATTCCAGGGTACCCTCAGTATTCTGGGGTATTCCTAGTATTCCGGGGTACCCCCAGTATTCCGGGTACCCCCTCCCAGCCAAGGGACGGAGGGCTATTGCTACAGCCCCTCCAGACAGTCGTGGCTCTTCTCTGGTGCTGCCCGGGGAGGCGTCTCTGGAGACGCGCTACCCTGGACTCTGGGTGCACAGATGTGGCCACGGTGCTGGCCCTCAGCGTTTCATAGCACCAGGCAGGGCCATTCGGGAAATGCCGGTTCGCCGAGCTGGACTCTGGGTCTCCGAGCGCCGACACTCCTCATTAAAGAACGCCAGAGCTGTGTTTGTCAGCGTCACCACTGATGTCAGGAAACCCCTTACAGAGGGTGCAGCAGGCAGGCTCACAGCGGCAGACGCAAGAGCTCCAGTGTCCCAACTTCAAGTGAATGCACAGATTGAATCGCATCAGCAAATGTTGTCGGTCCCGGTCCTTGAATGGCAGGCTCACCCCCCCAACTCCTGAGAAAACGTCTGCCTGGCCCGAGCCTGAATCATCAGGCCTGCTGTCTTCTCTCAGCCTCCAAGGCGTCCTCTGAAAAGGAGGGCACTGGTTCCCCGCTCCAAACACTGCTTTCCTTTGAGACAGGCTCCATATTTCACTGTTCGTGCACGTCCCATTGTGACAAAGAAAATGTTAAAAAGACGCAGCCTCAGGGTTGGGATCGATGGTTTCGGGGCTTTGCCAAAGGCTTTCTCAAGTCACACGGCTTCGCGTCATGGCAAGTGTAGGACAGAAGAAGCTGGAGCCCTGGGTCAGAGACCGCTGTTTTTGCAGAGCGGTTCCAGGAGAAATCCCGAGGTCCGGGGCAGTTAGACAACCCTTGGAACATCCCTGCTCCATCTCTGCTGTCCGGATGGCTGACACAGGGGGTCCCCACTGATGCTCTGAGGGTGCTGGGTCCAGACACATCTGCAGGAGGAGAAGGAAGCCAGTGGATCTCTGAAAGCCCACAGATTTGCCCTCTGGCCCTGGAATATTTTAGAAAGTGGGGAGAATATGCACACCCACAGCGAGTCCTGGCGTGAGTCTGCAGGGCTTCAACAGCGGAACCTCCGCTCTGGAGTGGGACTGCGAGCTGAAGGGGGTGGCAGGGGCCCCCCTGGGGCTGGGAGGGAGTTGCCCTGGACCCCTCAGCCGCTGCAGCTGCTGGCGACCGCCGACGTCCTCAGCGTGGCCTCCCTGCTCTGTTCCCCACCTTCTCTGTGGTCTGCCCGGCAGCTGTATCCCTATCTACCAGAGCGAGAGGTCAGCCTCCAGATTTCAGCCTCCAGCCCCCAGCCCTGCAGTCCCAGCCCCCAGCCTCGAGCCTCCAGCCCTTAGTCCCCAACCTTTCAGCCTCTAGCCTCAAAAACCCAGCCTCAGTGTCTACCTACCTAAAGTCTTTATCTTATGTTGGCTGTGAGAGACCCTACTTCTATGTAAGAGTTCAATGCCCAGACTTTAAGAAGATAAATGATTATTTTATTCTAATTATTTAAAGTTGGGCAAATCGAGGTATCCAGTTGTGTCTCTCAAGTCAGGCACTTTGGGGAGAACTTTCTAAGCAGTATCACATTTACAGATTTCCTAGTGGGTTGCATTCAATTTTACACTCATGCATTAATAAGCATAATGAGGAAAACAATCTGGCCATTTTGCTTTTCTTTGGTTAGCTGTAAGTAAATAGAATTCTCAAGGGAAAACAAACGCCATTTTTGGTTTTCATCTAAAATCGGTTACGGAGATTGGGCTACAGCTGAAGGCGTCATGAGGCCCCTGTTGCGCCTTGCTTCTGAAGGTGCTCCAGGTGAAGCTGTGACTTTACATTTTCTATGGGGAGTTTTGCATCCTGGACGTGGAGCTGGTGTGAGATTTGAGATCGGTATTAAGTGCTTCTCTGATGAACTTCAGAGGACCTGTCGGCCTGCAGAGTGGCCCTCTCTGCCCTGACTTGCATCCCAGTAGACAGAGGCCACTGCAGGGCCTGGGGCCTCGGGGTTGCTCTGGACTCACAAGACCCAGAGCAAGAGGTGACAGGGCAGCCCGCAGACGCAGGCAGCTTTCCATGATTTAAGGTGATCAAAGGGCCTCTTCGCATCCAGCCCTGTTCTCTGTTCCCACCAGGCTGGTCTCTGCCTCCTTGCCTGGTATGTTTTATACGTGGTCATTCTCTCCCAGACACCTGATCCCCTTCCCATCGCCAGCCCCAGCAGAGTCCACTACAAGAGTGGCCACTAGTCGGACACCTGCTCCGTGCTGGGCCCTGACCGGACGTGTCTGTGGGTGGTTGCTAAGTCCCAGGCCTGGTCTACCAGCCAGTGGCGGTCATCGCATCTCACGACTTCTTCTTTTTCTGGTGAAGTAGCTGGCATCCGGGATCTTTGATGGCTTTTCTGAGGCTGTGGGGTTGTCAGTGAACACGTCCCCCTTCCCCCCACCCTCTACTTGCTCCAAAACTCCCCGCAGAACAAGCTTTTAGGATCTAAGCACATTGATGAGTGTACTGTGGGAAACACAGGGCATCGCATAGACCTGAATATTTATGGGTATAACTTCGTACAGTGTAATTCACATTATATGGTGAAAGCGAAAGTCACTCAGTCGTGTCCGACTCTTTGCCACCCCATGGTCTATACTGTCCATGGAATTCTCCAGCCCAGAATACTGGAGGGGATAGCCTTTCCCTTCTCCAGGGGATCTTCCCAACCCAGGGATCGAACCCATGTCTCCTGCGTTGCAGGCAGATTCTTTATTCCCTGAGCCACAAGGGAAGCCCTCACATTATATAGTTGCCACTAAAACTAGACTAGATTTTGGACATCACATCTTTATAATCTAAGCAGTCCTTCCATGTCATGATACCACTAAATCCCTGCCAGGCACAGCGTGAGTACTCCCTCCGGAGCACACCCTGACACCTGGGGGACGTCATCCGCAGGCCAGGCCAGCTCTCTCCACCACTTGTCTCTCTTTTTCCAGTCACCACCCGTGATCTGTCTGTTCCTGAATGACACTGTAAAATAGGTTGTGTGTTTTTTCACTTAAAATATTAGGCTTCATCTGTACAATACCAGGACTGAAGAGAAGCAGGAATCCGTCTGGGGTCACCCGTTGACAGCCTTTCCACCGAGCCCCACACCAAGGAGACCACCCTCCCAGGCAGATCCGCCTTTGACCCACAGGCCTGCTCCCCATGGCCTTGAATTACAGCCACCGTGATGCCATGAAGACATGGAGCACTCACCGAGCGGCGTGTTGGGCGGGGGACAAGCGCTCCCTCCTAGACTCGCGGCACAGAGTGGGGGCCGCTGACCAGCCCTCGGCCCGCTGGGCTTGCTTCTGGATGAGAGGGCAGGGTGAGGCGGGCGCCCTAAGTTCCCCTCCGCCCCACTTGGCCTGCGTGGGGAGAGCTCCAAGGATGCGAATGAAGAAGCAAGACATTTCATGTGGCCACCACGATAGCCGATCCAAATTCAGCGTAAGCGATTTGTTTGGATTAACAAATGTGATCTGAAATGAAGAGGGAGCTATTGTATTTTTGTGCCTCTCCCTTTGGGCGATTTGCCCAACTTCTCATTTCCACTGGTCCTTTGAAGGAGTCCTAATCAAACTTCTGTCTGAACCTCTCAGCTCTGGTTCTCACTTGGCCTTAACTGTGAAATACTTGGCAGGTTTGTAGGTCAACTTCATTTAGGTATCATTGCATAAGGGAAACAAATCAGCTTGTTCCTCTTTAGGGATAGATGAACTCTTGCACAACCTAAGATCCCCTCAAATTAAGTCCCATTTAGCTCATAATTGATAAAGGATTTAAAGCATCCACATCGTTAAGCCCCTCAGCCTAATCCCAGGCCTTCACACATTGTGAGGTGAAGGCTAGCACTTTACGCAGGAGCCCAGGAGCTCTCCCTTGTCACCTGCTCATCCCTATCGCCTCACACCACACCCGTGTTTGTGATCGGCAGCCCCCGGTCCCATCCAAAGAGCACAGAGCCGCCTCTGGCACAGCGGCGATGCTGCTGACCAGTTGCCACATTCTTCTCAAAGCCCCAGGACAGCGGGCCGAGTGGACCCTGTGGGTGGCTGAGCCGGCTGCTCAAGATACACGCGGGACCTCGGCTCAGCAAGGCCCCACCGCCCTCTGTGGACTAACGCGGAGAACAGCCTGCATTGTTCACAGAGCAGTGAAAATGCAATATTCCAAGTCAGGATTGATTTAACTTGAACCAGCTGTCAGCCCACGTAGCTTTCTTCCCCTCCTGACATTTCAATGCACAGAAAAAAAGCTATTGTAGATACTTCTACCCAAACCTTTCTCCACACTCGTCATGCAGTTAGTTACCTTTGTCCTGTTCTCTTCTTTGGTGATCACAAACTTCATTACATCCAAATTCAGCTAAGTGAAGAGGATATTCACTTTCAAAATCCCATTATTCTAGGGTGGAAACACTTCTGTGTGTATTACTTCAAGATGCCGCAATCATAAGCAAGGGGTTTCCGAAGAATGACTGGCGGGGATGGTCCCTGTGGCATTCCTCGAGAGCTGCTCAGACCTCGGCTGGAGAACACACGGGTTAGGGTCCATTTGTCCTCTCTTCTCCCAAAATTCGTGCCTTAAAGGGACAACGCACGCTGATGCATTTCGAGGCGTGACAGCTAACGCGCCCCTCGGCGGTGTGCTGCAGATGGAGAGCCTCTGTTACCCGTGAGGAAAGCTGAGTCACTGAGTCCTTGTTTGCTGCTGGCTACAGAGTGCAAGCCATGCCTGTGTGTGTATGTGTGTGTGTGTGTGTGTGTGTGTGTGTGCGCGCACATATATGTTGCTGTTGTTCGTTCATCAGTCATGTCTGACTCTGCAACCCCACGGACTGCAGCACACCAGGCTTCCCTGACCTTCACCATCTCCCAGAGTTTGCTCAAACTCATGTGCCTTGAGTCAGTGATGCCATCCAACTTCCACTGTATATGGTAGTGTAGGGAGAGTCACTTCAGTCGTGCCTGACTCTTTGCGACCCCATGGACAGCAGCCCACGGCTCCTCTGTCCACGGGATTCTCCAGGCAAGAATACTGGAGTGGGCAGCCATTCTGTTCTCCAGGGGATCTTCCCGACCCAGGGATGGACCTCGGGTCCTCCTGCTCTGCAAGGAGACTCTTTGCCTACCGAGCCGCCGCACTGCCAGCTGTTTGAAGGCAGCGCTACGCCTGGCACGGTTCATCCATCGACTCGGGAGGCGCTGACCCAACAGGCGCACTCAGCAGCTCCGGGAACGTGAGCCTGGGGACGCTCGTGTCTCTGTTCTTCCCCCTGACTCCTGCCCGTGGAGCGCAGCGCAGGCCCAGCGTGTTCAGGGGCTTCTCACGCACCTCGGGCTCCTCTCTAGGGGGACGTGGTGGTGACTGTGAAGGCAGACGCGTCGCCAGGATGGAGGGGGGCCTCGAAACCCCTGGTGGGGCCGAAGGGGCCCCTGCACGGGCTTCCTGTGGACGCTGGGGTGCTGTCTGACCCGTGTTTGCAGAGCCAGCCCCCCCAGGACTGGCTGGAGCCCCCCTACCAAAGTCGATATCGCCTGTGCGGGGTCAGAGGTCTGAGCGACAAAGCTGGGACAGCCTGGGCAGCGATGGGCATGGAGACGGGGGCTCTGCTCGCTGTTCCTCCATCATTGGTCCAAACAGTGAGTATGAAGCGCTTCAAAGCAAAGGTGTATCTCTCCATTTCGACCGTCTTCTCACGCAGACCCCTCCAGCCGCTGATGCACGCCACTGGGTCAGAGGGAGGGCAGGGCTGGTTTGGAATGAATTTCTAAGGGGTCTGTCCTGTCAGATGAGTCAGGGGACCCCCTCACAGCGGCTCAAGAGACGGGAGAGGAGGCCTGCGTTCCTTCCTAGGCGGGAGCACTAACGAAGGCTGTGAGAATCACGAGCACATCGCCAGACACTGGTGCCCCCTACACCATTGCCAGCCTTGGAGCACACGGACCGGGAGTCTGGTCTGTGCTTCAGGAAGCTGGCTACCAAAGCGGGCAAAGTCCAAACACTGAGGTACTGATGGAGTACAGTGCAGACGATCACGACGTCAATAAAGCTAGCCAGTGGAGTCCTGCCTGTGGGAAACAACTAACAAGCACTCTTCCTGTAAGATGTGGTGTCATAGTCGGGGTTCTCAGAAAAGCAGAGTCAGCAGGGTGGAGGGAGGGAGACCTGACGTAGCACCTGACCCACTTGATGGGGAGCTGGCGCGGTGGCATCTATGGGGCTGATTGGAGCCGCGTCCAGGGCCGACGCTGGAGCTTGGTTCCCAAGGCCCCTCGAGAAGACGCTCTTCCACCTCCTGGGGAGCCTTGGTCTGCTCTTGTTGGGTCTTCGATGGATTGGGCGCAGTCCCCCACACTGGAGGGCCATTCACGCAAACCATTGCAGGGACGCCCAGATCAAGAGCCTGCCCTGGGGCCTTGCCCAGACGGCTCGAAAGTTAGCCATCCTGATGGACTCCCGGGCTCAGCTTGGGGGTGTGGGCTCCACCAGGCAGCAGAGATCAAGGGGCGAGCTCACGTCTGCGCATGTGATCCTGCCAGAGCGCTCAGGCCGAAGACCACCCGTGTCTCTTTTTACTTCCTCCTCCCGACAAGCCTCAGAGGAAGACTCTGTTTTTCTTGCCACTTCCCAGAGGTCACGGAGCGACCAGGGTCATGATGGTAAGTGAGATCACTGAGGCAGAGACGTGTCTGCATCCCGGGCCATCGGCCGCCAGGATGTAACTGGGGGACCACGGGCAGAGGCAGCTGGGGATGGAGGAACCGAGGGCACGTCCCACTCCAACGTCTGCTCACGCATCTGCTCTATCCCAAGCATCGGGCTGGCGCTTCTCGCCAGCATGCATGAGGCTGCCAGGTGTCGGGACATCTCGGTGGCTTCTGTCCGTCTGCTCCAAGGCTGTGCGGTCCTGTCCCCTCATAGCGCACCCGCTGTGTCTTAGGCCGGGACCCTCGTCACGAGCGGGAGGACAGAGGCCGACCAGGCCCTGGTCCCCCCCCCCCCCGTAGCTGTGTGCTCCCCGCACGCGGCTGGTGTTCTGGCTTCAGCTCCCCGGCACGTCTCACGTGGAGATCATCTGGGACTACAGAGGTAGCAGCCAGCCCAGCGTTCCCAGAGGCCGCTGAGCACACGTCTTCATCAGGAGGAAAATCCTTGCACTCAGACGGGGACAGAGGCACGGCCTCGGGCCCAAGGCGGCTGAGAGCCGAAACCCTCCTGCCCCTTCTTAGACACAGTCCCACCCAGGCAAGGAAATGCTTGCGAGCACTTGGGGATGATTTTCCCCAGGTGGCAGGTGAGAAAAATGGGGATGTGCTTTTAGATCTGTCACCCGGAACCAGGCTCCCTTCTCTGGCAGGGTCTCCAGGTCCAGCCAGCAGGGAGGTGAGGGGCCCAGGGCAACACTCAGGAGTTGGTTCCCCAAACTGGGGGCTCTGTTGAACATGGGGCTCGAAAATTGGGCTTACATTTTCAAATATGCCTATTTTGTTTCCTTTCATTTTTCTTCTAATTCACACAGTTGGGCTGTGATGGCTTGTGAATCAAAATATACGCAGCTTAAAATCTGGGCCCTGCTCTGTGTCCTGAGAAAGCTTACAATCCACCCAGGCCCCGGCTCGGGCAGGCACAGTGTCTGCGAGGGAGAGGTGCCTCCCCCGTGTAAACTCCATTTCAGGTCCTGGGGGGTCCCCAGCATGGCAGAGGAGGTTCCGGGGGTGGAGTGAGTCAGGGCGGCCGGCTTCAGCTTCCCGAGACCTGATGCAGTCCTTGGGAAGGTCTTTTAACCTCCCCAGTCCTCAGCTTCCCCATTTGGAAAGTGAGGGGACTCCACTAAAAATGTTTCTCTCTTGGGCTCTAAAATGTGTACCATTCGGGTAGAGAAGCTAGAGGGATTTGTTAGGGGAAAGTTCCATTTCTCAGGGGCCTCGAAGAGCCAGAAGCCTCCAGTGAGGTGGTGTGATGCTGACACCGGCATATGGCGTCCCGAGGGCAGGCGGCTCACCCGAGGCGGGGGCTTGGGTGAGGGCCTGGGGTGGCGTCCGGGTGCCCAGGGGCTCTGATGTTCTGACCAGACAGTGAGCTACGGCCCTCCGGCCTGCAGCCGCCACGCCCCAGCCTGCGCGCTGCGTAGACGGGCCCAGCCCTGGCAGGGCACTTGGGGTGCGATGTGCCAGGATTGGCTCTGGGCGTCTCCAGCTCCTGATTGCACCCATGAGGGGGTCATGCGTGTGGTGCCAAGGAGAGGTGGTTGCCACTCTCCCCAGCGGGGGTGGACGCCTGCCCACAAGCCACATGTGAGGACACACAGGCCGCTCCCCAGGGATCCCGGGACGGCAGGATCGGACAGGAGGGGCTGCCCTGAGGAGGCAGGTAACGAGTGTCTTCAGTGACCCGTGGAGGTTCGCTCCTGGTGGACTGTTAAGAGAAGGGTCCCGGGCCGATGGCCAAGGTTCACGGGTCCTCCCCCTCCAGCCGTCTTTCATCTCCTGCGTTCAGAGACACTAATAACTTGCAGATGAGCCGCTCCAGCACAGCCGGGAGGTCGAGGTCAGTGTGTGCGGAGCAGGAGGAAGGAGGATTTCAGGAAGTGAACGGGGACAGAGCAGGGATTGTAACCAGGGAGAGAATCGTGTATGCAGGGTTTGGGAAAAGAACAGAAAGACAGAGAGAGAGAGAGGGACAGAGGGACAGAGGGAGACAGAGAGACAGAGATGGAGAGAGCGAGAGGGAGGGCCAGGCAGAGACAGAGGCCGATCTCCCCAGCTTTCCTGTCCTTTTCCCCCGAAAGCTTCCCAAAGAGAGAGAAGTGACTTTCCGAATCAGGCAGGGACGGTCACACGTCTCTGAGGCTCAGACAGTGGGACTTGAGGGCCAGCTCTGGACGGTGTCCATTAAGGACCTGGATTGTTCTCTGCATGTTTTTGACCAAGGAGAGATCTCAGGAGAGACGCTGATGACCTTGGGGGCTGGCAGACAGGTGGGGACAGACAAGGGGAGTGGTTTAGGGGGTGAAGCTCCAGCCCCGGAGGACAGGGCCTTGCTGACCGGGGAGCAGTCAGACGGGAGGACCACTAGTCCACCTCCACTCCGGCTCCTCGGGAGGCAGAGCTCACTCGCCAGCTTCCAGCCCCGCCTGGGAGAGTCCCAGCAGCACAGTGGGGGTAGGGGACCCGAGGATGCCCTTTCCTCCATGTGTGCTGACCTCTGACCTATAGCCGGTACTGCCAGCCTCTCTCTGCACGAAGGAGGTCCCTTCAGCTCAGGGCTGGCAGCAAAAGGGCTGGGGAGGCCCTGCCATCCTCACGATGAAGCTGAGCAAACAGGGCCAGTGACTTCTCTACCATGTCAGGGCGGCGAGGCCGTGGGGGAGCCACCCCTCAGATCCGCGTGGCAGAGGGACCCCCAGCTCCACCCTAGATGGGGAGAGTCCAGGCCCAGACTAGCAGGGAGGGTGTTGATTCCCACAGGTTCCTGGGGGCCAAGCGAGGACCCCCGAGGGGCCCCCAGACCCCCGGCTTCACCATCAGATGCCTCGCCAGCTTCCCAAGGCAGGGCAGCAAGTGGCCACCTTGTGTGTCCGGCGGGGGAGGGAAGAGGGGCCGTTTAGAGACTTACTCTCAGGGGCTGAGCTTGGCGCCCAGATTCCTCAGCTGGAGCCTGACCCCGCACCCCTGTTTGGAGCTGGGCCTTTGAAAATGGATTACATAAAATGACATCCCTGGGGGTTCCTGATCCCATATGGCTGGTGTCCCTCTAGGAACAGGAGATCGGGCCACAGACGCTCACAGGGGACAGCCAAGTGAGCACACGGGAGCAGATGGCCGTCTGCCTGCCCAGGAGAGGGGTTCGGGAGGAGCCAGCCTTGCCCAGAGCGGGAGGCTGGACCCCAGACGTCCAGGCTCCGCTCTGCAAGTGAACACGTGTCTGTTGTTTAAGCTGCCCAGCCTGTGGTGTTTGTCCACTGCAGACGCGCAGAACCTTCTAGGGCCGCCTCCCCGCAGAGCTGCCTCCTGGAGGGCCCGCGCACCTGCCCCCTGGAGATGGCAGCTGCTCAGGCTTAGTTTGCAGGGCTAACCCGTCACTGACTGATCACCAGGAACCACAGAGCTGGTCCTATTTCTCAACATACATCATGAAAATTTTTTTGTAAATGGTAAACATGAAAAAGACTCACCTTCCTTAAAACATGTATAAAGTAACAGATACACGGCAGAGATGATTTCAGGTGGCAACTGCTGGAAAACCCAACGAGTCGGCCAGGGACGCATCACAAATCACTCGGCTGATCAGAGAAGTTTTAAAAAACTGCTTAAGCTGCATCTGAAGGGAGAAAATTGTCCTGTGGTATCTCACAAATGTTGGTTTCAACATTGCAAGTATAAAGTTCAATCTATAATAAATGGAAAACTTGATCATTTCAAATTGCTGCCCCGTGTTGGTATCTGTCAGTTATTAATGGTTGGGGTAAGTGAAAGCTGTAAGCACATTTCTTTGGTCACCTACATACGCAGGAGTTAGATATATTTAGATATGATGTAAACTTTGGAGCAAAGGAAAGTCTTACTCAAGCCAATAATGAAATTAAATTCAACCAAATGCTCTATCCCAGCATCTGTTTCCTATCCACTGGGCACTAAAATTCTAAAACTGAGCCAGACCTCAGACCCATCACTTGCAGGCGACGGTCCTGTAGGAACCCCCAGGCGGCCTCCGTCAGCCTGGGCTCTGACCTCCAGGGGATGCGCTGCTCAGCGAGCTGTACTAAGGACACATGCGGGGTGACCGGTGCCCCTCACACCCCACAATGTGCCTCAGCCTCCTCCTTGGACCCGCCCTTTCACCAGGGCAGTTGAAACCATCTCCGCTTGATCAAAATTGCTACACTGTCAGTTTTCTGAAAACCCCCTGAACCCCATGTTCCATGGTGCACCTCTGAGACCTCAGTGCAGACGCTCCAGGGCCACGACTGGCTGACCCTCTCGTTTCTGCCTTGCTGGAGCCCTGTGACCTTGGGCAAGACCACTCATCATTTTGTGCCTCGGTTCCCTCTTCTGTGCTACCACCTCCCTTACAGATGCGTCGTTGTGGTGAGGACTGAATGAACAAGTACGTAGTGAACAGTACAGTGTCTAGCAGTGAGTGTGTCGGCTCTGTCATAATTATTATTTCGTTGTTTCTATGAAACAGACCTGGATGGGATGGGGCAGAGCATGGGGCGGCAAATGCAGAGGGTGAAGGCGAGCTGAGCCATGGGGCCCTGGGCTCGCTGCGGACCCCCAGGGCCCCGGCAGAGAGAGTCAAGCTCGCAGCCTGCTAACTGCTGAGTCCACAGATATTTCTTCTCGACACACATTCATTTTGGTCTCTAGACTCCCGCTGCCCCTGCGTTGGACTAGCTGAATGAACTTTGTGATAAGTCGTCTTGGCTGTTTTCTGTTTTTCGGGCTCACCTTTGTGTTTATAGATCACCTCATCTGAGCCTCCTTCCTCCTGAAAGGACCAGAGGTTTATGCTTTCCACGTGTCCTCTCCATGGAGCATCGTGGAGGTGCGCGTCCAGCAGGCGCTCAGCAGGTGCCTCGCAGGGACTCACGGACTCAGGCTCCCACTGTGCTTTTCCCTGGGACTAACAGGGAAAGGAGCACCAAGGCTGTACATTGCCTCCCAGTTGATTTAACTTACACTCAGAGTATGTCGTGTGGAACGCCAGACTGGATGAAGCACAAACTGGAATCAAGACTGCTGAAGCTCCAGTGCTTTGGTAAACCGATGGGAAGAACTCACTGGAAAAGACCCTGATGCTGGGAAAGATTGAAGGCGGGAGGAGAAGAGGACGACAGAGGATGAGATCATTAGATGGCATCACGGACTCAATGGACATTTAGTTCAATTCACTCGCCCAGTCATGTCCAACTCTTTGCAATACCATGGACTGCAGCATGCCAGGCCTCCCTGTCCATCACCAATTCCCAAAGCTTGTCCATTGAGCTGGTGATGACATCCTACCATCTTATCTTCTGTTGTCCATCCCCTTCTCCTCCTGCCTTCAATCTTTCCCCGCATCAGGGTCTTTTCCAATGAGTCAGTTCTTTGCATCAGGTGGCCAAAGTGTTGGAGTTTCAGCTTCAGCATCAGTCCTTCCAATGAATACCCAGGACTGATCTCTTTTAGGATGGACTGGTTGGATCTCCTTGCAGTCCAAGGGACTCTCAAGAGTCTTTTCCAACACCACAGTTCAAAAGCATCAGTTCTTCAGTACTCAGCTTTCTTTATAGTCCAGCTCTCACACCCATACATGACCACTGGAAATACCATAGCCTTGACTAGATGGACCTTTGTTGGTAAAGTAATGTCTCTGCTTTTAAATATGCTGTCTAGGTTGGTCATAGCTTTTCTTCCAAAGAGCAAGTGTCCTTTAATTTCATGGATGTAGTCACCATCTGCAGTGGTTTTGGAGCCCAAGAAAATAAGGTCTCCCACTGTTTTCATGTCAAAGGACATGAGTCTGAGCACACTCAGGGAAGTCTGGCGTGTTGCAGTCCGCGGGGTGGCAGAGAGTCAGACACGACTGAGTGACTGAACCACCACCACCACCTCAGGCTGCACGGTGTCTAGGCTCTGACCTCAGCGACCTGCTGCTTTGGAGCAGGGTTCTGTCCTGCGTTGTCTGAGGTCATTCATCACTCTACACCCACCAGCTGGCACTGTGCTCAGAAAAAGGGTGAATAAGCTAGACTTGAAGGTCATGTCATAGTGGAAGAGGAGTTAGATGAGCAAGCGTACCTGAAATGAGGTTGGTCTGGGACATGATGAGACACTTCCCTGAGGAGCAAGCTGTTTACCTGGGTTTGGAGGCCTCAGTGACTCTCGGTCCTGGGGAGGCTGTTTGTCTGCTGGACAGTGAGGGATCTGACCAGAGCCTGGGAGGAGGGAGCGAGTGGGCTGAGCTTCTGGACAGTCCTCCAGCCTGTGGACGGTTCAGATTCTATTCCACACGGAAAGGGAGCCAGAGAAGGTGAAGTCAGCCTGAGAGGCGTGTGTTTCCAGAGGGAGCCCCAAGGACCAGGGTTGTGCGGCCTGGGAGCGCAGGGGGCTGGGGTTGGGTGTGAGACCCCAGCACCCCGAGAGTGCGACGCGGGAATCAGCTTTGCGAGACCCGCACAGCAGAAGGCAGCAGGCTGTACACGGAGGGTCCTGACAGCCTCTGTGATGGGTGAGGGAGGTGGGGCTCGTCCCAGGCCGGGGGCAGCCGAGCAAATAGAAGTGCTGACAACTGAAAGAGCAGCAAGGAGGCACTCTATGGAGCAGCAGTCTGAGGGGCTTCTATAGTGACGAGTGGGGGACTGTAAAGACTTCCAGAAGAGCAGCGCCAGGTATCCAACAAGACATTTATGGTTCCATAGAGAGCGATCAAACACTTCAGTTTTTAATTGGAAAAAACATACACTGTGTTGTAATAGCACTTTATTTCACATAAATAAGGAAGAGACAACCTCTCAGGGAGACAAGAGGTTTGTGGGGAAAGCCCAGATGCCGTTCAGAGGAAGGGGTGTGTGTGTGTGTCTACTCTCCCAGGAAAATGCACTGTCGCCCAAACATAAGCCACAAACCCTCTGAACTCCGCATCTGGATTTTAGCAGGGCGCAGTGGGGAAGGGGCGGCATGCTCCTCACACAGTTGCCTCAGTTTCCCCTCACTTTGTCTGACCCTTGTTCACTCTTAGACCTGTGAAGACCCGCACCATGAGGATGCAGTGAGAAGCCGGGCGGGCGGGCGGAGGCCGACACACACTGGGGCCTGCAGCCAGCGGTGCTGGGCAGGGCCCATGTCTCCTGCCCCGCTCGCTGCCCCAAACTCACGCTCTAGGGGCAGGCACTGTGAGCCACGGCCACACACTGGATTCATTAGAGTCACTGGCTTCAAGGGCATGGGAGCTCTTGAACTGATTTAAAGGTCAGCCCCAGTGCCTCCCGTTAACTCTTGACTTTAAACTTCGGGAAGCACATGTGATGTTTCCAGTTAGCTCCCAGAGAAGAAAATGTCTTTAATATTTGGGATAAAAGTGAGCCAACGGAGGCAGACGCTCTGTCCACCGCCCAGGTCTGAGGTGATTTAGGAGGGGAGGGTTAGGCCGGATCACGTGTGGATGTGACCCTTCAAATCGAGAGAGCGCCCAGGACCCTCTTAGAGGTGATGCAGAGCTGAGGGCCGTCTCCAGGGCCCTCACCGGGGGAGCTTGTCCCCTTCTCTCCTGTGTCTTTGGAGAGTTCAGAGCTGGTCAGGCTGCGGTCTCTCGGTCTTGTGCCCCTCTGTCAGGTGACACATGGAGAGACCAGGGCGTCTGAGGACTCGGTCACGGAAGGGGAGGAGCAGTGGTTTAGTCTGGGGCCCGGGCACGCTCACATGGTTTGCTGTCACTTCTGTGGACAGTCCAGTGACCGCTGGTCTTCCCAGCGTGGAAACAACTTTCAGAGCCTTTGCCAACCACTGTCCCTGTCACCTGGCCGTGACAAAGGGGCAGGGCAGAGACCAGTCCAAGCGTGGACCTGTCCTCAGGGTCTGGGCTTGGGAAGGAGTGAGGCTTGAAGGGACTGGTTCTTTGATTGTTAGCAGCTTCATTGAAGCCCAGTCTAAGCAGAAGATCTCCTAAGATGAGAATATTTTGTGACGAAGACAATGATAAACACATAGCATATACGTAGGGAAAGATATATATATATATATATATATATATATATATGTATATATATATATTTATAATGTGTGAGACAGAATTCACCACAATCCCAGGGTCAGCAACGTGCAGACTGGGAACAGAGTCACACAAAGCAAAGGTCTCTTCCGTGAAGCTCATGTTTCATGATCATCAATTAAATCACAATAACAGCATAAATTGCATGCAGCTATGGAAACTGAGTCTTCCCCCTGTTCTCTCTAGGGGAAATGACATTAAAACAGAAAAACGCGCGTTGACACCTGGCAGGCGGTCGAACAGTGCGTGGGACGCTGGGAGAAGCCCGTTGAGCGCCCAGCTCAGTCCTCGGTCGCGTCCGACTGCAGCGCCTGGTGCTGCGTGTTGGTCGGCTGGTTAACTGGCATGCATCACTGTGCATGGGCCTTGCTCCGCTCGAAGCATCCGTCAGATGGTTCAGGCGCATCACCTGAGCCCCTCACGTCGTCCGTGAGTGTCCACCTCCGCCACTGGTTCCGCTGTCCCCTGGGGTCGCCTTTCTTGAAGAGGGCTGCGCAGGTCGCTGTCAAGACCTGGGCCCAGGCCGGCGCATCCGGGCAGCTGCGAGCGGATGCGGCGTTCGGGCAGAGGCGAGGGTGCGCTGAGGGGCCTGCAGGCCGCTGCCGGCTGTGCGCGGGGCGTGGAGGCCGCAGCGGCCGGCGGAGCGGACGGCGAGACGAGGACCTCGGCGAGGGGGGACCGCGCCCCGGAGGCCCCGCCCCTCGCCTGAGGGGCACCCCGCCGGGAGGCCCCGCCCCCCCATTGGGGGACCCCGCCCCCCGGATGACCCGCCCCCCCATCGGGGGACCCCGCCCCCTGGGGTCCCCGCCTCCCCACCTCCCCACCTCCCCACCCCTCGGACTCCGCTGACTCGAGGAGCGGGCACCTTCCTCCTCTTGCTCGTGGGCGCGGGTGCTTGCTCATCTGCCGTTTCCTGGATCGGAACCCAGAGCCCTTGCTCCCGTCTGCCTGTTTCAGCTTCCTTCTCGGTGAGGGGGCCCCGGGCCGGAGCTGCAGGCTGACCCCCCGGGACCAGGGCTCCGCCGAGGGCGGAGGGCCCCCGGGTTCTGGCGCTGCTCAGGGGCGCCTGGCCCCCGGGCCTCTCGACGCCCACCGCGGTGTGAGCCTGAGCGCCGGCCTGGCCGCCCTGTCGTCCCCACCCGGGGCCCTTTGGTGGGTTGAGGCTTTCGGGGGACAGCAGTCGTGGTTCACAGCTCTTGTTTCAGGGGACAGTGCGGCTCCCTCCCTACTCCGCCCTGGCCAATGACAAAGAGCTCACTGATGTAGGTGGCACGGAATGCCCGTGGCCTGGGGCCCCACCCTGGTGTCTCTGAACCGAGATGAAGGATGCAGTATTTACGGCCTGTCTGTCGCCTGCAACACATGGCTCCTTCCCTTCAGACTGCAGCATCCCAACAAGGATGCTGTTGATCTCCAGGGCCAGATTTATCACTTGAGGGGTTGAGCAGGCCGAGGAGGGGTGACTGCAAATAGAAAAACGCGCTTCTGGAAGCTGTTATTTATGGGCTCAGGAACCGACCCCGAGACATAGCTGTGCTGTTTCCAGTCAGTGGACGCGCCGCCGAGGGGACCTGCCCGGGAGGTGGCTGTCCGGGCCACGGCCGGGAGTGGCCCGCACGTCTGGGGGCCCAGCCCTCCTGTCCCGCCTATGATGACAGGATTTATGCTCCACGGTGCCCACAGAGCAGACGCCGTCCACTTCCCGGCGTCTCAGCTATTTCTCAGGGCCAGCACACAGCAAGGCCTCAGATTCCTGAGCAGCCTCCAGGGTTCTTTAGTGAGAGCTGTTTCTGTTTTCCTGTATCTGATGCAAGGTTATCTTGGGCGACCGTCCACAGGAGAATGTGAACACAGGTTGTCAGGGGACCGCAGGCCCACCTGCCCACGCCCTCAGACAGACGAGGCCGGGAAGTAATCTGCTGGCCGACAGTGTTCTGTCCACTTGCGTGATTTATTTCTATTTTCCCTTTTCTTTCTTCCCTTCTGTTCCTGTTTTCAAAAAGGTCATTTTAAATGCCTGACACGCCACCACTTGTTTACAAGAAAATAAAATGTCAAGAGACACTAAAAATAGGCATCCACCAGCATTCTGCATTCCTACTAGGGATTTTCTTCTTTAATAGAAACCTCTTTACTGGCATGCTAGCAAGTTTAACTGCTGAAAAATAGACAGATTTAGAGGTGGGAAGGTTTGCGGAGTTAGTTAACATTTAAAAGGTGATTCGTGTCTAAATTCAGCTTTTACATAATTGAAATGAGGTCAGAATCATTGTGGGCAAGGTTGGCCTTGGAGAGCCATCCTCCGGAGGGGGATCTGCTTGCGAGTCTGACGCAAAGTGGTAACAAATAAAGTTTAGGATCCAAGCGTCCAGGTCTAATTTTCTGTTTTGTTTTTTTTTCCTGGTTACCTGTCTGTGGCTTTTGTTGAATTTATTCTGAAAGAAAATCCATAGGTTAACGTTCCATGTTCACTTTCCAAGTTTTGACCTGTCACCCAAGGGGTGTTCCAGACTAGAACACATGACCCCAGATTAGGGGTCACACTGGTGCCTCAGAAACACCCCATCCGGGACAAGTCCTGCCCAGGGTGCTTCTGCATCCAGGGCCCAGGGGACCCCAGTTCCACAGAGCCCTCCCTTTCCTGGGTGTCAGGGTGAGCAATGACATCCTAGCTCTTCCAGGGTGGAGAGGCTTCTTCTGGCTTTGGCTTTTGAGGGGTGTGTGTGGGGTGGGGGGTGAGGAGATGTGTACCCTTGAATCCGGATCTCACGGACATGCTCATCTTGAGCTGTCTGGGAGAAGCTGGCTCTGACTTTGTGCTGACGGTTTGTCAAGGGAAGGATGGCAGTGGGTGGGGAGGAGACCATGCCCCGGCCAGGGGGAAGGACCTCCGACTTTAGAGCTCTGACTCGGCGCTGACCCGATGCAGGTGTGCCTCCAGCAGGGCACACGCTGGTCTCAGTGGCCTCCTTTGGGGGTCTTTGGCCCATCTCTCTGAGGTCCCAACCCAGCCCTGAGGGTGCCTCTGCAATCCCTACTCTCGATTCGTCTCCCCGACTCCAGGGCAGGGAAGACCTCTCTGGATGGGGACACGGGGCACGTCCGGGGCCAGTGCTGGGCAGAGAGTGCAGACGTCTGTTCTCTGGGGTGAGACGTGAAGTCAGAAAGAGTCCAGGAGCGAAGAGTCTAACGGACATGATATCAGGAAGATGGTCGACCTTGAGTTGTGTATAAATATGGCAAGATTATCTTAAAAAGGAGAACTGAAGTAAATATGTTTGGGCTGTGAAAAATGTAATACTGATTATAATCAACCATGTGACTTTTAAATCATTTATATCTAAACTGATTGATGTTTGGTCCCAAATTTTGACTATTGCCATCAACTCTGCAAACACATGTTCTATATTCATACCTAAAAATTAATGATTTTCTTTGTTTTATACCCCCAAAAGGACAAATGCTCAAAATAGTGTTTTAAGGTCATTTTATGTTTGATTTCCCATTTTTAAACAAGTCTGCATCTCTCGGGACCCCAGAAGCACATTCTATGTGTTTATAAAGCTATCAGATATATTGAGGATGTTGCAATAAATGGAATCTGAGGCCTTTTGCTCATAGCAGCTGCGGTCCTATGATGTGGGGGCTGTGGGCATTTGTAATCAGCAGACTGTTTTGCTCCCTCACTGCCCCTAAAACCATCTCACCCGCAAGGGGACACTTCATTAGGCATTGCTTTGCAAATGTTTAAGATGCACCCACTATATCCTTACAACTGCACGATTGTACTAAGGTAATGTTTGGATTTATAAAAAAAAGAGTCCGAGTCACAGGAGGTCCTCAAAGGGTGGACAAGGTTCACACACGTGAAGACACTAGGAGACACGTGAGGACAAAGAGAGTGAAGACACAAGGGAGGCTATTCCGGGGCCCCAAGTCCGTGGGTGAGGGGTGCTGCCCACAGCAGCCTGCACGGGGACCTGCCAGGCAGCTGGTGTCGGGGATCCGGCTGAGTGGGGACCTGTCGGGCAGCTGGTGTCAGGGCATCCGGCTGAGTGGGGACCTGCTGGGCAGCTGGTGTTGGGGCGTCTGGCTGAGCGGGGGGCAGACGGCACTATGGAGCTCGCTCAGCACAAGTTCACTTTGAAAACTGAAGAAAGATTGAGAAGGAGGCCAGCAAAAACCGCAGCAGGCAGCTTCATGTCCAAGTCGTCCCCACTGTTGTCTTGATTAAAGGGTCCGGGGCTGTTTCAGTGGCCTCTTTGGAAGAAGCAGGTCCCTGACGTCCTGACTGTGGACAGACCTGCACCGGGAGGCGTGGGTTCTAAGATCCAGAGCAGCTGCTGGGCAAGCGGTGCTGCCCCTGCCGGCTGAGCCTGGCTCCTGCAGACCCCGTGGTCCCTGACCAACACTGAGCATCAAACCAGCCAGCAGCTTCCTCGTGCTGTGGGTTTGGGCGTCGCCCTGGCCCCAGGGCAGTGTCGCAGTCGACAGTGCTCCCAGGATGCGAGTTTTCTGTGGGGAGGAAGTGGGTTTCCTTGGATTCCTTCTGGTTTTGACTTCATCGCTCTCCTGACATGGAAAGAAGGGCTGAATGCCCAGTGTCCCTGGATGCCCTCCACCCCCCACCCCCAGGGCCCCTGCTCAGGAGGCACGGGCTTTCAGGCAAAGGCAGCTCAGGGGAGGGTGAGGTTTAGGACTCAGGGGACTCGGGAGCAGTGCCTTGTCCCCACAAGCCCTCCACGCATTCCCCTCTGGGTGTGGCTCTGGGTCCACCTTCTGGCTCTCGGTGCTTAGGCGGCTTCTGGACCTGTGTGCCCAGAGGTGGAAGGAGCCTCGAGGGAGCCAGGGACTTGCTCTGGCTTCTTAGGAGAACCACTGCCCTGAGAGACTTCCCCTGAGAAACCAAAGCAACTCAGGCTCGGGGTCCAGGGCGGAGTTGAGTTCACCAGAGAGCAGGTCCGAGCTGGCAGCCAGGGCGCCTCGGCCGGCGGGGTCGGCTGCGTGCAGGGACCCTGCTCCTTCACGGATGCCTCCCACCGCCCTGGCCCCATGGTCCTGTCCAGGGAGACGGGCCTCTGGAAATAAGAACCATCGTTGCCCAACTGTGTGGTCCATTTTCTAGGAAAAGGACATCTCTTAAAGACTACCAGATCAGGTATGTAATATGTGCAGATACGCAACAACTGTGACCTCCCCCCGGTTGTATACACACACTGGCCACCCACTCTCGACGTTAAACAGACTCTGAGGTTCGTGTCCTGTGCCCAGAGAGCACGGGCACGCAGAGCACAGACCTGGTGTCACGTGGGAACGTCCTTAAATGAATAGAGGGCAGCACCGGCCCAGGGCCGGGGCTTGGACACAGCCATTGGATTTCACCGGAAGTGAATCGGCGGCAGTGACGACTTCAGTGAGAGGGTTTCTCCGGTGGCCCCTTCACCGCCACCCTGAGGGATGAGGTGGGGGCTCCGGGGGCTCCAGGGGCCCCCGCCCAGAGACAGGGAGAGTGACGCAGACCTACCCCTGTGCGTGTCCCACCCAGCGCCTGTCCAGGGGGAGCTGGACTCAGCCTCCAGGTCTGTGCTCCAGTCCGATCGCCAGAAGGATCTTCCCCAAGAGACCACTTCACCGAGAATGGAGCTGCGACGCTTACAATGGCTGCGGTTTAAAGGGTAAAGAGAAACAGGCAACTTCGTTTCAGTAAAGTACTTAATATATGTAAAACATTACTTCAACATGAAACAGTGCACAAATATAAATGAATGGTTTTCTTTCCTTTTTTTTTTTCTCTTTGACTTCTACTCTGCTCACTGCAACTCTGGGACAGGGAATGTGGGCCAGCCTGCTGTGCGGATCATCTCGCAGAGTAAGGGACCCAGACCATCGCCCTGTGACGACGGCAGCCGCGTCTCAGCAGAGCCAGGAGGAGAATCCTCAGAGCCCTTCACAGCCTCAGTGCAGAGCAGTGCACACGCGGAACTGGAGCCTGGGGCTGCCATGGCCACCGGGGGGCAGAGCAGGGCAGGGCGGGCCCTCTCCTTTGGGCCCCAGGCTGAGGCTGGGCCCTGGCCCCCGGAGGAGCACGGCTGTGCCCGGGGCGAGGGCTTCCTGCGTGTCCTTCTGGACCTGGGCTTGTTCTGCTTCTCATTTTTCTAGTTTTACACATTCCTATTATAATTCTATTTCATCACTTTCTGTTTCATAATTGCACCTCTTTATTTCCATTTTAGTGCATTAACACCTGCGGGCTGAGCCGCTCGGACTTCGAGCCCCACGTTTTGTGGGGACCCCTGCTCTGGTGGAGGGAAGTCTGCCCTTGGCTCCCCTGCGACCTCAGGTTCTGCTGTAGCTCCTTCTCCGGGAGAAAACTCTGAGCAGGTAGACGAACTTGTCATTAGATTTGCTTAATATCGAGGATATTTGATTAATGTCCCAAAGTTCCTTTTCCTCCAAGGTCTCACAGGACCTCCCCTGGTGATCCTTCCTGCGTCTGATCTCTTTTAACTCGATCCGAAGACGCAAATAAATACGGAGAAGAACGCAGCACGGCTGGCCCGCAGCTGCGCCGCGGGGCTGAGCCCGGGCCTCGAAGGCGGGCGCGGGCCGCCCTGTCCTCCCCGCGCCGGGGCGGCTCCCCGCTCCGAGGGCGGCTCCCCGCTCCGAGGGCGCCCGCGATGCCGCAGGGCGCCGGGGCAGCTTCCGTCCACGGAGCCCCGCGGCGGCGGCCCGGCGGGTGGTGAGGCCCGAGCCACCCTCCTGCGATAGCGTCCGGGATGCCCCCGCGCTGGTGTGTCCGGAGGCACCGGTCCTCGCGAAGGCGCGCGGGCGGTCCGGGGCCGGTGCCCGCGGGCGCAGCGGCCGGGCTGCCCACCAGGGGCCGCTGCAGCCCGCCCTTCGGGGCCGGCCCCGCGTCGGACCCAGAGGCGGCTGCAGGGGCTGCGGGCGTCTGAGCGCTTCCGCAGGGCGAGGCTTGCCGGTCCTCCCCGAGAGCAGCGCCGGAAGGCCGGCCGAGAGCGAGGACGCTCCCGCCACGCGCAGCCAGACGCGCATCTGGGATCCACAAGGACGTGACGACGCCCGCAGTCTGGTTAGAAATAGGTGTGTGTGCACAGGTGTACGCGCCTGCGCGTTCGTGCGTGCGCTGATGTGTGCACGGGTGTGCCTGTGCCCCCTGTAAACACGCCTGCTGGGAACCGAGGCAAGCCGGCCCTCTCCCAGAGCTTGGTTCGGGCCCATCTGCTGGCCTCCGGAGCCCACGGGCCTTCCGCTGCGAATTCTGCCTCTTCCATAACGGGGACTCGCAGACTCAAAACCACCTTGGGTCTGCAGATCAGAACTGTAACATTCCCAGCTGCTGCCCGTGCATAGCCTGGTCCGGCGGTTAGCTGTGTGAGGTGGGTGGTGTGGCCTGGAGGTGAAGGGGCTTCTTTCTCCGCAAACCTGGAGTCCAGGCCTGCCCCCACCCTGGCTCCTGCTTGGTCCCTCTCCCAGGTAAGGACTGAGCCTCCCGGTGACAAGCACCCTGTCGGCCTCCCGCTGTGAGAGCCGTCTTTCTAGAAGGCAGATCTGTGACCCCCCTGTGGCAGGTGGGCAGCTCTGCACACCTCCCCCAGAAGCACCCAACAGAGTGAAAGGCCGGTGCTCTTCCCGGTTTAAACTTCAGGGCTCCACCTGGCAACTGTGTCCCACCTGGTTTACTGGACGGGAAGCAGCCTGTGGCTGGTGGTCAGCTGGCTGGGAGGGCTTCCCAGGTGGTGAAGACTCTGCCTGCCGATTCAGGAGACACAAGACACGGGATCGATCCCTGGGTTGGGAAGATTCCCTGGAGGAGAGCAAGACAACCGTCCCAGTATCCTCGCCTGAGAAATATGGACAGAGCCGCTGGGCGGGCTTCAGTCTATGGGGCCGCAGACTTGGGCACGACTGAGCACACGCTGGCTGGCTCAGGGCCGGGGTCTCCGAAGGAATGTGGACCTGCATTCAGCAGCTGCAAGAAACCCCCACAATGCCTGTGGGTGGGAGGCTTCGAAACAGAAGTTTAAGCCTGTGCCTACACGGATCTAGAATTTGATTTTACACCAGCTGCCCATGGCCACCAGCGTTTAAGAAGCTAACACAAAAATTGATCCAAGCCAGTGATATGCCTGGAGTACACAAGAAGAGCAAATAAAATGACATTCTGAGCAGACTCTTTGATAATCCAAGTGGCATACAATACTTTGAGGAAAAAAAGAAACCCGGATAAACAAAATAGCTACTATAAAAACTGATAAATACACAAGGAAACAGTGCATTGTAGTACAACGCTACCAGACTCAGTAAGAATTATTTCTCAGGGAACATGAAAGAAAATATTGAATAGTGTATTTTTATTAATAAATAAAAATATAATTCTTACATAATAAATTTATGTAAAATAATTAAATAGGATATTTACTTCTAAAGATTGAATAGTCCATTCAATATTTAATATTAATTAAATCTATTTATTTACTATTCAATAATTTAAATTAAATGTTTAAATTTAAACACTTAATTAAAATTAAAGTTTTTAAATAAAACATTTAAATTATGTAAATATTAAATAAATAAATACTAAATATTGAATAATTCTAAATATTAAAAATATTGAATAGAGTATTTTATTAAGAAATACAAATATTTATTCTTATTACATAATAAATTTATGCAAAATAATTAAATAAAAGGCAATGTGAAAACTATGGTAAAATAAACTTAGAGGAATAGGCATATATGGGAAAAAAACAGAAAGATTTTCAATAAATAAGAAACAGAATCCTTGAGATTTTATATTTGGTGGATGTGTAAGACACTGAAGAGCAGGGACAATTCCCTGCAGGTTCGGTGGTTGGGACTCCACATGTCCACCGCAGGGGACGTGGGTTCAGCTGTGATTGGAGAACTGAGACCCTGTCAGCCACCCAACACGGCCAGAAAGACAAACAGACAAAAGAAGCAGAAGAACAGACGAGCAAGAAGCCATCTGGAGAGGCCCTGGCTGCTCAGACTCTGCCCCCGGGGCTGTGCATGGGCTGAAGCCCGTCCGCGGCACCTCTCACCCACCCTGGGTTTGGGAGAAGCTGCTCTTGGTGGGCCCTGAGTCGGGGGGGCTTGGGCAGCTCTGTCTGGGAGATGCCCCGTGGAGGAGACGGCCCCGGCGGTGCGGTCATAACCTTGCTGTGCCTGGGTCTCTTCCAGCCCGGTCCCTCCTCTCCTCCCTGGACGGGAGCCCGGCCTGCGTCGCGGTCTGAAGACTCGCCCCTCTGCTCCCCTCACCCAGCAAGCCTCTCGCAGCATCTCACCCCTCCTGACATGAAGGCATAGCTGATATCTGAAGGATGAGAAGCAACTATTCATGCAAGGGTGGGAGAATTTAGAAGGGAACATCCCACAGAAGAACGTTAAGGAGCCCCGGGTGTGGAGCGAGAGTCAGGGCTCCTCCTTTTAAGCCAGAGGCGGCCAGGGCCCCGGCTGGCAGGTGGCGTTTCAGGAAGCACTGACCTGGGAGGCTCCCCTGTTACCCATCTCGAAGACCGTCCGGGTGAGCGTTCAGAGGAGGGGACATGCAGGCCCAGACCTCGGGAGGCACAGGGGCTGCAGGGGAAACATGAGATTTAGCTTCCAGATCCGTCTGCAGCCCTGCCCACCGCGCAGATCCAATAAAGACGCGGAAAGTGGTGGAAAGGAACGTTTTCTTTATTTCAGATGCCGGCAACCAGGAGTGGGAAGGTGGACTCCTGCCCAAAGGCTGACTCCCCATCACTGACAATCGAGGGACAAGAGCTTTATAGACAGAGGGAAGGGGCTACCTGCAGGAACAGCACAGTCAGCTCTGACTGTCATCCTGAACAGGTCACTGGTGGTCTGACCAGCATCCCCTCGGTTGTTCCAGGTACAGTTAATCTTCAGTTCCACGCTTTGTTTCCACTTCCTTGAGGCCAGTTCTCAGAACTGCGGAGTTTATGTTACTGTGAAAGTCCGGTCATTGTGTGGTTGACCTCTCCATCTGGTGGGGTTTCGGTATCTATAAGACAGCTCACAGGATATGGCTCAGAGTATTATCTACAGCCCTTGAGAAAGAACCAAAGGTCCTTGACTTGACTTCATGACTAAACTATTATTATTTAGTCTGTTGGACTGCTTTTCTTTGCTCTGCATTTTCTCATTTCTCTGAACTTATTCTTTGGCTCACGTTTATCCACAGGCAAAAGGCAGGCAGAGGGCATGGGGGAGGGACCTTAGGGCCTTGCTCCTCTTCAAAACCACATGCCTGTCCTGCTCCCGGTTCCTGGAGTTGGCTGTATCTATAGCAACAACACTGGAACAATGGCGTTCCATTCTAGAATTATCCTTTAACCTAAATTGGGTTGCCCCTGAATTTGCCTTTTCACTGCTTCCTGAAATATGACATCGTGGGTTTGGAAAAATGGAATGTTCTAGTTTCCACTGGGGAAAAAAATCTCATATCTTAAAATCAACAGTTTTAATAATGATGCTTCTTAGGGAATGGCCCAGAGGAGAGAGGACCAATTTTTATTGAAATTCACCATGTATCTAAAGCTAGATCTTTTTTAAAGCTTCATTGAAACTGAGGCATATGTGATATACAAGAACTGCAATTTTATTTTCAGACTTCAAACCTTTTATTTTGTACTGGCGTATGGCTGATTAACAATGGTGTAGTAGTTTAGGTGAACAGTGAAGGGACTCAGCCATACATGTACACGTATCCATTCCCCCCAAAACCCCCTCCCGTCCAGGCTGCCCGCATGACACTGAGCAGACCTCCGGGTGCTGTGCAGTAGCTCCTTGTCTGTCATCCCTTTTGACCACATCAGTGTGTACTGTACACATTTCCTTGAGTTTAGACATCTGCCTCCATCCTCGGTACTACCAAGATCCTAAATAGAGCCATCACCTACAAACCTCTGTGTGTTCTTTCCTGATGAGTGTGTGCGTGTGGTAAGAACATGTGACGAAAGGCATGCATTTTGAAACACACAGTACAGGGCCAGTGACCACAGGCACTGCTGGTCTCACGGGTCTCCAGGACTCACTTACCCTCTGAAACAGAGACTTTGTACCCGGAATATCAACCCCTCTCTCTGCCTCCCCCCAGCTCCTGGCAACCCCATCTGCTCTGTGTTCCTGTGAGTGTGACTTTCCAGACTCCTCATGGATGTTCATTGGTATTTGTCCTTCTGTGGCTGGCTTATGTCGCTCAGTGGGAATGTCCACTGGTGCAGTCACGATGGAAAACACTATGGAGCTTCCTGGAAAATTAAAAATATAAGTTCCATGTGATCTAGGAACCCGACTCCTGGGTATTGACCGCAAAGAACTGAAACCAGGATCCTGCAGGTCTGTCTGCACCCTCGCTCACAGCTGCCCTGCTCATGGCAGGCAGGTTGTGGAGACACACAGGTGCCCATCGATGGGTAGGTGGACACATGGTGTGTGGGCTCCCAGAGGGCAGGGGACATGGGAGTCCACAGCTGCGGGGCTGGAGGGGCTGTGTGCATTTCAGAGAGTGACTGGCAGGTGATCGCAGTTGCTTACTTGCAGATTTCTGTGAGATGTCGTTCAAATATCTAAAAGCCTATTATTCACAAGAAAATTAATGAAGCCAGCCAACCAAGCCTCCACCCCTCCTTCAGCAGACAGTGCTGGTTTTCCGGGGCTCTCATCTTCTGTCTTTGGAAGGAAAGGGGAAGCAGCCCCAAGTACAGTGTTCCTTCCTTGTCTGCCTGGGTGCCCGGTGGTCATTAGGATCTGGGGTCAATTCACACCTCTGATCAGGCTGCATGTTCCTGGATTTGTTTGTACTCATTATCCTCACAGGTCACACAATACTTCCGTTTGTCTTTGCTCATCTGTATCCGTGTCCTTCTGCCAAACTGTCATCACGTAGGAGGCAGAGAATTCAGCAAGGGCAGTGGGTCTCCTACATACTCACCATATTCAAAGTCCTCGCAGTCTGCTCCTACATGGGCTTCCCCAGCTGTTAGTCATTCTTTCCCAGTTTCCTGTGATTATTTGTTGGAGTCTATTCTGATCATGGTAAACAACTTTGAACCTCAAGTGCAGAGGGTCACGTTCATCAGAGCCCATGACAACAGGCCGTGTGTGCACAGTGCAAGGCTGCCCCCAGGTTGGGGTGATTCCACCTATCTCACATCCGATTCTCCACTCCCTTTTCCTTGCTCTTCCCGCAAACTCAACTGCAATGCGTTTAATGTGTCCCTGGATACATAAGTGTTCCCTAAATACAGTTATCTCTGTGTGTATGTGCTTTTAAGGTCCATATTTCGTATCGTCCTATAGACATCATAGTGGGTTTTTTTGGTGCTTCAGCATTACTTCTTAAAAGATCAATATTGTTCAGTGTACACCCACTTCCTTACAGTGTGTACCTCATGCATTAAATGAGCACCTTTTGGATTACTCCACAACACTGGAATTTTGCCATCTTTCAGAGGATCCTCATGACGTCACAGCTGCCCGGGATTTTTTGAGAGCCCAGGAAATGTGATAAATCCCATCACGTCGGGATCATTGGATCACATGAGCTGCACGAGCCAAGTCCTTTTGACTGAAATGCTTTCTGTGATGGCCACAGCAGTTCGGGAGCATCTCGTGGGAAATCCTCAATTCTTCACATACTCACCAACACGTGGCAAGACCAACCTCTCTAATTTCTGCCAGTCTGGTGAGAAGACACAGCGCACACTCGACCTTCACTTGCTTGTGCCCTTTGGCACTTTTCCCACACCTGTTGGTCCCATACTTGACTTCTATCTCTGTGAATCTCCTATCTGAATCCATTTTTCAATCTGGGATTTGAAGAGGAAGTTGTTGGTTCTGATACATCCTCATCCAGTACCAAAGAATGTTCAACTGCACAGCTGCACTCATCTCACACACTAGCAAAGTGATGCTCAAAATTCTCCAAGAGAGGCTTCAATAGCACGTGAACTGAGAACTTCCAGATGTTCAAGCTGGATTTAGAAAAGGCAGAGGAACCAGAGATCAAATTGCTGACATCAGTTGGATCATAGAAAAAGCAAGACAGTTCCAGAAAAACATCTACTTCTTCTTCTTTGACTACGCCAAAGCCTTTCCACAAACTGTGGAAAATTCTGAAAGAGACAGGAATACCAGACTACCTGACCTGCCTCCTGAGAAATCTGTATGCAGGTCAAGAAGCAACAGTTAGAACCAGACATGGAAAAACAGACTGGTTCCAAATAGGAAAAGGAGTATGACGAGGCTGTATATTGTCACCCTGCTTATTTAACTTCTATGCAGAATACATCATGCAAAATGCTGGTCTGGATGAAGCACAAGCTGGAATCAAGATTGCTGAGAGAAATATCAATAACCTCAGATGTGCAGATGACACCACCCTTACAGCAGAAAGTGAAGAAGAACTAAAGAGCCTCTTGATGAAAATGAAAGAGGAGAGTGGAAAAGTTGGCTTAAAACTCAACATTCAAAAAACTAAGACCATGGCATCTGGTCCCATCACTTCATGGCAAATAGATGGGGAAACAATGGCAACAGTGAGAGACTTTATTTTCTTGGACTCCAAAATCACTGCAGATGGTGACTGCAGCTATAAATTTAAAAGACACTTCATCCTTGGAAGAAAAGCTATGACAAACCTAGACAGCATTTTAAAAAGCATAGACATTACTTTGCCAACAAATATACTAGTCAAACATACAAGTCAAAGCCATGGTTTTTCCAGTGGTCATGTATGGATGTGAGAGTTGGACTATAAAGAAAGCTGAGTGCCAAAGAATTGATGCTTTTGAACTGTGGTGTTGGAGAAGACTCTTGAGAGTCCCTTGGACTGCAAGGAGTTCCAACCAGTCCATCCTAGAGGAAATCAGTCCTGAATATTCATTGGAAGGACTGATGCTGAAGCTGAGACTCCAATACTTTGGCCACCTCATGCGAAGAGCTGACTCATTGGAAAAGACCTTGATTCTGGGAAAGATTGAAAGTGGGAGGAGAAGGGAACAACAGAGGATGAGACGGTTGGATGTCATCACCGACTCGATGGACATGAGTTTGAGCAAGCTCTTGAAGTTGGTGATGGGCAAGGAAGCCTGAGATGCTGCAGTCCATGGGGTTGCAAAGAGCAGGACACAACTGAGCAACTGAACTGAACTGAACTGATCCATTATTAATGATTTTGTGCATTGCAATATCTTCATCACCTTTATGATTGCTGTTGTTGTTCAATCATTAAGTCATGGTGACTCTTTGAGCCCCCAAGGACTACAGCACGCCAGGCTCCCCTGTCTTCCACTATCTCCTAGAGCTTGCTCAAAATCATGTCCATTAAGTTGGTGATGCTATCCAACCATTTCACCCTCTGTCACAGAGTTTTGCCAAGAGAACACACTGGTCATAGCAAACACCCTCTTCCAACAACAAAAAAGATCACTTTACACATGGTCACCATCAGATGGTCAATCACCTTTATTAATTTTCTTAATATCATCTTTTATTGAAAATAAATCCTCAATTTTGATATATCAATTAATTAAACGTTTGTTTTGTTCTTGGGATCTCATTTACGAAGAACCCCCACCCCAAATTCTCAAGCATGTTCTTTTATTTCTTCTTTTATTTTCTTTAAAATTTTTGGCTTTCACATTTAGAGCTTTGATCAACCTGGCACCAATGTAGCGTGAAGTAGGTTCTAGCCTGTTTTTCTTAAGAAGCAGACCAGTTTCCCATCTGCTAAATACCCACCTTTTCTCATTGTCCTTGATGCTCTCTTTCGAGAAAGCACCTTCTGCTTCATATTGTAGCTCTGGTACAGAATAAGAACAGGAAACCTCCGTCTCTGCTCACACCAGCGCCTCCTGGGGTCTCCGCACCCCTCCAGCTGCATGCAGCCCCTGCCGTCTCCCCTGAGGTTTCTCATAGATCTCACACCTCCTCCGCCTTGTTCCCCTGTCGTCCGCGTCTCAGAACTGAGTGGGGAGGCGTCCAGCATCTTGGGTTAGTTCGCTGGTGGGTTGGAGCTGGGAGCTTATCAGTACAGTTCTTGGGTTCTTAGTTTCTGGCGGTGTGATTCTTTCTTTCTCTCTTGGTATCTGCGTGTTCCTTGGGACTGGGACTCCCAACATCCAGTTCCCCCTTTGATGTTTAAAGGTGGTCAGGACAGCCAGTTCGTTCATTCAAAGATAAAAACTCCATCCCAACTCCATGAAGAGTCCTCTGCTTGGCTCTGGGAACTCAGCTGTGCAAAAAGACTGAAGTGCTTGTAGATGCTTAACAATGTTTCTAGTGAAATGGTACAGCTCCTAAACGGGAACAAGAGTGCCACTGGCCATGCCGCGTGGTGGGAGGAGATGGGGTGTGATAAATCGTAGGTGGTGAGAAGGTTGGCGTCTCTGAGATGAGGCTGAGCGCCATGTGAAGAGCAGACGGAGTGACTCAGCCCTTCTGTGGGAAGGCGCCGGGAAGAAGGAGGAGCAGGATGGAGTCGGGGGACCAGAGGTCTGCCCAAGTCACGCAGAGATCCGACACCGTGTGTGGGGTTTGGCCTCGACTCTGAAACGGTTGTGTAAGCATGAGGAGGGAGGTGTGGAGAAGTGAGTCTAATGCAATAAGGAGCCCTATGCACATGATGAGCGAAAGGTCTTTCTGTGATGTTTGCTTCATACTGGAATCCCCACAATCACATTTCCATCCGTCTATAAACCCAGAAATTGCTTTTTGAGGGGGAGAAATTTTTCAACAACAAAAGCAAGACGTGTGTGATCTAATAATGATCTCAGCTAGAAGGGACCCCGTGACTCCTCTGGGCCAGCCGCTGTTTAGGCTTCGATGACTCGGCACTTCCGACGCTGTGGCTGACAGCACAGAGAGAGTGCCGAGGAGGGGAAAGTCTGGCAAAGCCTCGGAAGGTACTGCCATCCCCATCACGTGCGGGGTCATGCGAGGGTTCTGCGGGAAGCTAGTTTCTCTCTCGTCCAGGAAGGAGAGAGAATGCACAGGGCTCCGTGGCACCTCCTGGACCCCCAGTGGGGAGACGGCCACCTTGTGAGTCCCATGGGCCTGTCTTGAGCATTGGAGAAAGGACCTTACGTTGGAGTTTCCAACCTTAGCATCCTTCAAATTTGGCATTGGATACCGACCCCTAAATTCAGATGTGCATCAAATCTCTGTAAGATAAACACATCTTTCTGTGAATAAGACTTAAAGAAAAGTGCTTAGGGATTCATGCAAAGGAGAGGAATAAATTATAAGACAAACACACCCAGAGCCATCACCAAGGAATCATCTGGATAAACCAGCTTCTCAGCAGCTACTCCTGCTTCGAGGAAAATTATCCCTTTGTAATCGACCAACAAGACCCTAACCAGAGTGTGAGATTGGTACGCTGTGAAACCACAGGAGTTCTAAGGGAGAGAAATGCAAGCTTGGGAGAAGTCACGGGCAAACACTGGGGTCACAGTATAACCATACGTTTTCCATGAAGATTAGTATGTAGCCTACTTTTAATTGAAGTATAGTTAATTTGGGGGGCTTCCCTGGTGGCTCAGTGGCCTGCAGTGCAGGAGACACAAGTCCAGTCCCTGGATGGGGAAGATCCCCTGGAGAAGGACATGGCAACCCACTCCAGTCTTCTTGCTGGAGAATCCCATGGACAGAGGAGCCCGGGGGGCTACGCTCCATGGGGCCACAAAGAGTCGGACACAAACGAGCAACTGGGCGCACACAGGTGATTTGCAATGTTGTGTCAGCTCCCAGTGTGCAGCACGGCAGTCCAGTCACACACACGCGCACACACACACACATGCACACACACATGCACGCACACACACACACACACACATGGTGTATACTATTTGTCATAATGTTTCCCATATACATCATTACAAGATACTGAGTAAGTTCCCTGTGGTACCCAGTTAGGTCCTTATTTTTTATCTACTTTATATACAGTACTGAGTGTATTTTGATTCAACCTCCTGGTTTCTCTTTTTTCTCCTTCCCCCTTTAGTAAACATAAATTTGATTCCTACGTCTGTGGGTTCATTTCTGTTTCATAAATAAGTTCACGTGTATCTTAATTTTTTTAGATCTCATATATAAATGATATCATATGATGTTTGTCTCTGACTTACTTATTATGATAATCTCTAGGCCCATCTTATTGCTGCAAATCATCTTGTTTCATTTTTATGGCTGAGTAATATTCCATTGTGTATGTATATGAATATGTATATAGATACACCAAATCTTCTTTATTCATCTGCTGATGAACAGACGTGAATAGACACTTGGTTTGCTTCCACTATGCTGGCTATTGTGGACAGTAAAATGCTGTAAACGTGGAATGCATGTGTCTTTTTGAACCATGTATTTCTTTAAACCTGTACTGAAAGTGGAATTCTGAATTCCCACATTAAAAATAAATAAAAAAGACCATTAGAATTCATCTAGTTGTAAAGTACATTTATATGCCTCCCCTGCTGTGATCACCTGAGCAGTCACAAGGCAGGGTGTTCCTCCTCCTCCATGTTACTCCTCTGCCTCTCCCTCCAGCTCCCTCCTTGACACACACAGGCACACACGCACACACAGGCACACACACTCATCATGGACACACACACACACACACACACTCATCATGGACACACACGCACACACAGGCACACACATTCATCATGGACACACACACAGGTACACACACACTCATCATGGACACACACACACAGGCACACACACTCATCATGGACACACACAGGCACACACATGTACACACACTCATCATGCAATGCACATATATGTACACACGTGCACAGATGCATGCACACACATACATGCACACAGCGCGTGCACACACACTACTCACACACCCTTCCTCATCCTCTTCCTCCCCTTCCCTTTTTGTCCTTCATGCTGCCTTACTTTTTTCCTTTTGGTTAGTTCTCTGACTTCTCAAAAGTACATATTTCCACAGTATCTTCCCTAAAAGTCAGTTCAGTCGCTCAGTCGTGTCCAATTCTTTGCGACCCCATGGACTGCAGCACGCCAGGCCTCCCTGTCCATCACCAACTCCCAGAGCTTGCTCAAACTCATGTTCATCAAGTCAGTGATGCCATCCAGCCATCTCATCCTCTGTTGTGCCCTTCTCCTCCCACCTTTAATCTTTCCCAGCATCAAGGTCTTTTCCAATGAGTCAGTTCTTCACACGAAGTGGACAAAGTATTGGAGTTTTAGCTTCAGCATCAGTCCTTCCAATGAATATCCAGGACTGATTTCCTTTAAGATTGACTGGTTGGGTCTCCTTGCAGTCCAAGGGACTCTGAAAAGTCTTCTCCAACACCACAGTTCTAAAGCATCAAATCTTTGGCACTCAGCTTTCTTTATAGTCCAACTCTCACATCCATACATGACTACTGGGAAAATCATAGCTTTGACTAGACGGACCTTTGCTGGCAAAGTAATGTTTCTGCTTTTTAATATGTTGTCTAGATTGGTCATAGCTTTCCTTCCAAGGAGCAACTGTCTTTTAATTTCATGGCTGAAGTCACCATTTGCAGTGATTTTGGAATCCAAGAAAATAAAATCTGTCCATTGTTTCCCCATCTATTGCCATGAAGTGGTGGGACTGGATGCCACAATCTTATTTTTTTTTTGAATGTTGAGTTTTAAGCCAACTTTTTCACTCTCCTCTTTCATTTTCATCAAGAGGCTCTTTAGTTCTTCTTTGCTTTCTGCCATAAGGGTGATATCATCTGCATATTGGAGGCTATTGCTATTTCTCCCAGAAATCTTGATTCCAGCTTGTGCTTCTTCCAGCCCATTGTTTCTCATGATGTACTCTGCATAGAAGTTAAATAAGCAGGGTGACAATATACAGCCTTGACGTACTCCTTTCCTGATTTGGAACCAGTCTGTTGTTCCATGTCCAGTTCTAACTGTTGCTTCCTGACCTGCATGCAGGTTTCTCAAGAGGCAGGTCAGGTGGTCTGGTATTCCCATCTCTTTCAAAATTTTCCACAGTTTATTGTGATCCACACAGTTAAAGGCTTTGGCATAGTCAATGAAGCAGAAGTAGATGTTTCTCTGGAATTCTTCTTGCTTTTTCGATGATCCAGCAGATGTCAGCAATTTGATCTCTGGTTCCTCTGCCTTTTCTAAATCCAGCTTGAACATCTGGAAGTTCACGGTTCATGTATTGCTGAAGCCTGGCTTGGAGAATTTTGAGCATTACTTTGCTAGCATGTGAGATGAGTGCAATTGTGCAGTGGTTTGGGCATTCTTTGGCATTGCCTTTTAATGTTCTTTTCAGTGCAAAGTCTGTTCTGCCGATTGAGAATCATCTATTTTAGTCAAATCCTCAAAGTTCTCTGAGCTTGAGTATCTTCTGCTCTAAAATGTGGAAGATCCTAGCACCCACCTCCGGGAGTGCTCTGGAGGATGAAATCAAACGACAGACATCAAAACCAGCCCATATTAGAAGCTCCAGAAGTCCAGCCTCCTCTCGCCCATCAGCTATCACTGCAGCTAGCTGGTCCTGGCTGCAGAGACGCCTAACGCCTGCTCCGGGACAGTCAGTGTCCCGCCTCTCCTGACTCACCTTCCGAGGCTCTGAGCTGTATAGCCTCACCCGCATGGCCAGGGGCTCCCTTGTCACTTCTCAGTTTACGGCTAGTTGAGAACCAGCCCCAAAGCTGCCGAAAAGTCAGACTTTTTATTTGAAGTCTAGAGCCTGGAACTAGAGATTAGGGTTAGGGTTAGTAGCTTAAAAAGTCATTTTTGAGATGAAACCAAACTGGTTACCCACATAGGAAAAAGCATTCTGTTTCTCCAAAACCCAAAACGCATTAGCTTGGTCTTGATATCAGACAGCAAGAATTGCATGTGTCACAGAATGTGACTCTATAATTCAGGGTTTGAGGAAAGAACCCCACACGCCAAGGCAGGAGGGTGCCAGCAGGAGGAGACTGGGATCTGCTTTCCTTGTTTTTGCAGTCCCTGCATTTTGGGACAGCTTACTAAATTGGGTGACTTTTGAAAACTGGATTCTCTGCCCCAGAGTAAAGCTGGTTACGAGTTTGAGCTGGTGCGTGAGTATCATAGGCCCCACGGCAACATCACCCAGGGCAGGAAGGAGGGTGGTCCTTGGCTGAGACCCCCTCACCCTCCCCGTGCCTTCAGCGATGTGAACGGTGCTGGGCGGGCATCCGGGGGCAGCTGGAAGGGACAGACCCTGCCTCTCCAGTCCTGCTCGGCTCCAGCTAAACCCACACTTTCCTTGCAGCCTCACATCCTCCGAGAGCGCCACACCCCAGTGAGCCAGCGACCATAGCTTCTTGTTTGGGAGCAGAGGGAAGGGGCGCCGGCAGAGGTGACCTGGGGCTGAGGCGGCCTGTGGGATGCCTGGCTGAACACAGCCACAGCCCGCCCTCCGAGAGCAGGGACGCCAGCGGCTCCAGAGAATGAGAAACAGGGGCTTTTAAATCACAGGAGGCCACTTGCCTGCGTCAGGGCCGAGATGTCTGCCCAGAGGCCTTGGGGACCCCAGGAGCTCCGTGACCTCCCGCCCCATTGCCCCGCCACCTCCGCCCGGGCCTGGTTGGGGTTTCGGCCCCCATCGCTGTGCCGCACGGACAGAGGCATCTGGCGGGCTGCAGGCCATGGGTCCCAAAGAGGCGGACGCGGCAGAGCCCAGGCGTGCACATGCTGTGGGGATGCAGTCATCACTCTCCCCGAGAGGCCCCGGCAGCTCGGCTCTCAGAGCCCGTCTGCGTCTTGTCCATCCCCACATTCATTCCCTCAGACTAGAAAGTGCTTTCGAACAAATCGTGTGTTTTTAAAATTTTTGTTGGAGCGTAGTCGACTTACACAGTTGTGTGAGTTTCAGGTGTTTGGCAAAATGAATCAGTTTTGCGTGTATATACATCCCCTCTTTTTTAGATTCTATTTCCATGTATGTCATTACAGAGTTTTGAGTAGAGTTCCCTGTGCTATAGAGCAGGTCCTTAGTAGTTATTTGTTTTATGTCTCGTGAGAAGGGCATGCAACCCACTCCAGTATTCTTGCCTGGAGAATCCCACGGACAGAGGAGCCTGGCGGACTGCAGTCCATGGGGTCACAAAGAGTCAGACACGACTGAGCGACTAAACGCATTTCGCATATCGTAGTGCGTCTGTGTCAATCCAGTCTCCCAGTGTACCCCTCCCCCTTTCCCTCTGGGAACCACGGTAGTTGTACCCAAGAGTGATCATTGATTGAGAAAATCTGTAGGACTTGGGGTCCAAGAGCCATCACAGACAGACTCCAAAACGTCTGTCCACTGACTGTGGCAAAATCAGGATTTGAAGGGTGGTCTCGAGGCTGATGGCTGGGTGCAGCCCCTCGGACCCCAGCAGCAGAGAACCGGCCATGGGGACAGAGCACCCGCTTCAGACCTGGGCCGTGACCTCCGCCTCAGCACGCCCACTCCCTGGACGTCAGCACTCTGTCATCCTCACAACATCACACAATATTACACAACACGTTGTGTGTGCACAGTGTTTAGACTTCACAAATTCAGAGCGACTGAGTCATTAAGGAAGCCACACATGTATTATCTCATTTAGCTTGCTTCAAATTTTAGGGATAAAAGGCAGATTCTTTTTCCCTTTCGGTATCTGGTTTAGCAGGAATGTATCAAAATCATCTTTAGAAATGAATGCGTGTGCCTTTTCAGGTTGACAAAGTGGAGTCGTGCCTTCGCTGGATGCTGGCCTCTGTAGCGGGCGCCCCAGTGGGCTGTCTAGGGGCTGCGGGCCCCGCGGCAGCGCCAACCCCCACTGCACCCTGGCCCCCGACCCCGCCAGTGCCCTCAAGCAGCTTTCTCACGGCCCCACCAGGGCAAGAGGTGTACATGGGGGAACCAGCAAGCCCAGCCTGAAAATGAAAACGGCATCGACCTCAACGCCAGATTGCCATCGACCTAACAAGCTGTTCTATGAATTCTGACATCAGTGCATTTACAGGGGGTCCAGTGCCAGGGCCACCCTCCGCTGACCAGTCACACCCCAGGGTTTGCATGCCTCTGGCTTCCCCTCCAGGCGGAGCCATCTTTGGGAGACGCCTCCCTCCGCTGGGTCCCTTCTCTGCACTCTAAGAGGCTGCAGGCTGTCTGCTTCAGGTGACCCTTTGGAGTTTGTGATGTGTCCCCTCCACCTTGTGTCTCCGTCACTCATCCCCAGCCCTCACTGGTGCCTCGTCTCTTCTCAGACACCCCCTGCCTGTCTTCCCTCCTCATCACCTGAAATGGACCGGCTACTTCCACCCATGTAGATGTCGGGGTAAATATCCCCCGGGAAGGGCCTCTCTGATCTCCCCAGGAGCAGCTACCAGGTCACTTCAGGTCTCACTGTCTAGTCTTCATCCTCCTGGGGAGCTGACGGTTCTAAGGAATTTCGCTGTCACTCATCTGTCTTGCTCTGCCGCCAACACCAAAGTGGGAACATCATGTTCATGGGAAACGTCTGCTGTGTCCCCAGGGCCAGAAAAAGGCCCCGCAGGCCTTGGTGCGGCAGACTGGATTGTGTGTGAGACGGGGGGCTGGGGACACAGTCTTTCTGTCTTTCTGTTGTCTCCCAAGTAACCGCTTGAGCGCTGGTTGCTACTGGAGGCCAGCTGCGTGACACACTGTATCGGCTTGTGCTGCACCGCGCACTGGCTCAGTCACACACACACCACGTGGCCTCTCTTTTCTGGATTTCCTTCAGACTTAGGCTGCCACAGAATACCAAGTGGGATTCCCTGTGCTATACGGTAGGGTCTCATTGTAACCATGGAAAGCATCTTTAACACATTCCCCTCCTTCCTCCTGCCCTGCGCCCCAGAATCGAGGGATCTCTTTCCATCCTGCAGTTTGGACTTGATCAAATCAGAGGAAGACCCGTTCCCGGAGCCGATCTCTCCCAGCCCAGAGGTTTCTGTCCTCCAGGCGGCCCTCTGCCAGGCCCCCGGCTTTGGCGCTGTGGGTGGTGAAGGCCACTCTGCGTCAAGTCACAGGCATTTTTCTCATCTCTTTCCCCTTCTGTCCCTCAAGCAACTGATGGTCAGGCCTTGCTTTTGATTATTAAAGAGCCAGGGCCATCTTCTCAAACCATTTTCAAAGTGAAGTGAGCTGGCTCCAGAGTCACCCAGGGTTCTCGTCACACACCTGTGTGGGCCTCGTCGGGAGTCTCACCTGGCTTCAGGGAGCTCTTGGCGTGGTTGAGCAGACATAGGTAGGGATCCTGTGTCACTCACAACAGCCCCCATTCAGATGGAGGAACTCATTTAACCTCAGGAGTGTCTATCGCTCGATGTGTTGAGAAATGTTTGTGATAAAGATGCGGGAAGAGCGTGTGTGTTATCACAAATCAATGCGGTAAAGCGGATTTAAAATTCGCATTTCAGCCGGTGCGGTGCGGTGCGATGGAAGACCCGGAGGTCGGGGCGGTCACGGCTGGGTTTCCACCGGCTCCAAGGCTCCTGAGCCGAGCCTCTTCACACAAGCTATGTAACTGTCCCAGACCTGCCACTTGACGAGTAACCCAGAGATGAGCAAGCCCTGGCCCCTGGTGACGGCTGTAGGCACCTCGGCGGCAGTGTCACATGTCAGCCCTGCTTACCCGCAGGCTTCTTCTTTCCTGCCACACACGGCGGGGACACCCTCAGATCCCGGCTCATCGCAGAAACCGCCATCTGACTCTCGTCTCTTCCAGAGGACTTCCTAGTCTAGTCGGGACTTCTATTTTATGACCATGGAATGAGTGGAAAATGCAAATTACAGATCAGTTTAGAAATAACAGACATCACCCCTTATTTCTCTTCCTGCTTTGTCAGACAGTCACTGAGACATTAGCAGCACTTTGAAGGATAGGCTATTTGAAGCCAGCTCTGACAGGACATAGAGGAAGATGGTGTGCTGACTTTCCAGGGTTACAGAATTTTTCCACTGGAGTTGCATTACCATCGGATCACCCACCTGATACTTCCCACCTTCCTCAGAGATGCTGGCTCAGGATTCAGAGTTGCCAGGTTTAGGGATCAAACACACACACAACACAGGACACCCGATTAAACTGTCAGCAGGACAGTGAACAGCTCTGGGGCCGTGCTGCGCCAGGCGTCCGGCTCTGTGACGCTGTGAACCGTAGCCCACCAGGCTCCTCTGTCCACGGGATTCTCCAGGCGAGAATCCTGGAGTGGTTGCCATTCCCTCCTCCAGGGAATATTCCTGACCCAGGGATCGAACCCGAGCCTCTTATGTTTCCTGCATTGCAAGGCAAACTCTTTACCACTGGGGCCACCTGGGAAGCCCAGGTCTGAGACAAGCTTGCACACGATCATAAATTCACCACTGAGCTGGGTGTCCTGCCCTTCACCTGTCACATGCACGTGCGTCCCTCCTGGCCCTGGGAGGCCTGCTGGCTTATGGAACGGAGCTCAGCACAGTCTCAAGGGTGAAGGAGGAGCCATGACATCTATCATCTGACTCCTAGATAAAGTCGAAGTTTCTCAAACAGATCCACAAATGTAGCAGAGGGTTGACCAGTAGCCTAAGTTGGTGGCGTGGCTGCACTGCTGGGGGTGGGTGGGCTGAGTCCAGCCTGCCCTGCAGTCAGCCGGGACCACCGCAAGGCTCAGCCTTGTCCCTCATCACGTTGTCAGCTTGGCTTGTGTTGGGCTGCAATTTGTATTTACTTTTCCATTTGTATAAGAATGCAAAGATAAGGATTTTACATCTATCGACTGGAATATCTTACACGACATTATGTGAAAAAAAATCACAGATGGCAGCGCTGTGGGTCTATGAGGTTCATTTTCTCCTTTTAGGGACTACAGCACTTTAATCACGAGACTTAAGGTCGACGGACAGGCCTTGCCTGCTTTGCCTGCTGGTCTGTTTGTCTAGTTGCTGCACACAGTCTCTTAGGGACCACTACGCTTGGGAGGTTCCTTCAGGCAGCAGGAGGCGGGTGCTTGCTAAGCCCGGTGTCTTCCTTGTGACTCTGATGATGCTGAGGGTCCCGTGGAGACAGGGAAGAAAGGACAGTTCACCTCGCTGCCCTGAGCTGCTGCAGCAGAAGCAGAACTCACTGAGAGACCTGCTTAGGTGGACGAATCCCAGCCCAGGGATGGGCCGCGTGTGGATGCTGGCAAAGGACAGGTCAACTGTCCCGTGACCGTCTCTGTACCTGCGCCCGGAGGTGCAGCCTGGGCTGACCTGCCCCTGCATTCCTACACCCCCAAAGTGTGGGGCCGCTTGCAAGGTCAATACCTATTTTCTATGGCCTAAGCTTAAACCAAGACAAGTGGAACTCCAAGACGTTGGCATTTAAAAAGGAATTATATAACTTTCTTTTTTCAATTTTCAAATCTAGCTGGAAGATTTTAGTTCTCCTCTTGAAATGTTTTTTTTTTTTTTAAAAAAAAAACAAGTTCAGATCAGTTCATCCATTTCGTCCAGAGAGGACTGTAGAAAAAATCAAAGAGCAAGGAACCACAGGCATAGGTTAACGTACGTCACAGATGTGAGCAGCCCCACAAGGCGGGGCCTTGACGCGAAAGCCTCATCCTCACCCTCGTCATGCCTCTTGAGCTTGACTCTCACTGTATCTCTTTCCACTTGAGTTTGAATTGTGTCAATTCCAGCTCTTTTTTAAGTGCCAATTTGAGTGCTGCTGAGGCTGTTTTTTCACCAGAGCCATCGAGGTTCTGGGCTGAATACACTTAACGTGGTTGTAAAAAAGTTTTAACCCTCTGGACCAGTGACTTTTTTAAAAATAAAAGTTACACTAATTTAGTCTGTATTCAGTTTTCACACTATGTAAGGAAATGTTCTCAAATAATTTTTGAAGATTAAAATAATTAGTAACATTTTAAAGACCTTTCTAGAACCAAAGCTCACTTTTTATTTACTCGAGGAGCAAAGGTTGATGAGGCAGGTCCTTCGGTGGCCCATGCCCCCACAGTTCCTACGCCCCGCCAGCAGCTCCAGACGCGGCAGCCCTCAGGAGCAGGTCCTCGGCCTGATCTCCGGCAGCAGAGGAGAGCTGCAGAGGAAGCGATCTCCAGGAACAGAAGACAGGTGGATGGGCTTGCAGAGTCGTGACCATGACCGTCAGGCTCCTACCTGGGCTTCCGTGCTGCCCGTCTACGCACCAATGCAGGTTGAGAGCCAGGAGGGCGGCAAATTCAGCTTCGACTACCAGACTTGGTTCCTCTCCATCTCAAGTTCATAGGAATGCCAGCCTTAGTTTTGAATTAGCTATCATTCTAATAACAGCTCATTTTCTTTCTAAAAACATTGTTAATGGTGTGGAAATGCACATAAAAGGCATAAAGGAGAAACATAGTCTTTTTTTCGTCCTTTACCCAGGTCACTTCCCAGGTCCCCTCTTGGTCACCAGCTTTCTTCCTACGATACTAATCAATTCTTTGCCCTCCTGCAAAGATTCAAAACAACTTACGCTTGATAAAAATTCCCCCCGTTATTCCATCAGGAAGCACGTGGTGTAATACACACAGGTTACCTTTGATTCTACCCAGTTTGGTCAATTTAAAATGGATTATTAAAGTAGTTCAGGATCAATCTAGACAAAACTGTAAGATGGGAAAAGATGATTACCAAGGCAAGTCAACATGTTCAAGAGAATTGATAAGGTTGAATTGTTTCAGTAACTGAAATGGGAGGATCACTATTAATGTTATTGATCAAATCCATGAGCTTCACACCCTTTTTGCAAAGACACTGGATATTTTGAATGCAATAAGCAGACACATACATGCATTCACAGGTGGGCAAGGAAGAGAGGAGAAGACAGCACAACTACTTTTGTTAAGAAACCAAATGATTGCCTCCTGGACTCATTTTATACGCTGCTCTGAAGACAAGGAGAGGGTAAATTTTTAACTTCTGGTTCTCTGGTCACCATCCCAACCACTTGCCCAGGCCCCAGGCCTGCCTTCTGCTCAGGCCCACACCCTCCCTGGACGGGAGACCCCGGGGTACAGCAGAGAGCGATGGGTGGTTTCCGTGGAGGCACCCTTCTCGGGCTGGGCGCTGGGCGGCAGCCACCCACTCTCTCCGCTTCTGCTTCCCACGGCTGCGTTGTCTTCTCGGCAGCACCTGAGACACGCTAGGTCCTGACCTACAACGGTGGCCGAAAACACAGGAGCACAGCTAACTCAGCAGGGTCCCCGCTTCTGACTGCCTGCTGGCCTGAAACATCGCAAATCTTCATTTTTTGGTGGAAAAAATCATGACACGTCCATTGATTTCTAATCCAATTAGTTTAAGTGGAGTTTCATTTTATCTGAGGGGGTATGCACCCTTGTCTCTTGGCGGCAAGACCTACGACAGAACACAGTGTCTGTCTTACACACAGGGATGCATCACGCACACACACACAGGTTCACATAGGCTTGTTCACACAGACACACACACACTGTGATTAAAACTCCAGGGCATAATCTGGAGATAGCCTAACATTTCTGCAGCCATCGTATCTTCAGCGAACTTGCAAGCAGGTCAGTGGGCAGCAGGAGATGTCGCTGTCCTCACCCTCTGAAACTTGCTCCACCGCTGACCCTGGGCTCCAGCCCCACGGGGGCGGCAACAGTCCTGCCTTCCTTCTTGGGACCCACACCCCGAGCGGCTGTGAGCCTCGGGCCCGGGGCTTTGCGTGGTGCCAGGAGAGTGTTTGACAGGCGTCTGCACAGCCCTTGCTGTGTGCCATGCACTCTTCCCAGCGCTTTCTAGCCGTGAGCCCACCTAAGGCTCACGGTAAACTGGGGGCTCCCCAGAGGAGCGCTGAGCAGCTGTCTCAGTGGGCAGGGCTGCCTGTGGCTTGCCGGGACGGTGGCCCTAGGCAGGCGGGCAGACTCTGAGCTCAGCCCGGCTCGGGGCTGTCCTGCCTGCCAGCCGCTGCCCAGACGCCCGGCTCCCTGCGGGCCTGGCCTGGCAGCTACGGGGACCAGCGGGGGGCCCACGCCATGCAGGAACTTCCCGCCCCCCTTTCCCTGAATGCGCCTCGTGTTCCTGCCTTCTGGCAGCCCTGACCGCGGGAAGCAGAGGACCAGTTCTGGCTGATTTCAGGCTCTTGGGCAGACCTCTGCTCACCTCACCGCGCCAGGAGGCTGCCCACAAGTGGTCCTTCTTGCCCCTGCTTTGCCAACACTCTCACTTCAGAGACTTCCTGATATTCCACTCCACTCTCCCTTTCCCTTAATCTTTTCTAAAAAACCACCTAAGTCCTCGGAAGGCTGACACTTGGGGAGCCCATCCTGGCAGAGCGAGCGGCTTTCTTACTGCAGAAACGGGAAGAGAACGGCAGACTACAAGGAGAGGGTAAGGCCCTGCAAGCAGATGTCGCCAGCGTCCAGCCACCAGAGACGACCTCGCGTCAACCCTTTTCATTAAATTACCATGTTTCTTTCCTTCTCTGTGTTGGCCAAGATCCTAGCTGTTTACCATGGGCTGTTGAAAATGGCTCACAGAGGCTGCCAAGATCGGAAACAGCAAAGTGTCCCAAACCAGACTTCTGACCACGAGGCTCTTGCTTGCTGACTCCAGTGGAGTTGCCTTATAAAGGGATGGAACATCTGAGCACAGCACACCGTCCATATATTTTGGCTGAAATATATGATTCAAAATGAGTGCTTTCCCATAAAAGGGTCATCAGTAAGTACTGGGCGACTGTGTGATCTTGACCACGCGGTAGAGGAATATAAGCGTCCGTCACTGGAGGACACCGTCCCACAGGAGAAGAGTGTCTGCCCGGTCAGTTCTGAGCTGTCCCTCCCCCTCCAGAAACCACTCGGCCTGAGTGCCAGAGCAAAGCAGTGGGAGTGGCCAGCGCGCTACCCAGAGCGTCAGGAATGCCGCAGATGCCAAGGTCTGCCCCGAGGAAAAGGCAGCGCGCAGCCTAGAGCAGGGAAGGAGGCCTGCCCGCGCAGAGGTCCCGTCTTCGGCCGGCCGAGGGCCTCCGCTTCAGGGGCCTTGCGGTCGCTGCATCCATCCAGGGCTCTGTGCCCCCTAGTGACATTCGTGTTCTCCTTCCTGTGGGAGCGAAATGTTAGCTCAGTGTCTGCATCACGCGGTCACCGCGGCAGCCCTGAGGCATGTGAGGGTCAGAGGAGCTAAAGCGGACACCACAAAGGAGTCTGTAAAAAGTAAGCTTGAGAAGAGTGCTGCAGACTTGTAAGATGCTGTCGGTAGACACTCAGCATTCACATAAACGAGATATGATCGCCTAGTTTATTTAAACAATTTTAAATGTATCTGCAAGCATATCTGAATACCTATTAATTTCTTCCTCAGTAAGTAATAGTATCTTTCTCCAGGAAGCAACCTACACTGGACAACAGGGAGAGAGTGCTTTCACTGCTTAAAGATGAGATTGTATATTTAGGAAAAGACATTTCACATTTCTGCTGTTTTCTGGATCCCTGCTTGGGTATCTATTTTACTTATGGGTCGAGAGAGCAAGATTCTCATTAAGAACAGGACACGTTCCAAATGCTTTCTTCTTTTTCCCTTCTTTATAATAAGTAACAGTATTAATTTAAAATATTGCAATTCTATTTTTAAGCTTTATAACAGTTTACTGAGCCATCATTCACATACTGTCAAATGCATGCATTTAAAGCATACAATTATCCTGCAAGGAGATCCAACCAGCACATCCTAAAGGAAATCAGTCCTGAATATTCACTGATTCTATGAAGGACTGAATATTCTGTGAATTCTATGAATTCACAGAATATTCACTGAAGGACTGATGCTAAAGCTGGAGCTCCAATACTTTGGTCATCTTATGGGAACGACAGACCCATTGGAAGAGACCTTGATGCTGGGAAAGATTAGAGCAGGAGGAGAGGGGATGACAGAGGACTAGATGGCTGGGTGGCCCTCACCGGCTCTACGGACATGAGTGTGAGCAAGCTCTGGGAGACAGTGAAGGACAGGGAAGCCTGGCGCCGCAGGCCACGGGGTCGCAGAGTCGGACACGACTGAGCACCTGAACCACAAGCCTTTTGTGTTCACAGAGTTATGCAGCTGGCCACAAAACGCATTTCAGAACACAACATCATCCAGCCCCCACCATTATCAGTCACTCCTTGCAACCCGCCCTCCACCCTGTCTCTGCATTTCCTGTCAGCACGCAGGTCAGGACTGAGCTTTGGCTATACTTCTGTTTTGTTAGGAGCCCCTGCTCCCCTGACATGCTGAGCTCCAGGGGAGGGAGTCTGGGGTCTTCACTGCTATAGGGGGTATGAGAGACCCCTTCTACCTTGGGGTGACCCCAACTGTAGTGACTGAATTTCTGGATGCAAAGCCTAGGAAGCCAGATTCTCTTGTTTTGTCAAGACCCAGACACACGACCCTCCATGAACACTGACTCATGAGTCATAAAATTATCATTAGGAAAAGTTGGAAAGAGGCACAAGCAAATAGCCAAATGACAGAAATTCTATTCTTAGGTTGTTTTCATGAAAAGTTATATAAATAAAGCCATCTGGTTCTCTCCCCATCGTTTAACGGGCTGCTTAGCTTGCAGGAGGTCTTCTCAAGCTGTGAGTGGACACAGACAGCACTTAGAACCCGGGCGTGTGAACAACTTCAGCACAAAGGCCGGGCCTAGCATGGCTGGTGTGCTCTCAGCCACGCTCCTCCCAAACTCGTAGGGACCCAGAAGTGTCGTTTTAGTCCCAGCGGTCTGTTGTTTTCACAAAGGCCGCTTGTTCACACCTTCTCACTAACGGAAGAGAAAAGAGCGGGTCTCTCTTGTGCAAATGCGCGACTGACCCCAGCTAGAGCAGCCCCGCTCTCCGCTCCAGACTCTGAGACCCTCGCCACGTGCCCCCAGAGCTGCAGAGGCGGACAGCGCTCAAGCCGCTGGACTTCCCATCTCCAGGCATCTCCAGGAACGAAGGCTGCAGTGTCATGAAGCAGCCTCTCAGAGTCACGGGAGCTAAACACCAGGACTAAGAAGATGCTCGTATGCAAAGGTGCTAGTGGAGGATCACCGGGCTGCAGACACCCGCACAGATGAAGCGGGGGCTGCCCGTGGTCCAAATGGCCCTAAAGGTGACCACGAGGTCCTGTGCTGAGGTCTGAGCCTGAGCCGAGGGTGCTCCCGGGCTCCTAACAGGAGCGAATGCAGATATTCCGGGGCCTCGGTATTAAGTTGCCTGTGTGCGCAGTCGCTCAGTCGTGTCTGACTCTTTGTGACCCACGGACTGGAGCACTCCGGGCTCTTCTGTTCCGGGAGTTTGCTCAGAGTCATGTCAATTGAGTCAGTGATGCCATCTGACCATCTCATCTTCCGCCACCCTCTTCTCCTGTTGTCTTTAATCCTTCCCAGCATCGGAGTCTTTTCTAATGCGTCAGCTCTTCACGTCAGGTGGCCAAGGTATTACGGACTTGTCCATTTCTCTGTGCATCTCTGTTGAGTTTTTAAAAATCTATTTTTTCCAGATTTACTACAGTATAGTTGACAAAGTTGTATGTTTAAAGTGGACAGTGTCATGCCTTGATACACATATACTGTGTAAGACAAACACCAAATCAGGCTAAATAACTCAATCTTCAGCTCACGTAGTTCCCTCTTACTTTCACTGGTGAGAACACACAAAATCTACTCTTTCAGCAAATTTCGGGTACACGATACCATATGACTAACTAAACTCACCACGCTGTACATTGAGCATCCATCTGTCCTGATTCAGGTAACTGTCAAGTCACATATTTCGGCTGTCCAGTGAACGCACATGTCAGGTCCCTGGCTTCCCAGGGTGGATATTTTTAGCACTTATGTAGTGTCATTCTCTAACTTCGGTAATAGTCTTGGCTCTGAAGCCTACTTTTTCCACTTCTGTTTAAAATTGATTGTTGCAGAACGTATCTCTTGTTCTCCATCTTTCTACTTTCAAGCTACCTCTGCTGTTGAAATTAAACTGAACTTCTTATAAAGCGCTTACAGTTGGGTGATTTCTTTATCTGTTCCACCAATGTCTGTCTTTCCACTGGGGTACTTCAGTCATTTAAGCGTAATGTAAGTATTGCTGCATGAAGGCTTCTATCCCTTTGTGCTTTGGCTTCTGTGTGTTTTCTTATTCCTCTGCTGACCTTTGCCTCCTCCTTCTTGTTACTTGAACATTCATTAGCATCCCTCCTCACCCTGTCTGTCCTGCTTTGGCAAGTACCCCTGTGGAGCGCTCAGTGGCCTCTCCAGGTACTGCAGTGCGTGGCTGGCTGACCACTGTCCACGGCACCAGCATTTTTACCGCTTAGAGGGGCACGTGGAAACTCTGCTTCCATTTCCACCTCTTTGCCTCCCCTGCTTTAAATATGTCTTGATTATTGACAGAGTTGTAATTTTGTTGTGATCATCAAATATAATTTACAGAACTCATGAAGAAAAATAATGTGAATACCCGTATTTCTACTCTTTCTATTGTTCCTGCTTTCATCCTGTTGCTCCAAGATTCTTCATCCCTTTCTTTGTGATTGAAAATTTTGCTTTAGCCAGTCTTTAAGCATCCATTAGCCGTGCCCTTTTCGCTTTTTCTCCATCAGAATATGGCTTTGTTTCCAGTAACTTCTCACAGTAATCTTTTCAGATGCAGAATTTGTCGGCAGCAGCTCTTTCACATCCTCACCGTCTCTTGGCTGGCCCGGTCATCTTGGAGATCTCTGAATGCCGCGCCCTCCTCTGCCCTCGGCTGTGGGAGCCTCCCGATGACCCCCTTGTTCCCTCTTATTCTTCTCAACAGAGCTGCCGGAACCACTCTGTTGAAGTCCAGACCGACACACCCAGTCCCCGGCCTGAGCCCTCCAGCTTCTGCTCGACGGGAGCAAGCAACCCGAGGGACCCCAGGACCTCGTGTGGTCCGCACGCCTCTGCTTCCAGTGCTGGATGTTTTCTGCTTGTTCTGCTGGACCAACAGCCCGCTGTGTGTCAGCCGCCCTGTGTGCCCAGGAGCCAACCTTTGTGACCTTCATGCAAGGGCCCCTTGCCCTCGGGTTTCCGTGGTGGTTAGAGTGGGAGTGGACAGCAGAGGAGGTTCGGGTGTGGGGACAGAGGTGCTAGTCTGCCCTTCCTGCCACCCTTCAGCCTCAGGGCTGGGGGGCTGCTCCTGCAGGCCTACAAGTCACCAGAAGCCGTGGTCTCGGGGCTCGAGGCTTGCCTTCTGATCCCCTTCATGCTCCGGGTAAAACACCTTACCTTAAGCTGACCGCCGCTTCACAACCACTTCGTGAACACATCGTCTCTCTGTTTGGTTAGGAGACCTCTTTTCCCTTGTTCTTTTTTCTCTACCATATGGTTCTCTCTTCTGATACTTCAACATCAGGTATGCTCTTGCCCCAAAGCTTTGAATTTGCTATTCCTTCTGCCCAGATTGACCAGTATCTGCAGGGACCTCTCCCTGGATTTTCTAAATAATATGACCAGAGAATCCCTTCACTTCTATGCTTGATCATTTTATTTACCATCCCAATATTCACTTCCTACCCCAGTACTCTGGATTCCCTAGATTCCAGCTTATTTTTCAATAGAGAAGCAACAAAAATGACTGAAAAAGAAAATGGATCACAGATAGTATTGTGACCTGAAAGATGAATCAATACAGATCTAACTTGAAAGTGCTGTTCTCAGGTGGTTTTCAATGTATTATTTCCATAACATTTGTGATATTCCTAGGAGGCAGGCAGTATTATTATTTCTTTTTGGAAGAAAAGAGGTAACAGAGGCTTTGAGAGGAGAAGGGACTTGTCCAAGGTCAAGCAGCCCATAGCATCTAGGCAGGGATTAGACAACTCACTTCACTGCCACTTTAGAATCTTATAGAGCATAAAACCAAAATATGTCATCACTGCAAAGAATCCATAAGCTTTACAAACTGAAGCACAAGAGACGTTAGAAGCTCACACGTTCCCGCAGTACCTCCGTAAATTGCTTTCCTGCTGCTACCTCCCTGAGGCAGGAAACCCGCTGCTCCTGCGCACGGGACAGGATTTCCCTAGCCACTGTAACCTCAGCAGAAAAACAGCCCCAGTGTGTTTCCTGTGTTTGCTGAGCCAGCTGTGAAGAATGAGCTAGGACGGCGGGTCCTGCGTGCGCTCTCGGCTCGGGTGGCGGGCCTCCGCGGGGCCGCGCGAGGCGCTGGAGCCCTGCTCGGCGCGGAGTCCGGCAGCGCGGGGCCTGGCCGCCGGCCGGCGGAGGGCCGCGGTCCCCGCTGCCTCCCCACATCTTTAATTTATTACTCCTCTTATATAACTTTGTTTTGGTGCTGGAACTCCCACTCCCGTGACTTTATGTTGGAAAACACTAAAATCTAGGACTTGCATTTCACAACAGGGCTGGAGCTCGGTTTCTTGTTGCCGCCGTGGCCTGGCCCGCTGCCCTGGGGGCTGCGTCCGGGGTCGGGGAGGACCCGCCGGGGCGGTCAGCGAGGCGCTGCCCCCTGCGGACCCTGCCCTCCCCGACGGCCCCGCCTCGGGTCCGCAGCCGCCAGTCTGACGGCGCCCGTCCAGGCCCGGCTCGGAGGTCCGGACACGCTGGGTCGGCTGGAGTGAAGGCTGAGCCTGCGGCTGCCCGGCGACTGACGATTCGGCCGAGCGCTTTACCGAAGGGAAGGCTCACAAGACGGACAAGCGCCTCCGCCCGGCCCCCGGCCCCCGGACCCGGCCCCCCGCCGCCCACCACCCCTGCCTCCCAGTCCCCCGGTTCCCCGGCCTCCCTCACCACAGCCTCTAGTCTCCTGGTCCCCAGATCCCCATCCCCACCCCGACCCTGTCTCCCCTGTCCAACCCCCGGGCCCCCACCGCCCCCTACCCCCACCTCCCAGCCCCCCAGCCCGCCTCCGCCCCACAGCCCCTGGTCTCCCGGTCCCCGTCCCCACCCAACCCCCGCGCCCCCGCGCCCCCCAACCCCCACCCCAGTGTCCCCTGTCCAACCCCCCGGGCCCCCGCGCAGCCCCTCGTCACAGGGCTCCTCTCTGCGATGCCAGAGGACACGCAGACCGGCTCGGCTCCGCGGTTTACTGTTCACCTTCTGGAAACAGTTTGATCCCTAAGTTGTCCTTCTCTCGTGTTTTCTAGGTGCGTGCTTCGTGCTCAGTGGTGTCCGATTCCTTGCCACCTATGTACCATAGCCCACCAGGCTCCTCTGTCCTGGGATTTTCCAGGCAAGAATACTGGAATGGGTTGCCATTTCCTGCTCCAGGGGATCTGCTGGACCCAGGGATGAAACCAGCATCTCCTGAATTGGTAGGCGGGTTCTTTACCACTGAGCCACCAGGGAAGCGCCTGGAAACGAGGGTCTCAGCACATGGAGTCTGCGGCATCTACTCTTTCTCTTGCTGCTTCCTGTCCCCCTCGAGGCATCTGGATTCCCCCATCCAGGGCATGGACCAGCTGCATGTCCTTTCTGTACCTAGGGGGTTTGTTCCACAGCTCAGCACAGTTTGCGTGTCCATGGTGAAAGGGGCTCCCCTGGTGGCTCAGCTGGTGAAGAATCTGCCTGCAGTGTGGGACACCTGGCTTCGATCCCTGGGTTGGGAAGATCCCCTGGAGAAGGGCAAGGCTACCCACTCCAGTATGCTGCCCCGGAGAATTCCATGGACTGTGTAGACCATGGTGTCACAAGAGTCCGACACAAAGAGTAACTTTGCCTTTCGCTTGTTGGTGGTCATTCAGATTGCTTCCAAGTTTTGGCTGTTACAAATAACAGTTACTTCGAGCATCTGTTTCCAAGAATCTGTGTTTTAATTTGTGTCTTAATTCTAGGAGTAATTGGGTCCTATGAGAGGTATAGTTTTAACACTATGACTTTGCCTAGGAGTTTTCCAAAATGATTTTGCTCTGCCTCCTGGAGCACCTGGGTTCAGTCCCCACTGTACCCTAGCCCACACTGGATGTGGGCACACCTGTAAATCAGGCATCCATTCTGGCTGACCAGCAGGGTTTTGCCTTGTGGGTTTAATCTGCTGTTTCTAATGACGGATGCTGTTGGGGTCTTTTTGTTTGCTTCTTTGCCAGTTTTGCAATTTTTGCTGTTACTGAACTGCCCCTTGAAATCTTTGCCCACTTTTGAGTCGGATTATTTACTGTTATTATTGCACTATAAGCTATTTGCATATTTCAAACAAAAGCCCCCTGTCAGATACTTGTTTTGTAAATATTTTGCCAGTCTGATATAATCATTAATATTGTCTTCTGAAGAATGAAAGTTCACAATTTTCATGTTTTCTATATATACATTATTTTTGCTTCTTTATGTCCTCTTTACGAACCTTTCACCAGAGAGTAGTTCATTAATCTTTTCTCCTGTGGCCTTTCTATAAACGCTAGGAAATGACTTGAGATTAACAAATAATTTCATGTAACAGCAGCAGCATATATTTTTCTCAAGACGAAATACTCATCAAGATAGATTATATTATGGGACATAACAGAAACATGCAAAGTATATTCTCATAGCACAATATAACTACCTGGGGAATAAAAACAATGTATTCAGAAAATATCTGAATATATGGAAACTAAAGAGCATGCTTCTGTTTAACTCATGGGTCAAAAAGAAGTCTCACACTAAATTTAAAATATATTAGGATAAATGAAAATGCAAACATATCAAAATTTGCAAAATATAGATAAAAGAGTGGTTAGAGGGAAATTTAGAGTATTTAGGATACTAAATGCTTGTGGTAGAAAATAAGAAACATCTAAAGTTAGTTCTATTCCAAACACAACTGTGACCATAAGTTAATCAACCTATAGAAATGTTAAATCTATTTCTATGTACATAATGAACATTTAGAATTTGAATTTTAAAAATTCTATTTACAATAGCACTGAAACAAATAGACAACTTAGGTAAAACCAACACGATAATGTAAAGAAAATAAATAAATTAATTTAAAAAAATAAGTGAAGCATATGAATGCTGAAAATATAAAACTGATGAAAAAATAAGAAAGTTCTCAATAAATGGAAAAATATATGGTTTGTGGATAGGAAAATTCTGTATTTTAAAATTGTCAATTCTTCCAATTCTCCCCAATTTGATCAATGCAATCTGTCAAGTTCCAGGAAGTCTGTTTTGCAGATAATAAACTGAATCTAACACTCACACAGAAAGCAAAGGAGCTACCAATAAGCACAGTAATTCTGGGGAAAACCAAACATGTAAAGATTGGAATTTTGTGAACTCCCATGACCCACTTTCACGGCTCAGTCTTCAGCTATCACAGTCAATACAGGGCAGTGTAGGTATCGGGAAGGACAGTGACCCTGTGGAGCAGGAGGGTCCAGAGTATTGGTGCGTGACTTTTGTCAAAGGTGCAAAAGGCATTTCAGGTGAGAAAGACAGTCTTTTCAATAAGCAGTGTGGGAACACTTGGATGTACGTATGCAAAAAAGAGCATTGATCCATATTACACCCCGTATAAACAGTCATTCGCAATGAGTTAGCTTCTAGAGGAAAACACCAAGGCAAATCTGCATAACTCTGGGTTTGGTGGTAAGTTCATAGATGCGATACCAAAAGCTTGACATTTGCTAAATTTGACTCAATCAAAATTAAAAACTTTTGCTTTGCAAAACACACTGTAAGTATAATAAAAAAACAAACCACAGAGTTGGAGAAACTATTTACAAATTACAGATCTAGTCAAGGGCTAGCATTCCAAAAGGTTCCTCCCACCCAACAGTGTGTCAGCAAAATCACTTTTTTAAAGTGGCAGCACCACACGTGTGTGGAGCCCCAAGAACGCTGCTTCCCAGGGGGCAGCCCTGCAAGGACAGAGAGCCAGCTCGGGGGACGCCGGCTGCCTCCTCAGGTGAGAAGCACGCGTTTATCACGTGCGGCAGAGAGCCGTCCAGAACTGTACTGAAGTGAATGTGAAACTCACAAATGTAAACCTAAGTAAATGTTTCCACAAAAATCTGTTTGCGAATGTTCATGTCAACTTCAGAACACCTCAGACTGGACACAGCCGAGCTGCCCTTTAAAGGAGAGAGGACGAAAGCTCTGCGGTCTATTCTCACCATGGACGCTACTCCGCAGCAAAGGCTGAGCTCCTGACTCCCGAAGGTCACGGGGGCATCCCACCTCCATCCTGGAGGTGAAAGACGCCAAAGCCCCAGAGCTCCGCGCTGTAATTTTCTGTCTACGTGACATCCCGGAAAAGGTGAAAATACAGGGTTGGAAGGGAGAGCTGTGGTTTCTGGGGGTTCGGGAAGGGGTTTAGTACAGACAGGCCACAGTCATCGATCAGAGCGATGGAATTCCATATGGTATCAGATGGAATTCTGGCTGCATTTGTCAGATTCCACAGAAATGCCAAAAGGCATAGAAAAGTCAAAATAAAATGTACTACATGCAACGCAGGAAAAAAAACAAGGAATCAGGATGTAAAAGGGTCTCAAGACAGAATGCAGACCGTGACAGATGGACCTGACCGCATCACACACAACACCTCATCTCACAAACTTGGCTCCAGGTTAAGAGAGACTGCGGGGACGCGTCTGCTGAGAATCTGCAGGGCAGCCGGAGGGGCCCTCTGGCCGGCCGCTTGGTGGCACCACAGTTCCCCAAATAAAGCCTCGGCACCTCTGTTTTCCCCACGAAATAGCCTTTTATAGCAAAGACAGATTGGCCACTGGACTCAGTCATAAGAGTGGGAAATTTGCTGAACGCCAGGCTGAAACATTCCTACTGGTCAGAGTTTATCACCAGGAAAACTGAAAGCCACACCGGAGCTGGCCCCAAGGGCCCCTTCCTGGATTCCATGCAATGACCCTGTGTGATGAGTTTTGACTGCGTCCTGGTCATTGTTTGGCTTTTCTCAGAACCGACTGGGACTTTTACAGGTCAGAGATCTTGATCTGGGCAGCAGAGCAGGGAAACATATGCATAAATGTTCTTATGTCCGATCAGTGAAGAAAACGTACAGATGTCCCCACTGTTGCCTGGATTGTCACAGAGAGCCTGGAGTAAAATCTGCCACTTACTCAAACACCTTACCGTCTTCCCTGGACAGAGGCCCCCAGAGGTGGCACAGAGCTCACCCCACCCAGGAGGCCTGGCACCCCAGGTTCCCTCCGTGAAGCCAGCTCACGCTTGTGACCGTGATCCACACCCCCTAGCAGTCATGAACCTTCACTACACGACACGGGTGTGTGTTTCACTCTGACGTCAGATGTTTGCCCCCCAGTTTCCAGCTTTCCCTTACTTCAGGGAGATTAAGTCAGTGACTTCATGCAATATACTCAGTCCTGTAGCCTGTGGGTAGACGCTGCCTCTTCTCCACATGCTCCAAAGATGCTGTGGGCCACTTATGATGACACTGAAGCCCCAACACGAAGGCTCCTGGACTCAGGTGTCCCAGGGAAGGCTGGGAGGTCTCACCCTGGGTCGCCTGGACCACAGGCCCACTGGGACACTTCGCAGCAAAGGCTGTCAGCGGTGTTCCAGAACAGATGGTTCTGAAGGGAGGATGCTCTCCCCAAGACCTTCAGCTGAAGAACAGAATTGAAAAAGTGAGTTGTTTCAACCAAGAGGCACTGGTTTTCAGACGGCTAGACAGAGATCGCCACGCTTCCAATCTGTGTGCTTTTAGTTCCCAGTCTTCTGAGTCCTTCCATCATTTTCTGCATGTGAAGGCTTAACAGACACGAGTTTCTCAGCTACCACACCTACAACACTTCCTCCTGTCTGTAGTCTGACCCGTCTACCCCCAGTTAGCCTTGTTAGACTCTAATTTCTCATTTTCACATTCTCAGAGTTTAACTGGCTCACACGACCTAAACAGCTCTTAGGTTTTTTCTCACTTCCTTTGGCCGCCATCCAGACTCTTTCGGTGTCCAATGTCTTGTAACAAACTGGTTGGTTTCCCAGGTAACTGTGCTCAATCATGAAAATCGTGCATTTTCAAGGCAAATTTAAAGATTGTTTCAAGGCATTTCTGAAAACCGGTTTATCAAGAGAAACAGCTTGATAATCCAAACGAAAGTCAGTGAGGACTGTATATTTCTAATCTAAGTAAAAAGTTCACGTGTGAAGCAGGAGGTGTGAAGACTCACCTCAAACTTGCTTCCCTGTGTCGTCAACCCTGAGTGACCTCACCCCTAAGCGCGCAGCCCCCTCACTCACAATGGCCTGCTACTCCCACCCCCACACAGGGAGCCAAGACTCTGCCAAGCGATGTTGCTCCTCACCGCAGGGAATCTAATAACCCAGCTTCGCTTATTCAGCTAGCCTGTGCGCTTGTGTGGAGCTGGCAGCCGACCCTCAATTCTCACAAAAACATCAGTCTGGGTGGTTGTCGGGCCACAGATTGGCTCTCGCTTCATTTCTCTTTCTTCCACTAGTGTTTCATCTTTTGCAAGATCCTGACGCTACTGAGGAGAATCAGTGTGGGGTCTGGGTACTCTGAGCAGCCCTAGGGAGGCACTAAGGCCTGAAGGCTCCTAAGCTACAGAGTGCATATTCCCCGTTTCCTCGTATTGATTCGTTGTCACGGTGTGTGTGCATGCGTGCATCATGCAGTCACTGTGCATGAGCCTCATGGCACACACGCGTGTCCCGCCTTATACACTCACTTCACTGGGGTGTGTAGAAACAGTACTTTTGTCTTTTCTATCTTTCTGGAAAGTCTTTCCAGAAAGACATATGCGTTGGTACCGAGTGTGTGTGCACGGACACATGTGTGTGATGGGTGAAGAAACCAACACTTTGGAAGATGACGTCATTTGCTCAAGGCCACACGATAAGTTTAAGAACTAGAATTCCTACCTTTTGAAGATTTGATAGAAATAGGGGGAAAATCATGAAATGAACTCATACATACGAAGCCCAGAGCTTCATGAAAACGTACCGATGGGTGTGTGTATGTGTGTGCTCAGTCATGTCCGATTCTGCGGCCCAGGGACTGTGCCCACCAGCCCTCTGTCCGTGGGATTTTCCAGGTAAGAATGCTGGCATGGGTCGCCATGCACTCCTGACCCAGGGACTGAAGCCGCGTCTCTTGTGTCTCCCTCACTGACACGTGGATCTCTGCCTCTGGTGCCACCTAGAAGGCCATGTTTTTAGTAGAACTCACTTACTAAATTTCATTCATGAAATCCCAGTCGCTCCAGAGCTCCTGAAGTTACATGGACTGACCTTCTCTGTAACTGAATACTTGCATAGTGCTAATATTGAAGTAAAAAGCACAAACTAAACAAATCATTGTTTTTGGTCTGTTCTCAGATTTGTGCAATCATGACCAGCTTTAGTCTAAGAGAAGCTGATACCCCCCAACAGTCACTCTGTTCTCTCCACGTCGCTCCTCCAGCCTAGGCAGCTTCTAGCCTGCTTTAGGTCTCTGTAGACTAGTCTACTCGGACGTTAGGTACAAATGTAACTTCATAATTTATGATCTTCTGTATTTGACTTCTCTCACTTATAACATTCTCAAGGTTCACCCAAGCTGTCTCTTGTGTCAACTTCATTTCTCTTAATCAAACTGATTTTTTTAAGCTTTTAAAACTCTGCCTTTTCCCTGTTCCCCTGCATTCATGAAACTTTTGAAATATTTTTAACGAAACGTTTCAAGTTACTATTATCAGCAAGAGTAATACACAACATCTGAAAAGAATGTGTCCATAAACAAACTTCTCTGAAGAGCTCAATTGTTAGTGAAAATTCCTTGCCCGAGGGAAAATAAAATTAGGATGAAGAGACACTAATTTATACTGCAGTTCATGATGGGAAAAAGATCAGAGGCTTTACTGGAAAATCAGTTCCTGACCACGCACAGCAGGGCATGGACTCTGGCCGCAGAGAACTGAGGAGGACACATGGTCATCCCCATTAAGCACACACGTGGGAGCCCAGTTTTATTATAGGAGACAAGCTTGAATATTTCAGCACATTCATGGTGACAAATTACAGTTTTATGGGGAGGAAAACAAGCTCTCCAGAAAGGGACTGGGTGAAAAGGCAAGAGCGGGCAAGGGGTTGCGCTGAGGCCAAGGGTCTTCTGGTGCCTCCCTGCCCTGCAGCCCGCTGTCTCACTCCGAGAATGGAAGGCGCTCCCCTCCAAATGGGCTAACCGTCCCCAGACCTCTTTCCACCCGGTCTAAATAGCGGCCCAGGTGCGTGGAGAGAGTCCTGACGGGCGGCAGAAAGTGCTGGCTCTGCCCTGGGTGCTCTCTGGAATGCCGATAGACGGCTGTAGCTCTCTGACCCTCAGGCTCCTCATGTGAAGTTCTGGCTGTTTATAATGGCTAATTAACACGCAGGAGTCCCAGTCCCAGGCCTGGCTTGCCGTAGATCCTCCATAAATGCCACTTGAGGTAGATTCCAGGGGTTCTTTGAGAGAAAGACAGCTTAAGTAAGGAAGGAGCTTTTAAACAGCTTACCTGCAACCTCTGGGAGAAGCGGTGAGCACGCGAGGTCTCTGTCCCAGCTGAGCTGTGGCGCATGGTCACTGTGCTTTGGAGAGGGAGCTGCTGATATAAAGACCACAGTGTCCCCTGTGACCGTCCCTGGAGTGGCCGCTGTGGTCTCGGGAGCTCCCAGACGCCAACTATTTCAAACCTTTTAATATCCCTCTGTGTAGGCAGCTTCCTTGCTCACAGTTGTTTCTTTTTTCTTTTCTTTTTTTTTTTTAATTTTTTTTTTACTTTATTGTGTTGGTTTTGCCATACAATGACGTGAAACCGCCAAGGGTTTACATATGCTCCCCCTCCAGAACCCCCCTCCCTCCTCCCTCCTGATTCCCTCCCCCTGGGACATCTCGGTGCACCAGCCCCTAGCATCAGCCCTGGGCTGGCGATTGATTTCACATATGATAATTAACATGTTTCAATGCCATTCTCCCATATCATCCCACCCTTGCCCTCTCCCACAGAGTCCACGAGTCTGTTCTATACATCTGCGTTCCTTTTGCTGTCTCGCATGCAGGGTTCTCGTTACCATCTTTCTAAATTCCATATATATGTGTTAGTATACTGTATTGTTGTTTTTCCTTCTGGCTTACTTCACTCTGGATAATGGGCTCCAGTTTCGTCCACCTGAGTAGAACTGATTCAAATGAATTTTTTTTTTAATGCTGAGTAAT
>ML663576.1:552435-585819 GCA_007570785.1 Antilocapra americana
GGGGCTTTTTACAAGCACTTGCTCTTCATTTTGATGGTGCTCAGCTTAGCAATTTCTCTTCTGTGATCATGCTTCTGCTGTCCAATTTTAAATTTCTTTGCCCAACTCAAAGTCACAAAGATTTCCTTCAGTGATTTTTACTAGACTTTGTAGTCTTTATATTTTACATTAAGTCTGTGCTCTATATTGGGTTTTTTGTAAACATAGTATGAGATATGGGTGGAAATTGATTTTTGCATAAGATATCCAAATGTTTCAGCACCATCTGTTGGAAGGCTATTTTCTTTCTGCACTGAATTATCTTTACATCTTTCTTAAAAATCAATAGGTCATAAATATGTGGGTCTCTTTCTGGACTATAATTCTATTTGTGCAGCCTTACATCAACACCACAGTTTTGTTTACTGTATCTTTGTAGTAAACTGTGAAATTAGGTCAAATAAGTCTTCCAGCTTTGTTGTTCTTCTTTAATGTTTCTTTGGCCAATTTAGACACTTTGCATACCAAAACAAAGTTTAAAATAGGTCTTTTAGTTTCTAAAAATAAATAAAAGCCTCCTGGGGTTTCTATCAAAATTACATTGATTCTCCAGATTAATGTGGGAAGAATTTAGCACTGTTGAGCGTCCAGTACCATAAGCATCATATGACTTCTCATTTATTTGTTCTCTGATTTCCTTAAACCGTGATTCCTACAGTTTTAAGTGTATGAGTCTTGTACACATGTCTGCAGGTTTATCCTTAAGAGTCTTGCCCTGATGATGCTGTTCTAAATCACAGTGTATGTTCAGTTTCAGTTTATGATTGTCTGTTGCTGGCATGAAGGTTATAACTATTTTTATATATTTATCTTGAATTATTCAATTTCTTTATGCTCATTTATTATACTAATATTTTTGTGGATGCCATAGGATTTTCTACACAGATACTACTTCATCTGCAAATAAAGACAATTTTGCTTTTCCTTTCCAGTCTGGATTGCATTTATTTCTTTTCTTATCTTAATTTACTAGCTAAAACTTTCAGTTCAAGGTTGAAGAAACGTGATATGAGTAGATGTCTTTGTAGTTTTTCTGAACCTCAGGGGAAGTATTCAGCCTTTCATCATAGAAATTATGTGAGATTTTTGTCAAGTTAAGAAAGTTCTATTCCAAGTTTGTTTATTATAATGCATGGAAGACGTTTTCAAATGCTTTCTCTGCATCTACTGAGATAATCACCTGTTGTTCAGCCGTTAAGTCGTGTCGACTATCTGTGGCCCCACGGACTGGAGCATTCCCCCCTCCTCTGTCCTCCACTACCTACCAGAGTTTGCTCAAGTTCATGTTCATTGAGTCAGTGATATGATCTAACCATCTCATCTTCTGTCACCCCCTTCTCTTTGTGCCTTCAATCTTTCCCAGCCTTAGAAGATTGTCCAGTGAATAGCCTCTTTGCATCAGGTAGTCAAAGCATTGGAGCTTCAGCATCAGTCCTTCCAGTAAATAGAGGGTTGATTTCCTTTAGGATTGACGGGCTTGATCTCCTTGCAGTCCAAGGGACTCCCAAGTGTCTTCTCCAGCACCATAATTGGAAAACATCAATTTTTTTCGGTGCTCAGCTATCTTTATGGTTCAACTCTCACGTGACTACTGGAAAAACCATAGCTTTGACTATAGGACCTTTGGCAGCAAAGTGATGTCTCTGTTTTTTAACATCTTGTCTAAGTTTGCCATAGCTTTCCTCCCAAGGAGCAAGCATCTTTTTGATTTCATGGCTGCAGTCACCATTCACAGTGTGTCTCGAGCCCAAAAAAGAAAATCTCTCACTGCTTCCACTTGCCCCCCTTCTGTTTGCCATGAAGTGGTGGGACTGGATTCCATAGTCTTAGTTTGTTTAATGTTGAATTTCAAGCCAGCTTTTTCGCTCTCCCTTTTCACCCTCAACAAGAGACTCTTTAGTTCCTCTTTGCTTTCTACTATTAGAGTGGTATCTGGATATCTGAGGTGGTTGCTATTCTTCCTGGAAATCCTGATTACAGCTTGTGATTCATCCAGCCCAGCATTTCACATGATGTACTCTGCATAGAAGTTAAATCAGCAGGATGACAGCATGCAGCCTTGTTGTACACCTTCCTCAACTTTGAACCAGTCAATCATTCCATGTCCAGTTCTACCTGTTGCTTCTTGACTTCTGTAGAAGTTTATTAGGAGACAGGCAAGGTGACCTGGTATTCCCCTCTTTTTAAGAATTCTCCAGTTGGTTGTGACACACACAGTCAAAGGCTTTAGCATAGTCAATGAAGGAGAAGTAGATGTTCTTCTGGAATTCTCTTGCTTTCTCCATGATCCGACTAATGTTGGCAATTTGATCTCTGGTTCTCTCTGCCTTTTCTAAATCCAGCTTGAACATCTGGAAGTTCTCAGTTCACATACTGGTAAAGCTTAGCTTGAAGGATTTTAAGAAAAACCTTGTTTGCAAGTGAAATGAGCAAAACTGTGTGGTAGTTTGAACATTCTTTGGCATTGCCTTTCTTTGGGATTTGAATGAAATCTGACCTTTTCCATTCTTGTGGTCACTGCTGAGTTTTCCAAATTTGCTGGCATACTGAGTGCAGCACTTTAACAGCATCATCTTTCAGGATTTGAAACAGCTCAGCTGGAATCCCATCACCTCCACTAGCTTTCTTTGTAGTAATATTTCCTAAGGCCTACTTGACGTCACTCTCTAGGATGTCCAGCTCAAGTGTAATTCTATCTTATTTTATTACTATGGTGCATTACACCAATCAATGAGAAAACAACCTTTATTCCTGGGCTAAACCTCACTTTATCATGATTACATTCTCCTTTTTATTTTATTAAAATTGTATTCAGACACATACATTCAATGAATGTATGCATTCATTCAGATAAAGAGGTTTGGTCTGTAAGGTTTTTTTTTTTTTATTGTGATGGTTTTAATATCAAAGAAATTCTGGCCTCAAAGAAACACCTGGGGCGTACTGCCCCCTCTTATGTTCCTGGAAGAACTTGTGTGAAGCCAGTGCTGTTTCCTAGATGTTTGGTAGAATTTATCAGTGAAGCCACCTGGGCCTGAGAGTTTCTTTATAGGAAAGTTTTAAATACAAATTTAGTTTCTGTGATAGGTTATCTATTTTGTACTGAGTAAGCTTTTGATGTATATCTTTCAAGAGAGGTTTTTTTTTTTAAATTTCATTGATTTATTGAATTTAGTGGCAAAAAGTTGGTTATGATAGTCTCTTGCTACATATTTAATATCTCTAGAGTCTACATGCTTTTGCCTCTGTCAGTTGTCATTCCCAATATTGGGAAATTGTCTTTCTCTTTCTCCTTCCTACTCAGTGCAGCTGGAGGTTTATCAGTTTTATTGAATTTCTCAGGGAACCAGCCTTTTTTTCACTCATTCTTTTGTTACTTTTCTGTTTTCCATTCCATTGATTTCCACTCTCATCTTTGATGCTTGCCTTCTTCATCTTACTTCGTGTCAATTGCTTTTCTGTGTTCAGATTCTAACCCTGGAAGCTGAGATCACAATTTCAGATTTTCCTTTTATTCCGATGAAAACACCCGGTGCTCTACTTCTGCTCGTGTCCGTCCCTGCTGTCCGGCAGGTTTGTGTTGTGCTCTCAGTCTGTTGAAAATACTTCCTATTTTCTTACTTGACTTATTTTTAACATAGAGGTTATTCAGAAATGTGTTTACTCATTTTGAAATATTTGGGTGTTTTCCTAGGTATCTTTCTGCTGTTAATTTTCTGCTATTCTGTCACCTCAATCAACTACAGACTGAAGTGGGTGCTGGCTATAGCTATGGGCCCTTTCCCTTTTCCATCAAATTTTTCTTCCTATATTTCAAAGCTCTGTGATTTGACTGAACATTTGGGACTCTCATTCATGTTGCCGAACTGACGATTTTATCGTGAGACCTACCTTCCTCCCCAAACACATGGTGCACTGAACTCTCCCTAAGATATTCACACAGCTGCTCCAGCCTTCTTTGCCTGGTGTCAGCTCAGCATATGTATTTTTAACCCTTTGTGTCGTTATGTTTAAAGTGGATTTCTTACAGGCAGCAGGCAGTCGATCTAGGTTTTTAAGTTTATCTAATATGACAAATTTTACATCTTTATTGGTGTGTTTGAACTGTTTAACTGTGACAGAACTGAGCTTAAGCCTGCCATCTTGCTACTTGTTTCTTCTGTGTCTCACGTGTTCTTTGCTCACTTTTTCATTGCTGGCTCTTTGTTGTGGGTTTTATGGTTGTTGGGCTTTATGTCACCCACCTTGAACTTATCACAGCCCATCCTTAGTTGATATATCATTTCACATACAGAGTAAGGACTTCCAGCTTTACCTTTCCTTTATCTCATCACGCATCTTACTTGCAAATAATTTTTAAAAATTTATTCTTTTTGCTTTAAGTGTTTCTGTAATAAAACACTGCTACTGAGCTCCCCTCTAGAAACAGATTGATCCTTTGAGGTCTTGCTTTTCACCTTTCCTAGAGGGGGGCAACCAAGGGGGCTTTGATCCGAGCAGCCTTGCCCTCCTGGTGAGGTGACCCCCTGCCTCCCACAACCCATCCCCACCGGGGTTCCACCCAAGCCCTGGAATTCACAAGTCCTGGCCCTCTGACTGCTGGGGACAGACCTATCCCAGCGCTGGAAGATCGTTCCTGCAGATCTTGGGGGCACCTTCCTCCTGGCTCACACGCATGACCAGAGAGTTCAATGGGAACCTCTGAGCCCCAGAGTCCCTGCAGCCACCTCCTCCTTGCCCTCTGCCATCTGCCTCCAGCCGCCTCTTGGTCCACAGACCTTGGCTCCACTCAGGTTGGAGGCTTGGCCGGGGTCACCGTCCAGACCCCTCCTCCAGGCAGGGGCTCTGGGAACCGACCAGCTCACCTCTCGGGTTCTGTGTCAGTGGGATGCTGCTCCTTGTAGCCTGACTTTCAGGGCCTCAGATACAATAGTTTCATGTATGAAAATCAAACACAAAGGAAGACCAAACCTGAAAATTTCCTGAGCAGACAAAACCAGTTACTCACACCAGTAAAGTTATTCTCGCTTATTTTGCAAGATGAGCGAGGTTATCTTGACCTGGGTCACTTGCTGAAAATCCTCAGCAAAACTGTAACAGCTACCCCGAGTTCATACGTCACCCCTAACCAAGTCCCTTTAAGAGAAGTCTGACCTGCGACCAGTCGCTGTAAGGCGCGGTCCCTGCCTTCACACCGGCTTACAAGACACACGCTGACCCTCACTCCGCGTTTTGGCTTGAGTGCGCCCAGGCTGCAAACTGCCTTTCTGCCGCGAGCACGATGAACGTTTCCTAATCACCCCCAGTGAGTGAGTCGCCAGTTTCCTTCTGTCGCTTACGAGCTTCGCACACACCCCTAGAGACGCTCTTTTGACTCCGGTGGAGTCTCAAGCCTGCCCGGACGCCCCCGGCGCGGGCTCCTCCACCCCGCCGGCCTTCACCCTTCCTTTCTGGCCCCACAAGATGGTCCAGACTCACACCACCCCTTCCCTTCCTCACCTCGAATCCACCTTTGCCCCAAGAAGCCAAGACTCTCCTGGAAGGACCTTGAGAAGCCAAGATCGGGGTCACAGCCACCCTCACTTCTGTTGGGGTGTCACTGACTTATACTGTGCGGGCGTCAGGGACGCGACCCAGTGATTCAGATGGACTTCTCCCAGTCAGCCTGGCTCTGGAGCCAAAGATGCTGAAGGCACTGCAGCTGGCGGCCCTGAGCACGGCAGGGCCACGGTGGCCTCAGGCCCCCCTCCCCCAACCTTCCAGCGCTTGGCTTCAAGCCAGCCCTGTAGCAGGGGTCCCCACCTCACACAGCTTGGCCCACTTCACCCCAGACCAGCTGGAAACCCCCTTTCTGCTCTTTATTTCTAATTCCATCAATAAGAACATAGAGTAGCCATCTTTATAAGCAGAGATGAGGGAGATTGGAAACCTGGATTAGACTTATTCACATATAGAGGCTTAAAGGGGCTGCTCTGGTGGCTCAGACAGTAAAGAATCTGCCTGCAATACAAGATATCTGGGTTCGATCCCTGGGTCAGGAAGATCCCCTAGAGAAGGAAATGGCCACCCACTCCAGTATTCTTGTCTGGAGAATTCTGTGGACAGAGGAGCCTGGGGGGCTACAGCCCATGGGGCCGCAGTGAGTTGGACACGACCAATTGACTAGTACTTTAGAGGCTTAAAGGGCCCAGGAGGAGGTAAAGAGGTAGGTCTGAAGACCTTGGTTGATCTGCGCTGTTGACAGGCCTGCATTTTTTTTTAACTTTTTAATTTTATATTGGAGTATAGCTGATTTATAATGCGGTATTAATTTCAGGTGTACAGCAAAGTGCTTTAGGTGTACATATTCATATATCTAGAGTTTCCTTGGTAGCTCAAATGGTAAAGAATCTGCCTGCAATGCAAGAGACCTGGTTCTATCCCTGGATTGGGAAGATCCCCTGGAGAAGGAAACAGCAACCCACTCTAGTACTCTTGCCTGGGGAATCCCATGGACTGAGGAGACTGGTGGGCGACAATCCATGAGGTCACAAAAAGTCAGACACAGCCGAGTAACTGACACTTCACTTTCATCGATATATCTATTCCTTTTCAGATTTTTTTCCTATACAGGTTATTGCAGAGTATCGAGTATAGTTCCCTGTACTGTATACAGGGGGTCTTTGTTTATCTATTTTATACATAGTACTATGGAGCCATCTAATTTATCCCTCCCCTTTTCCCCTTTGGTAACTGCTAAGTTTGATTTCTGCGTCTGTGAGTCTATCTCTGTTTTGTAAATAACACATTTGCATTGTTTTTCTTTTAAGATCCTATGTATAAGTGAGATCATGTGATATCTCTGTCTAACTTACTGCGCTTAGTTTAGTGTGGTGATCTCTAGGTCAATCCATGTTGCTGCAAGAGGACTTACTTTGTTCTTTTTGTGGCTGAGTGGCTCAAAGAGTAAAGAATCTCCTTGCAGGGCCAGAGGCCTGTGTTGGATCCCTGAGTGGGGAGGATCCCCTAGGGGAGGGCAAACCCACTCCAGTATCTTCCCTGAAGAATCCGCACGGACAGAGGTGCCTGATGGGCTACAGTCCGTGGGGTCACAAAGAGTTGGACATGACTGAGCAACTAAGCACAGAATACAATATTCCATTGCATACATTAGCCATATCGTATTTACCCTTTCTACTTTCAATGGATCTTTTCACTCTGAGTCTGACCCATGCCACGGCTCCATTCTCTGTAAGTTCCTTTAAGGCTGCCCTGCCACGCTTCACCTTTGATTCACCTTAGAATTCTGTCTCAGGCCATCTCTTAGAGATGCCACTCTCCCTGGGTTTCACGAGGGCGTCTGGCTTCAGTGGGCAGAGCACGCGAGGCCCTGTGTGGGGATGGTCCCCAGCTGTCACCCTGCCCTACTGCCCATCTCCCAGGAGGTTCCTCCGCCTCTCTTCCATGAAGACCACCCAGTCTGACTCAGGACCGCACTGCCTGGAGGGTGATCTTCTTCCTACACATTCCTACCCTCCCTCCATGCTTCTAGGGCAGCTGTTAGGGCACCAGGCCCCCCTGCTGGCCCAGTTCCCTAGCGCTGTCTCCCAGGTGCCTTCTTGGGGCGCTCCCCAAGCACCCCGCATCGAACAGGCAGCAGGCCCTCTCAGGAATGGTCTGATTCTCCCCAGGCGGTGGGCAGGAGGAGGGCTCCTCTCCAAACAATGGATGGGATGCGGGCTCCGGAAGAGGTCTTGCTCATCCAGGGAAGAGCTTTGCTTCGTGGCCTGATGGACTTGAAGGTAGAAGAAAGCATTTCATAAGAGGGTTTTTACTGTATTTGGAAAAATTCACGCTTTAGCCAAATGAATCAGAAATGGCCCTTTTTTTGGCCCAAAGTGTCCATATGTTTTGAAATGCACCAGCAAAGCAAAAGCACAGAAACATTAATTTGCTAAAAGTAGGGCAAAACCACATTTTTCCCCTGGAAAAGCTCAGGAGTTGGGAAAGGGAATTGGATGTGTCATCTTGGATTACACTGAGGAAAATCTGCCATCTGGATGAAAGCGGCGGGAGGGGGCCCTGCCAGCGCCTGTCCCCCGAGGCTCAGCTCTCAGCAAGCCTTCCACCCTCGACTGTGGGACGCCCTCTCGGTTCAAGTTGGTGGAACCTTTACGAAGACTCAGGAGAATGCATCGTAAACATGGACTTGACACAAATAAAGCATATTTTCAACCAGGCAGCTGAGGCCATCGGATTTTAAAAAGAATTGGATGACTTTGTGCTTTCAGAGTCTATCTGAGTGGATCCCTTCCAAAGCATGTGCTCGGGGGTCACGCTCTTTGTGGATAAGCCAGGCCAGACTTGTCTTCACAGAACCCAAGCTGTGGGACGGAGGGCCTGACAGGAGGGGACCCCTGCTCACCCAGGACTGATGCTGAGAACCCATGTGACTCGATCTCACCAAACGCTGAGGAAAAAATTCTGTGCCTTAAGCTGTGTGGTGTGCATATAAGGACTCATTTTATTTTAAAAACTGTGCTATGCATGTGCAATAATGTAAGATAAAAATATTAAAATAGTGGGTAAAACAAGTGTCACAGAGAGTCGATACTGCAAATGTCACAGTGTTTATGACTGCACTAAATAACAGAGCCAGAATGGGTAAAGTAAGACGGTGTCCAGGAGTGAGGAAGCATATAGACTTCCCTGGCAGTCTATCTAGGTTATATAGTCTATATGGGACGTTAGTGAGTTTCTGAATCTGGCCACTCTTGTACACCCAGACCGAAGGGCAATCTGAAGCAACCTGGCATTTGGTAGAGAAGCTGTATGTTGTGAGTCCCCATAACTACTCAAATGGGAACAAGAAACTCCAGAAGCTGACACAGAGTGAGGCGCGCCGCCTCCAGCCTCGAGCCCACCACTTTTGTCACGTGGTCCCATCAGGACACGAACGTGCTCCCCAGGCCACACTCATTGCTAGGGCTGGGCCTCGTACTTGCAGAATGAGCCTGTACCAGGTGAGAGGCCACAGACCTGAGCCCCGGCTCAGTGGTGTGGTCCCCAGAGCCGCAGGCCACGCTGAGAAGTGACAGGGCCGCTCCCGGTGGCTCTCAGTCCACTCTTCCCCATGAGAGTAACCGAGAGGTTCTTTTTCGAGCACTGTTTACCCAACACAGGCTTCCCTGGTGGCTCAGATGGTAAACAATCTGCCTGCAATGCGGGAGACCTGGGTTTGATCCCTGGGTCAGGAAGATCCCCTGGAGGAGGGCATGGCAACCCACTGCAGTGTTCTTGCCTGGAGAATCCCATGGACAGAGGAGCCTGGTGGGCTGCAGACAGTCCAGGGGGTCGTAGAGTCAGACACGATTGAGCCACTAAGCGCAGTACATCCAACACACTTTACAGGAGACTCCAGGGGTCCTGATGCGGCGCTTCTCGCAGATGGAGAACGCGAGAACTGCTGAAGCCGACTCACACCTGCAGTGGCCGGAAGGCAGTGGAGGACAGGCATTGCCTCCACCCGCTTGATCGTCGTGGCTTTGAAGACGTGCTTGAGGATCCAAGGCCACCGCGCCCCACCTCCTGGTGAGGTTGACACAGCTGTGCAGCGACATATCCAACACCTCTTGGTGATGCTTGAGCCCCCCTCAAAGAATGTGCTCTCAGACTGGGCCTTTCAACCACTTTTCAGTGTATGACCCAGTTCGAAAAGCATTTAGTATCATAAGCCTGAATATAGACATCTGTTCAATATGGAAGTTCACGAAACACCTTTTTCTCTTAGTTTGTGTGTTAAATCTGCTATTTCCTCTTTTATTTTTCCTCCTCTCTCATCCCCTTCTTCGTCTTTTCATTCCTTCTTTTCTAATAGATTTATTTTTTTATAAAAAGGATATTTCACCATCAATTACATTGATCTCCTGATATACTAATGGGTCAGCCTCCAGTTTGGAAAATAACCCTCAGACTTGAGAGGAATTTTCGTTCTTGTCTCCAAGGGCACTCCAAGAATGTGCAGAGCAGCCCTTTCAAAAAGATGGGAAAATGCCCAGTGTTCATCAGCAGGTGATACATGAAGAAGGGATATACACAAACGGAACAGGAAACATCGGTGGAAGTTGCTAGTTCACAGGCACACTTTCCACCTTAGATGACTATCAACAACCAGATGAGTGAAAAATGAATTCTAGAAGAATATGTACAGTGAATATCCATCTATTGGTTGTTTGAAATGCAAGAAAGTTGAACAGCAAATTATATTGGAAGCATGTTTATGCAGCAACATTATGTTAAAAGAGGGAATGATTAATATAAAATTTAGATTCGCTTTTACTTGGGTGGAGGAGAGATTGGAGGAAAACGGATGCTCTTGGAGAGATGAGCTATGAGTCCCATACATATGGAAAAAATTCTGTGCCTTAAGCTGTGTGGTGTGCATATAAGGACTCATTTTATTTTAAAAACTGTGCTATGCCTGTGCAATAATGTAAGATAAAAATATTAAAATAGTGGGTAAAACAAGTGTCACAGAGAGTCGATACTGCAAATGTCACAGTGTTTATGACTACGCTAAATAACAGAGCCAGAATGGGTAAAGTAAGACGGTGTCCAGGAGTGAGGAAGCATATAGACTTCCCTGGCAGCCTATCTAGGTTATAGAGTCTATATGGGTCAAGGAACTGCCGGTGAGGGGTTGCGGGCTCGATCCCTGGTCTGGGAAACCCCACCTGCTGCCCGCAGAGCAGCTAGGCCTGGGAGCCGCCACCACTGTGCTCACGCCGTGGGACCCACGCTCCACAGCAGGAGAAGCCACCACAAGGGAAGTCGACGCGCCGCAACTAGAGAGCAGCGCACTCTCAGCAGCAAAGACAAGGTGTGCCAAAAATAGATGCACAGAAAAATTATTTTAAAAAGGAGGAAAATAATCAGATCATCATATATCCACACATATATTATACTTTGAATAAATTAAGTGGTAAATATTGATGATATACTTTACATAAAAAATATATTAACTCTATATGCAGCATGACATAATTGTGTAAGTATATATACATATGTATTAGTTCAGTTCAGTTAAGTCACTCATTCGTGTCCGACTCTTTGCAACCCCATGGACTGCAGCACACTAAGCCTCCCTATCCGTCACCCACTCCTGGAGCTTGCTCAAACTCATGTCCATCAAGTCAGTGATGCCATTCAACCATCTCATTCTCTGTCGTTCCCTTCTCCTCCTGCCTTCAATCTTTCCCAGCATCAGGGTCTTTTCCAATGAGTCAGTTCTTTGCATCAGGTGACCAAAGTATTGGAGTTTCAGCTTCAACATCTGTCCTTCCAATGAACACCCAGGACTGATCTCCTTTAGGATGGACTGATTGGATCTCCTTGCAGTCCAAGGGACTCTCAAGAGTCTTCTCCAACACCACAGCTCAAAAGTATCAGTTCTTCAGTGCTCAGCTTTCTTTATAGCCCAACTCTTATATCCATATATGACTACTGGAAAAACCATAGCCTTGACTAGATGGACCTTTGTTAGCAAAGTAATGTCTCTGCTTTTTAATATACTATCTAGGGTGGTCATAACTTTTCTTCCAAGGAGCAAGCATCTTTTTAATTTCATGGCTGCAGTCACCATCTGCAGTGATTTTGGAGCCCCCCGCCCCAAATAAAGTTTGTCACTATTCCATTGTTTCCCCATCTATTTGCCATGGAGTGATGGGACCAGATGCCATGATCTTTGAGTTTTGAATGCTGGGTTTTAAGCCGGCTTTTTCACTCTCCTCTTTCACTCTCATCAAGAGGCTCTTTAGTTCCTCTTTACTTTCTGCCACAAAGGGGGTGTCATCTGAATAGCTGAGATTATTGATATTTCTCCCAGCAAATTCATTCCAGCATGTGCTTCATCCAACCTGGCATTTCTCCTGATGTACTCTGCGTATAAGTTAAATAAGCAGGGTGACAATATACAGCCTTGATGTACTCCTTTCACTATTTGGAACCAGTCCATTGTTCCATGACCAGTTCTAACTGTTGCTTCTTGATCTGCATACAGATTTCTCAAGAGGCAGGTCAAGTGGTCTAGTATTCTCATCTCTTTCAGAATTTTCCAAAGTTTGTTGTGATCCACACAGTCAAAGGCTTTGGCATAGTCAATAAAGCAGAAGTAGATGTTCTTTTCTGGAATTCTCTTGCTTTTTCTATGATCCAACAGATGTCGGCAATTTGATCTCTGATTCCTCTGCCTTTTCAAAATCCAGCTTGAACATCTGAAAGCTCACAGTTCATGTACTGTTGAAGCTTGGCTTGGAGAATTTCGAGCATTACTTTGCTGTTGTGTGATATGGATGTAATCATGCGATAGTTAGAACATTCTTTGGCATTGCCTTTCTTTGGGATTAAAATGAAATCTGACCTTTTCCAGTCCTGTGGCCACTGCTGAGTTTTCCATATTTGCTGGTATACTGAGTGTAGCACTTTCACAGCATCATCTTTTAGGATGATAATACACATAAGTATATTAATATTCATACTCGAACCCCAATATATTGTTGAGAATTTTATCAATGTGATAGCATGATGATGATGTTTTCTTTTCAAATACTAAATTGATTATAAATCACTTTGCATTGGAAATGGTAAATGAGTCATTCTAGTGAGTAAAATTTAGGAGCATGGTCTAGCTTTCTGTAGCCTGTTTGGGTCGCCATCATGAAATGCCACAGTCTGGGGCCTTAAACAGACCCATACTTACACTCCTGGAGACTGGATGGCCCAGGGGGCTCCAGTGTCCACGGTATCCCCTGAGGACTTTGCAGGTGGCTCCCCCACTTTCTCTTCTGTTAAAGCACAGACCCCATCAGGGCCAGCCCCTCACAGCCTCACTCAACTCGAGTCACCTCCCAGATATCTCTCCCTTGCAGATATCTTCCTGTTGGTGTTGGAACCTCAACATATGAATTTGGGGAAAGCAGACATTCAACCCATAGCACTCTGCCCTAATCCCTCTACAAAGAGGAGTATCTATAATACCCAGTAACTAGCCAATCTGATCACATGAACCACAGCCTTGGCTAACTCAGTAAAGCCAAGCCATGCCGTAGGGGGCTACCCAAGACAGACGGGTCACAGTGCAGAGGTCTGACAGAATATGGTCCACTGGAGAAGGGGATGGCAAACCACTTCAGTATTCTTGCCCTGAGAACCCTATGAACAATATGGAAAGGCAAAAAAGATAGGACACTGAAAGATGAACTCCCCAAGTCAGTAGGTGCCCAATATGCTACTGGAGATCAATGGAGAAATAACTCCAGAAAGAATGAAGAGATGGAGCCAAAGCAAAAACAATCCTCAGTTGTGGATATGACTGGTGACAGAAGCAAGATTCAATGCTATAAAGAGCAGTATTGCATAGGAACCTGGAACGTTAGGTCCATGAATCAAGGCAAATTGGAAGTGGTCAAACAGGAGATGACAAGAGTGAACATCGACATTTTAGGAATCAGCGAACTGAGATGGACTGGAATGGGTGAATTTAACTCAGATGACCATTATATCTACTACTGTGGGCAGGAATCCCTTAGAAGAAATGGAGTAGCCATCATGGTCAACAAAAGAGTCCGAAATGCAGTACTTGGATGCAATCTCAAAAATGACGGAATGATCTCTATTTGTTTCCAAGGCAAACCATTCAATATCACTGTAATTCAAGTCTATGCCCCTACCAGTAACACCAAAGAAGCTGATGTTGAATGGTTCTATGAAGACCTACAAGGCCTTCTAGAACTAACACCCAAAAAAGTTGTCCTTTTCATTATAGGTGACTGGAATGCAAAAGTAGGAAGTCAAGAAACACCCAGAGTAACAGGCAAATTTGATCTTGGAGTACAGAATGAAGCAGGGCAAAGGCTAATAGAGTTCTGCCAAGAGAACACACTGGTCACAGCAAACACGCTCTTCCAACAAACAAGAAGAGACTCTACACATGGACATCACCAGATGGTCAACACCGAAATCAGATTGATCATATTCTTTGCAGCCAAAGATGGAGAAGCTCTGTACAGTCACCAAAAACAAGACCGGGAGATGACTGTAGCTCAGATCATGAACTCCTTGTTGCCAAATTCAGACTTAAATTGAAGAAAGTAGGGAAAACCACTAGACCATTCAGGTATGACTTAATCAAATCCCTTATAACTATACAGTGGAAGTGAAAAAATAGATTTAAAGAACTAGATCTTATAGACAGAATGCCTGATGAACTATGGATGGAGGTTCATGACATTGTACAGGAGACAGGGATCAAGACCATCCCCAGGAAAAAGAAATGCAAAAGAACACAATGGCTGTCAGAGGAGGCCTTACGGATAGCTGTGAAAAGAAGAGAAGTGAAAGCAAAGGAGAAAAGGAAAGATATACCCATTTGAATGCAGAGTTCTAAAGAATAGCAAGGAGAGATAAGAAAGCCTTCCTCAGTGATCAATGCAAAGAAATAGAGGAAAACAATAGAATGGGAAAGACTAGAGATCTCTTCAAAAAAATTAGAGATATCAAGGGAACATTTCATGCAAAGATGGGCTCCACAAAGGACAGAAATGGTATGGACCTAACAGAAACAGAAGATATTAAGCAGAGGTAGCAAGAATACACAGAAGAATTGTACAAAAAAGATCTTCACAACTCAGATAATCATGATGGTGTGATCACTCACCTAGAGCCAGACATCCTGGAATGTGAAGTCAAGTGGGCGTTAGGAAGCATCACTATGAACAAAGCTAGTGGAGGTGATAGAATTCCAGTTGAGCTATTTCAAATCCTGAAAGATGACTCTGTGAAAGGGCTGCACTCAGTATGCCAACAAATATGGAAAACTCTGCAATGGCTGTAGGACTGGAAAAGGTCAGTTTTCATTCCAATCTCGAAGAAAGGCAATGCCAAAGAATGCTCAAACTACCACACAAATGCACTCATCTCACATGCTAGTAAAGTAATGCTCAAAATTCTCCAAGCCAGGCTTTGGCAATACGTGAACCGTGAACTTCCAGATGTTCAAGCTGGTTTTAGAGAAGGCAGAAGAACCAGAGATCAAATTGCCAACATCTGCTGGATCATCGAAAAAGCAAGAGAGTTCCAGAAAACCATCTACTTCTGCTTTATTGACTATGCCAAAGCCTTTTACTGTGTGGATCACAACAAGGTTTGGAAAATTCTTCAAGAGATGGGAGTACCAGACCACCTGACCTGCCTATTGAGAAATCTGTATGCAGGTCAGGAAGCAACAGTTAGAACAGGACATGGAACAACAGGCTGGTTCCAAATAGTGAAAGGAGTACATCAAGGCTGTATATTGTCACCCTGCTTAATTAACTTATATGCAGAGTACAGCATGAGAAAGGCTTGGCTGCAGGAAGTACAAGCTGGAATCAAGATCGCCAGGAGAAATATCAATAACTTCAGATATGCAGATGACATCATACTTATCACAGAAAATGAAGAGAAACTAAAGAGCTTCTTGATGAAAGTGAAAGAGGAGAGAAAATGTTGGCTTAAAAGTTCAACATTAAGAAAACTAAGATCATGGCATCTGGTCCCATCACTTCATGGCAGATAGATGGGGAAACAGTGGAAACAGTGTCAGACTTTTTTTATGGGCTTCAAAATCACTGCAGATGGTGATTGCAGCCATGAAATTAAAAGATGCTTACTCCTTGGAAGGAAAGTTATGACCTACCTAGACAGCATATTAAAAAGCAGAGACATTACTTTGCCAACAAAGATCCATCTAGTCAAGGCTAGATTTTTCCAGTGGTCATGTATGGATGTGAGAGTTGGACTATAAAAAAGCTGAGTGCAGAAGAATAGATACCTTTGAACTATGGTTTTGGAGAAGACTCTTGAGAGTCCCTTGGACTGCAAGAAGGTCCAACCAATCCATCCTAAAGGAGATCAGTCCTGGTTGTTCATTGGAAGGACTGATGTTGAAGCTGAAACTCCAATACTTTGACCATCTGATGCAAACAGCTGACTCATTTGAAAAGACTCTGATGCTGGGAAAGATTGAAGACAGGAGGAGAAGGGGACAAAAGAAGATGAAATAGCTGGATGGCATCACCAACTCAATGGACATGTGTTTGGGTAGACTCAGGGAGCCGGTGATGGACAGGGAGGCCTTGGGTGGTGCAATTCATGGGGTCACAAAGAGTCGGACATGACTGAGCGACTGAAGTGAGCTGAACTCAGCAGGGTCTGCATTGTAGATGCCACATTAGATTAAGAGAAGAACAAAGCATCCTTAGATGTAAGTCAGCCTCCACACTTGGTTATGTCAACTCTTTGGGACAAAGAAAAAATAAAGAAGGAGGTGTTGACACAGTGGGAAGGTGGGAATCCAGTTTTGGCTCCCAGTGCACAGAGGGGCCTCATAGAAAACTACCCCAGCCCAGAGGTGTCTCAGCCCATCCTTGCTTTCAGCTCTCGATCCTGACAATCTGAGTGTGACATGTGGGCAGGGTGTCTGAGCTCCTCACGGGCTCCTTCATCCCTGGGGAGTACTTCCTGCCTGTGAGCTCCACCCACTCCTTCCAGACACACGGAGTTTTCTCCATTTTAATTAATTATTCCAGATTTCCTAATACCAGGTTTCATGCCCCCACATCCTCTATAACATTCCCATTACTTTTTTCAGAATGAAATACAGAAAACTTATTAATGGAGAGTCAAAGTACAAAAGGAGATTCCCTGGTAGCTCAGCAGTAAAGAGTCCCCCTGCAATGCAGGAGACGCAGGAGACCTGGATTCAGTCCCTGGGTTGGGAAGACCCCCTGGAGAAGGAAATGGCAACCCACTCCAGTATTCTTGCCTGGAGAATTCCCATGGACAAGAGGAGCCTGGTGGGCCACAGTCCATGGGGTCCCAAGAGTTGGACATAACTGAAGTGACCGAGCACAAGCACAAAGGATAAAAACATTTAAGAACATAATAGTCAAAGAAAGTCATTTTGCAGGAACGGCCTCATGATTATGAGCTTAAACATCAGTTTACCCAAGTTTCCATATATTTTAATAGCACAAATGAAATAAATCCCACCATACAATATTATAGTTCTTCCTTAAGTCAATTTACTTTTTAAAAATTAAGGAAAAGAAGAATTAGTATTGTTACATGTATGGGTATGCTTATTTGTATAGTCCTTCTGTGTACTTTTGTCACCTCTGCTGAAGATCTTCTGCATCTGTTATGTCCATACCATTTCTTTCCTTTATTGAATCCATTTTTGCATGGTATGTTCCCTTGGTATCTCTAATTTTCTTGAAGAGATCTCTAGTCCTTCCCATCCTATTGTTTTCCTCTAACTCTTTGCATTGTTCACTTAGGAAGGCTTTCTTATCTCTCCGTGGTATTCTTTGGAACTCTGCATTCATATGGGTATATCTTTCCTTCCCTCCTTTGCCTTTTGCTTCTCTTCTTTTCTCAGCAATTTGTAAGCCCTCCTCAGACAACCATTTTGCCTTTTTGCATTTCTTTTTCTTGGGGATTGTTTTGACCAAGCTCTGGGAGATGGTGATAGACAGGGAAGCCTGGAGTGCTGCAGTCTTCAGGGTCGCAGAGTCAGACATGACTGAACAACTGAACAACAACAAAATATGTTTATTTAACTTATATGCAAAGTATATCATACAAAATGCTGGTGTAGATGAATCACAAACTGGAATCAAGATTGCAGGGAGAAATATCAACAACCTCAAAGATACAAATGATGCCATTCTAATGGCAGAAAGTGAAGACAAACTAAAGAGTCTCTTGATGAGGGTGAAAAAGGAGAGTGAAAAAGCTAGCTTGAAACTAAACTTTCAAAAGAATTAATATAGCTTCCAGTCCTGTCCTTTCCTAGCAAATAGAAGAGGGAAGCCTGAAAGCAGTGACAGACTTTATTCTCTTGGCTCCAAAGTCACTGCAGATGTTGATGCAGCCATGAAATTAAAAGACACCTGCTCCTTGGAAGGGAAGCTATGACGAACTTAGATACCATATTAAAAAGCAGAGAGACCACTAGGTCAACAAATATCCATATACTCAAAACTATGGTTTTTCCAGTGAAAGTGAGTCGCTCAGTCACGTCCGACTCTTTGCAACCTCATGGACTGTAGCCTATGGCCCTTCTGTCCATGGAATTTTCCAAGCAAGAATACTGGAGTGGGTTTCCATTTCTTTCTCCAGGTGATCTTCCTGACCCAAGAATCGAACCCGGGTCTCCCACATTGCAGGCAGATGCTTTACCGTCTGAGCCACCAGGGAAGCTGGTGATATCCAGCTATGACTATATCCATATAATCAAAGCTATGGTTTTTCCAGTAGTCATGTGCAAATGTGAGAGTTGGAGCATAGAAAAGGTTGAGCACCAAGGAAATGATGCTTTCAAATTGTGGTGTTGGAGAAGACTCTTGAGAGTCCCTTGGACTGCAAGATCAAACCAGTCCAACCTAAAGGAAATCAACCCTGAATATTCATTGGAAGGACTGATACTGAAGCTGGAACTCTAATACTTTGGCCACCTACTGCAATGAGCCAATTCACTGGAAAAGATCCTGATGCTGGGAAAGATTGAGGGCGAAAAGAGAATGAGATGGTTAGATAGCATTACTGACTCAATGGACATGACTCTGAGGGAAGTCTGGGAGATAGCGGAGGACAGAGAGCCTGGCGTGCTGCAGTCCACGGGGTGGCAAAGGGTCAGACACGACTTGGCGACTGACTGAATGACAACAGGCATGCATAAATTTACCCGTCCTGGGATCCATCCTGAAGAGCTCGGTGTAACGATTCCTCCTCTGCCCGAGGAAATGCCATCACCATTTCTTACAGTGCAATTCAGCTGGCAGAAAATTCCCTCAGCTTGTATGTTTTGAAATGATATGTGCCCCTTTCTTCTCGAGGAACAATTTCTCTGACAGTAAACTCTTTTAGACAGACTTTCTCTCCCTTCATTTTGAAAGGTAATCTTGAGGGAGATGGACCCTAATAGCTGACTTCCCCCTTTCTTTCACCGTGTTAGTGGATTCTTACTCTGTCAGTGTTACCAATGATGCCCTAGGTGTAAGCGAGTGTTTTATTCCTCTCTGGCTATTTTTAGGATTTATTTTTGTTTATATGTCACAACTATGATGTACATAGCTATGGATTTCATTGCATCTATTCCACTTTTGTTGGGCATCTTGTATATAAAGGTTTATTTCTCAAATTTGAGACATTTTTACCTGTTTTTCCTCCAAGAGTCTGTCTGCTCTGGTCCTTCCTCCTCTCCTGACATCTTGGCCACGGATGTGAGAGCTCTTCACACGGTACTTGAGTCAGCTTTCATCAATCTGGATTTTTCCTGAGCTTCAGTTTAGATAGTTTCTGTCTAGGTCTCTTTTAAAATTTATCCATCTTTCTTCAGCATTTTCCATTCTGTTGTTGTTAAGCCCGCCTAGGGATGTTTTTACTTCAGACATTGTGATTTTGTGATTTAGAATTTGTTTTGTCCCATTTCCTAAGCTGTTTTTCTCTATTCTCTCCCCAACCTGTTCATTCTGGCTTTCCTTTTATTTTCATATAAATTCTTGAGTATATTTACAATGGTTGCTAAAATAAAACTCCAGTTTGCTAGCTCCGTTTCTGGACCCAGCAAGCCATCGTGTTGATTCTCTTCTCTTGTTTGAGAAGAGAATGTTACTTTTTATGCCCCTGAATTTTTATGATGTGCTAAACATTGTCTGTGGAGGGGCACTGGTATATGAGGGAGTCTCATGTGTCAATGGTTGCAGTAGATTTGTTCGTTCCAGAAGACGTGAGCTCTTTTCTGTGCCTCTGGATAAAATGAGAAAGTGAAGGTACTTCACCGAGCGACACAGTGACCTGGAGCCTCTTTGATCGGAATGAGCTGCGCCTCAGGCAGCCTTGGTCACCCCCGACCCACGGTGAAGCACAGGAGCAGAAATGGCCCGTTAACACCCGTCACATGGCTGATCCAGAAGGCCGGATTCGGCTGTACTGGGGCCCTCAAAACCAGGCTCCAGGGAAAGAAGCAAAACTGTTCAAAGTCTGGTTTTCAGTTCCTGCTTCTCTGCCTTTTTCTTTTTCCTTCTTTTTCCCCAGAAAGTTGGGGTCAGATCAGGATAAGTAAATTATTGTTTCCTTCGGCCCTTGGTCCTCTTCCAGACTCCAGTCCATCCTGCCAGGTCTACTGCTGCTGACAGCTTGGCTGAACTCACTCACCTTGACCTTGAAGGGTCTGATGCTCTTTGCGAAGCTCCTTCCTCTTGCTGGCAGGATTTCAGCACACAGCCTCGGTGCCCTTGTACGGCTCTCTGACCCCCAAGAAGATCCAGCAGTGCCTTCTTGAATCCGCCACTTGTGAATGTTCCCAAAGGTCAGGAACGCTTCCTCTGGGCATGTTCTCCTTTGGTATTCCTTGTTGCTTCCATTATCAAGTATTATTATTTTAAAATATCGATAAGGAATGTGAGTTAGAGCATCCTAACATCAAACATCTTATGTCATAACAACCACCAACTGTGGAAACAGGCAGTGCTTTTCCCACCTGCTTTATATTTAACATTCTGGATACTGAGCAAGAAGGAAGATATTCTGAATCTTCTGGTCTGTACGGTGTTACTGACTCCAGGCTCTGTGGGGTGGTGGGTGACTCACAGAGTGTGCGGTTGTTAAGTAGTCGTAGATGACTGAGTGTGTCAGCATTTACCCAAACAGCAGAGGCTGACTCGATTTGTTGTCGCCACTGGGATAAGCTCTGGGCTGAGCTTCCATCGCGTGTGGCCAATTAGCTTCCCTCTGTCCTGAGGTCCCCCATGACCCCCCTGCCCTCTGGTGACCTTGAACGACATCTGCAAAGGTGCATCTGGGGGCGGGCTGCAGAGGCAGGAGCCAGCGCAATCTGTCTGTGATCACGCCTCCCCTCCCTGCGCCTCTGCGCCATCGGGCAGTCGTGTGCGCATTTCCCTCACCCTTCAACACCAGGGCTACACACCGTGGCTGCGGTAAGCGGCAGCTGGTGAGAAACCACTTCAGTGACACAAAACGCACCAACATTTTCCTTGCGCACTTAAACCACATTTGTGTCACAGAACGTGTGGGGCTTGCCCGGTGGCTCAGTACTAAAGAATCTGCCTGCCAGGGCAGGGCATGCAGGCTTGATCTTGGGTCAGGAAGATTCCCTGGGAAAGGGCATGGCAACCCACTCCAGTATTCTTGCCTGGGCAATCCCATGGACAGGGGAGCCTGGTGGGTGACAGTCTACGGGGTCGCAGCGAGTCGGACGTGACTTAGTGACTAAGCACCGCTAACGAGTCACAGTGGACGTGACAGCATGTCTGTTTAGTTAACATGGTTTCTCTAAATATGTCTACCTATGATGACTTAGCTATTAAAAAAAATTAAAATGCTTGTTGAACTATTCCTAGATTAGGATAAATATGAGAATGTTAGGGCGAAAATGAGAGGCATTATTATGATCCATAAGCCCATATAACTAATGTGCTACCAGCTGTTTCAGAAAGTATAATGTACAAATTTTTAAATGTCTTGCTTCACAGAATTATGGAGAAGCTTACTGTTCCTATTACCCTTAGAAAGCAGTGGATATGAGGATAAATTTTCTATCTAATCTTCTCATTTTCGAAGAAGCTAAGTGATACACAGCAATGTTTTCATAGAAAATCACAAATTCCTGCATATTTTCAAGAACTTCTTAATGAGCTGTTCTCTCTTTTTCCTCTATACACACACATACACACTTAATTGGGAAAGTCCTTTTTTATTTAATTTGATAAGACTACCATGAGAAGAAAAGAAAATTCCACAGACATTCAGAACTATTCCCAAACTCCAACCCTAAACATATGACTACATGCTTTAGAAATGAAATATTTGTAAAAGTTCATTGAAAACTGATGACCCTTAGAAGGCACTATCTTTTTAAAAATGGCTCTGCAAATAACTCTGGTTCAAAGGAGAGGCATCAAATCCCTCCCAAAATCTTGGCCCAAAAATAAGATTGGAATTTACACCAAGAAGCAAAAATGAGGTCTTATCTGTAACTGGATGCTTTCCCGCTGAGCTCTGTTTTTCTTTCGGGCCATTCCGGCTTTCTTTCTCCTCTTAGATTTTTGTTTGGTATTGTTTTTGATGTCTTCTAAGTTGCTTTTGCTTTATATTTGTAAAACTCTTGCACAACATATGACTCCCTTTTCCCCTCAAGGCTCTCGTTCCTAAAGTCGTTTTGCCACTTTATTCATATCTTTTACAGGGTCTCTCCTATCAAAAGTTTTGGAAGAGAGACTGTGTGACAAATTAGTTCTATCTGTAATTTTCCTTAAATAGTTCCGTAAACTACGTTATCCTGGGAGATAAAATAATGAAATAAATTTTCTTGCATCCTGGAAAATAGAAGGGAATAATTTGTGAATTTATTTAAGGAAAAAAGCTATTTTTTAAAGAATATTTTCATGATTACTGCATTTAGTTAAGACTGTGAGGTTTTCTAAGTGTTTTTTGGAGCTTGTTTCAGATGAAATTGTGGCTAAAATGTTCTGTGTAAGCGAAAAATAGAACTTTAAAGATTGGGCCCAAGAATACTAAAGGAGGTTAGAAGGCAAAGAATCCAGTACTTGGTTAAAGATGCATTCCAAATAGAAGAGAAGTTGAGAAAACATCTACTTCTAAGAGCAGAGATGTCTGCTCTTCTACATTAAAGTGTCCAGCCTTAATGGTCTGCTTAGCTGGACCGCAGCACACACCCCATCTTTGTGTCTTTAATGAACAGGCGATATGGGAAAATTGAGGGTGATAAAAACTTAGCAAGATGGGAAAAGCAAGACATATATTACATGAAGAGGAGACAGAGCTATTAAAAAATGCATTTGAAAATAAGCACCGAGTATCAAATGTTAGATGACCATCTGCACATTGGACAAGAGGAGCCAAGTATGGTGATCAGGGTCAGGTGTATGGGAGGGACTGGGCCAAGGTCATGCCAATGAGTTGTTGATTTATCCTGAAGATCAGGGGAAATTGGTGAAAAGCACAAAGGATAATACATGAGTCAGACTTGTAATTTTGACATCTATAGAAATACCATTTGAGAGAGACTTGCCTGGATTGGAGGAGCTGATTGGAAGGTACTGGCTAGTCTAGCACATTATGGAGAAACCCAAGAGATGGTGAGGAGGTTGACATAGAGAGAGAAAATCAAGGTGCACTTGTAACCCAGAATTAATAACATTTGGTAATTTATTGGCCATGGAGAGAAGGGGAGTAGTCAACGGTAACCCATCAGTGTCTCTCAGTCTGGGTCATCCAGTGGGTGAAGACATGATCAGCTGAGATGGATAATTCCCTAGGTGCACAATCTCTGAGGATAAAGATGACTTTAACTTGAAATATTGAGTGCAAGGGGCCTCCCGGGTGGTGCCAGTGGTAAAGAACATGCTTGCCAGTGCAAGAAACATAAGAGACATGGGTTTGATCCCTGAGGGGAAGATGCCCTGGAGGAGGGCATGGCACCCCCCCGACCGCAGTATTCCTGTCTGGAGAATCCCATGGACAGAGGAGCCTGGCGGGCAACAGTCCACGGGGTCGCGAAGCGTCAGATGCGACCAAAGAGACTGAGCACACACGTTGAGCATGCGATGTCACTGGGGCAGCTGAGCTGTGAGCTGCTGCCGCTACTCATGAGCCTGGCGACTTCCCAGAGTAGTTTACACATAGTGACTCACTGAATGTTCACAAAGACTGTCAGAGACGGGCACTGTCACCTCAGTTTTCCCTCAGAGGAAACTGAAGTATAGGGCTGTGTTCTGAAATTCTGGGAGAGGATAAGAATAGGGTGTAGACTTGGGAGTCAGGGCGTAGGGGGAACAGCTGGGACACGGGAATTGGTGACATGGAGGCGAGCGAGTGGGGAGCACAGGGTGAGAACAGCCGTGGGCCTGGGGTCCGGGGGTGCAGCACCAAGAAACAGGAACACTGTGGACTCTGGTAAGAACATGCAGGCACTGTGGCAAGGGTGCTGGTGTGGAAGAGAGGGCACTGGGGATGCGAAAACAGTGGAGATCCGAGCTTCCGCCCCTACCAACATATGTGACCAGAACCGGACATGAGGGACTTTTTGAAAGGACCGAGTTAGGTGTACCACGTCGTCACTTGGAGACTTGCCAAGTAGTCATATTCGTCACTTAAGAAAACAATGCCTTCCTCTTATTTTCATTCAAAACACACAAAGTCAATTATAGGGGATACTCGGCATCAATCACCTTTCTCCAGTTCTGTCAACACAGCACTCATGTCCATCTTTCTGATGTCAGAAGGGAGTGCATCCTTCATTCTGAGGTGTTTGGCTATCCTTAGAAGCTGGGGGGCACCCCCATGCTCTTTCCACACCTCTTTCTACCCAACTCTCTAAGTTTCATTACTGGTTCTCTTGCAGCAAATACTGTTGAGTGTCTGCTTCACGTCTGGCTTTTGTTCTGTGAACAGAGCAGATACTGGAAGTTGCCCGTGTGGGTCTTGTACTGAGCGACTGTCTTTATTAACCAAGGGCGCAGAGGCTTCCCAGAATGGGCCGAGGGCTGAGCTGGGTGCTGCCGTCATCCACATGGTCTTGCTCACACTCGAGTCCTTTTCTTGTAAACAGAACAGTTGTTAGGAGCTTCTCAAGAACGTTCAGGGACTCGGTGATGCTTCAGGAGAAATTCAGTCACTTTTCTACACATTTAGTACAATGGTCCCTATTTCTGTATATGCTTGACAAGACTACGTTCTGAAAAGATCCTTGAATGTTGTATAACCCATGATATAATTAAGTAGGCTTTGGCTTTCTTTCAATGATAGAAAAAACTATGGTTCTCCTCTCCCTGGCTCCTGAATCTTCAGTAACAGTAGATTTTTGCATGTGAGTTCCGCAGCACATCGGGTGACACGCACACACACACATGGGTCTTTTCAGAGCCAAGGAGAGGACAGGTACCCACCTGCAGCCCATTCTGGTTGACCTGTCTCACTAAAAGATGGAGGAAACAAACAGACACGTGGCAAAGTCACAGGTCAGAAGCAGAAGCCTTCTGAAACATAAAATGATACTGTAGTCCCTCTCCCCAGGCCTAACTACCACTTTATAAGACTTCAGTAAGGGTAACAGCAAATTACAGCTGAAAGTGAAAGTCGCTCAGTCGTGTCCGACTCTTTGCGACCCCACGGACCATACAGTCCACGGAATTCTCCAGGCCAGAATACTGGAGTGGGTAGCCTTTTCCTTCTCCAGGGGATCTTCCCAACCCAGGGATGGAACCCAGGTCTCCTGCATTGCATGTGGATTCTTTATCAGCTGAACCACCAGAGAAGCCCGAGAATACTGGAGTGGGTAGCCTTTCCCTTCTCCAGCAGATCTTTCCGACCCAGGAGTCGAACCAGGGTCTCCTGCATTACAGGTGGATTCTTTACCAACTGAGCTACCAGGGAAGCCTAGAGTTGCAGATCTCAAATTCTCTATGAGGAGGAGTACTTAGGGAAGCCTACAGTATACCATGGATGCAAACCCATGCAAACCAGGAAAATGGAAAGAACTGGCATCAACAACTACAGACAGCATTAAACACAGCTTGATTCATAAATTAAGGTGAATTTAACAGAATGGTGAAGATTATATTAATTTGAGAAGATGTTACTCTAAATGAGATTATAGAGCTGTGATTTACATCAATTTTGTTCATGTGATTTGTATTATTAGACACACCTCAGATATGCCCAAGTAAATAGTAGAAGCTAGGACTCTGCATCCATGCTCCCTGGACCCCCGTGGGGAGGAGGAGGCCTAAATACGTGTGCCAGTGATTCAGGAAAGTGGCCAGGCAAACTACATCTGAGGAGGGACGAGACAGGCCAGCAAGCACACTCCCAGACTCTGAGGCTCAGAGTCACACGTCGCCTCAGGAGTCGGCTTCTGTGCTCACCAAGCAGCAGTGGACATGCTCAGCCTGTTTCCCTCCTAGATCTGCGTTCACTCGGGTGGCGTGGCCAGTCCTGAGGACATCATGAGACCGATCCTGCCACGTGGGTCCAGAGAGGGGCCCCTCCTCTTAGGGATCCAACTTCTGGAGTCTTTCACAGAGTCAGAGACAGTGTTTCCTTTGGGACAAATGCAGTTCCTGGGTCACATGCTGTGAACACAGATTCCTGGCCCCAGGCACAGCTTGGCTTCACACTGGCACGGCTCCCCGTGGCGGGTATTCTTGGTAAGTCAGCAGCATAAGGTCACATTCTCCCAGCAGCATCTGAGCACACTCACCAGGCACTTTAATCATCCCCTGGCTTCTGAGAAGGACTTGGGCTACGAACTAGAAATTTCGCTTATTTGCACATTTTTGGAAATGGATTGTAGGAAAAGAAAAAAAAAAGCCATTATCACTAAGTTTTGATCCAAGTCAAGCCTTCTGCCAGCAGGATGTCGGTGTCAACGGTCCTTTCTCTTCATCAGCATGTCTTCTTGTTTCTCTCCTTTTTATTAACACAGTTGTGCACAAGTCTCTCTTCCATGAGCTAATTCGCTCTCAGTCCAGCCCTTCTCACACATCTAGTTGTGTAACGCAGTCCAGCCCTGCTGTCCTCTCGCTGCAAATCCTCCCAAATTCAAACAGACTCTGTGTTCACAAACACTCCATCTGCGCTGACTGCCAGCGTCAGCTCAGGTCTCTGTCTCTCTCCTCTGTCCTCCCCACAAGGGCTCATCTGCTCCCACGGCTTCCCCCAGCCCTGTACATCCTCCTGCGACTGTGTATTTGATGTGTCGTAGGATCGCAAAACTCTGAGCCACAAGGAATCTGAGCTGGCAGGCAACATGTCTAAACAAACATAATGAGGATCAGGGGACAGATGACTTGTGACAGCCACACAGCTTGCTAGGAAGCTTCACTCGCACACAAACGCGGTAACTTTAAAGCCAAGCCCACTATTTCCTCTGCTCTTCCTCAGTCCTATGATGGCTGCCCCAGGGCGCCTGTGGATGGAACATCATTTTCAAAATCACGAAGGCTCTGCAAGTCAGCTTTTCTGTGCTTCATTCTGTATTATCCACACCAGATGGCGAAGTGAGTTCTTCCATCCAAATGTCCCAGATTGCTGCCATCCGAACAGATAAAACTTGTTTACACCTTTGCTTCTGACCTTGACTTTCAAGTTTGGACTTTCACCCTAAAATCCACCCTGGATCCACTGTGATGCTTGAAACCTCCAGCGGCCTCCTAGCCTGCCCACCTCAGGGCAGCCTCCTGGCTTGGCACCGCCCTGTCCATAACTACCCACACCCGCAGTCAGCCTCCCACCCCCCCTTCAAGTCCACAAGGAGTCTCACTGTCTTCCAGGTCAGTTTGGCTTTGGTTTTTGCTGCTCCCTTGTTGGAAAATTTCCCAGAGTCCCCTTGTCTATCTGCATCCTACCCACTCCCAGTCTCTTCTGTTTTATGTTTTATTGTCCTACACAGTAACCTTTTCTCCCTAACTCCACTAAACACTCCTTAGGATCGAGGGCCTCTGCCTCCTGGGGGTCTGGGTAACACCCAGGACACTGCCGTCCACCCTTCTCAGCAGGCTCTCACCAAGCACCTTAACTAGATTTGAAACCTTCCTGATAACAGCCGCGAAACTGTCCCAGGCTTGGAGGTGATCTGTGAACAAGACAGGCGTCGTCCTTGGAACTTACCTATCTCAGAGGAAAAGGCGTTGATTTCAGATTGCAAAATCAAGTAATCGATTACAAGCTCTGAAAATGCTCCTACAGAGGAAAACCAGGAGTTCAGGACCCTGAAAACCCCTGCCACTTATTTTAAATCATGTTTTTCACTAAAACAAGAGGACTTTTTTTCGTTAATGCCATTGGTGAAAGATTTATTTCCAGCAGTGATTTCAGCTGGTTTCATTTTTTTCACATCTATGCACAGAAAATCTTTCCTATCCAACTGTAGAGTTCATCCAGGATTGAGCTAAGGATAAACACATGCTTGAATTGCTTCCCAAATCCGTCTGTATAGACAAGGTGCAACTGAGGGGTGGAGTAAATGAAGTTAGTCTTCAGCTATAGCAGAGGAGGGGCTGACCCTGCTGTGCTCCCCTCCCACCAGGAGAGTTCCTCCATGAAAACTCCTGGTAGTAAGTTCAATGAGAAACCACATCTTTGTGTCCCTCTGCCCAGGTCCTGCTTGCAAAAACGTGGTGGCTTCCCTCTTAAGGTCCTGCCTCAGATCCTGGCCTCAGACAGTGCGGATTCAAACTTACACAGGACTCCCCAAGTCTGTAATCACTGTAGAGTTACACAGGGTTAGGTTTCGTTGAAGGGTGACTAGAGCGGCAGTTTTCTACTGCGACTTTTATGGACTTTGCAGAGGGTCCGCTGATTTCATTTCCCATCTGTCCGCATTCCTCATCAGTTTCCTATGAAAATACATTCCCTGCTGTGGGCCCGTGTCTCAAGTCTCCCCATTATCGATTCACGAGCAGCCCTGGCCACTCCATCAGTGGAAGTTGTCGTCTCAGAGTGGTCTCTACGAAGCGAGAGGACGCTCGCGCGCTCCAGCGTTGCGCGGGGGTTGCGTGCTCCAGCGTTGCGCGGGGGTGAAGTCACTCAGTCTCTGGGGACTGCGAGCATGTCTCCAGCACATTCACTGTCGCTTCTGCTCGAGAGTGGGCCGCGGCCCAGGAGCCTCTTGTCATGAATGAACTGGCTTGTTCTAACTCCCAAGCCTGGTTCTGAGGAAAAGTTGCTCTTTAGTTTTAATTACCGAGATAGACCTGCACACTGCACAGCGCACACGGATCAGAACCGGCAGCTTGATAAGTAAGCGCAGGTACTTGCATGACCACCTCTGGGATCAGGACACACCCCACCCTCAGAACCGCAGGCGTCCGCCGCCGATACTGCCCGCTCATATCCGCACCTGTGCTCAGAGCCCTGCACTGACCGCTGGGGCCACGGGGTGGACACGCCGAGGCCCGGAGCCTCTGCAGCCCTGCCAGCAACAGATGGTGAGACCCCAGGCAGGTATCCATGACCCTGGACCTCAGATCTCCTGGAAAGAGGAGGTGAATTTGTGAGCTTGAGGGTGGGAATCGCTTCCGCTGGGCCCCTGACACGGTGCTGGCCCCTCCCCACAGTCATCACCGCGCAGCCAGGGGCCTGCGGAGATGGCCTGCGTGCTGGAGAGGCCCTGGGCCTCCTGCACCTCTGCGTCCTCTGCCACCGAGGCCCAGGGGCTTGGCCAGGCCCCTCTGCAGCACCGCTTGCGCTGCAGGCCTCCTGCGACCAGCCGACTGCGGGGCCACTGTGCTCACACAAATGTAGCCATCTCCATCTGAAACGTCCTAAGACAAATTACATATGCTCGTATATGTGTGTGTGCATGCCCGCATAGACACGGATGGGTGTATATCTGCATATAGGCATGTAGGTAAATGTGTGTGTGTCCACATGTGAGCACGTGTGCACATGGGTGTGTCACGCATGCAGATGCGCGTGTTTAGAGTCATGCTTGGCAATTTGCTTTTTAAACTGTTGTTTCGAATCTTTCTGACACGTTCGCATTTGGGATCACCGTGAAGTGCCTGCTATTTCATTTGGGACTTCACAAATTGCTGTAGGTGAGCAATGTCCTGTTCCCCTGTGGGAGTGCTGCTGACGTTCCTGGCAGGGGACACTCCAAATCTTCAAGTTCACCATCCATTTGGCATCTTCCCTGTGTCCTCTCTGCACCTGCCAAATAGCATCTGGCTCAGAGTGAATCTAGTCTTGATGAGGAAGGCGGGTCGCAAGATACTTTTTAAGATGACTCCTTCATGGAAAAACAAAGCTAAGCCACCTGGAGGCGGTAACCTCAACCCAAGTGAAAAATCCATCGCTGACCACTTTCACGGGCTGGCCGTGTGGCACAAGGCCAAGGTCCTGCCCTCAAGCCATTCAGTTTAGCCTCAGTATCTGCTTAACGACGACTTCTCACCTCCCTCCCGTGCTGACAGCAGGCGGCCTCGGTCTCCAGGCGATGGGCGTCAGGGGCGGTTTCTCCGGGGGACCCTGGTGCCCCCTCCACAGGCTGGGGTTCCAGGCGACCCCCCATCAGTCGCCTTGAAAAGTGGGAGGCTTCCTCCCCAGCCCCTGGCTGCTGGCCCTGGGAGCCTGCAGCAAACGGGAGGAGTCAAGATTCCCTCAGAGTCATGACTTTTCCATGAGCAATCCCTGGGCTTTCTGGTCAGTGCAGGTTGGGTTTTAAAAATATCCCACTTGGCCATCTTCCGATTATTCTCTTCTAAGCTCATAATGAAAGACAGCTTTCTGTGAAATCACGAAAGCCAGTTTACCAATTTACTGTTCAAAGACAGCGTGGTCATTAGGAAAACATACTTTCAACATGAGGCATGCCGAAGCTGCGACCCAACCCCCACGTGTTTCATGCAGAAAGCAGGCGAGATGCTCCCGATGGCCTGGCCTGGAGTGAGCAGAGACCCTCCGCATCTCCTGTCACCATGCAGATTTCCATGGTCCCAACTAGAAAGACGCCCCCCAAAGACCAACATCCTGCCGGGTGCAGGGAGAGAGGAGTGGACCGAGAGCCTTGCCTCCTGGAAACCGCTTTGCAGTGAAGAGGTGGGCACGCAGGGAGCAGATGAGTGCAGGTTACAGGGTTTCAGGAACTAAGGAGGGCCACGGAGGTGAGGAAAGCGGAGAAGGGCAGCTGGGAGGGTCCCCAGCAGCCACTCAGATGCAATTGAACGAAGCTACACTCAACCAAGAGGAGGCAGAATTTTGAAAATATTCTGACAATGGAAGCCTTTATTTAAACAGTTTAATACTGTCATATACAAATGCCTGGTTAACTGCAACATAGAAACTATTGAAACGGGTGTAAATAGTTAGTGCCTGCGGGCCAAGGAAGGGATAACTTCCAGGCTGTAGAAGGTGTCCCATCAACCTCACCCCATGAGGAATAAGCTGGGTGTGATATTCCTAAACTCCTGATCAGACCCCAGTGGTGCTAAATGAATACTGTTAGTCAACAAGAGAGTGAGAGAAGACGCTGAGAGATGAAGGAGATCTCGTTTTTAACGCATGAAGTTGGGGTGGAACCTGACGCTCTTTGCACTCGAAGGAAAGGGTCAACAGACAGGACTGAGGACGGGAGGTGAGGGCACCTCCTTGAACCCGTCGGGATGACCCCCAGCGCGCTCTCCCTTTGCTCACGTACAGCTGTGGATGGACTGTCGCCATCGTTGGACAAGGACTTGGCGCTTCCCAGGTGGCTCAGATGGTAAAGAACCCGCCCACAATGCAGGAGACCCAGGTTCCATCCCAGGGTCGGGAAGATCCTCCAGAGTAGGAAATGGCAGCCCACTCCAGTACTCTCGCCTGGAGAATCCCATGGACAGAGGAGCCTGGCGGGCTACAGTCATGGGGTCACAGAGAGCCAGATGTGCCTGGGCGATAGACGCTCTCCTCTGGGCTCAGACCCATCCGCAGCTCTGGTGATAGGGCTTGCAGTGCAAGAGCTCTGATTCCTCTCATTTATTTAGCCCTGATTTAAAAAATACTGTAATGGTTTGAAAAATCCACGCTGCTCAAATATTTTTATAGTTTAGTATGCCTAGAAAGCTTTGAAGACAGGATGGCTAGGTGAAATCACACAAACACACACTCACACACCCTCACAAACACACAATGGCTTTAATTACAGTTTAGTATTATTATTTGCTTCTGTAGTGAATAGAAATCATTTTGCTTGAAACCACATCCTTTCCTCCTTCGGTAAAGAGATTGGGCCCCTTCCTGACCCCCTGCTTCTTGCAGGGGGACCCTTCCGTCGCAGCCCCCACCCCCTCCGGCCCAGGAGGAGCCCTGACTGGCTGGGTGAATCCCATGCTCTATCCCCGAGAACAACGGCTGGTCCAGAAGAAATGGTGACCCGGCCAGGCCAGGCTGCGCTCTCCAGGAGTTTCCTGTGTGTGCCCCTCGGGGAGAAGCCTTCTTCACCTCCATCCCAGCTCTCTAAGGATGTGCGCCTAAGCTCACATCTGTGTGGCCAGCTGTGTGAAGGCAGTTATGGAATAAAGAAGAGCATGCCGCTGACACAGGCAAGAAGCAAAGACAAAATGTGGAGATGCTGAGCGACAGCCAGCCAGCCAGGGGGCAGGGAGAGAGTGCTCATGGAGGCGCTACAAGACGCCGACTCTGCTGGATTCCTCAGCACTTTTGTCATCTTCTTCCCCCGATGGCTCAGTGGTAAAGAGTGGCCTGCAATGTGGGAGACCCAGGTTCGATCCCTGGGTCAGGTAGATCCCCTGGAGAAGGAAATGGCAACTTCTCCAGTAGTCTTGCCTGGAGAATTCCATGGACAGAAGAGCCTGGTGGGTTACAGTCTTTGGGGTCACAAAGAATCAGACACGACTGAGTGACTAAAACTTCTTTTGTACTCGTCCAATAATCCTGTTTTTTATTATCCTAGTTCAGGTCGGATTTCTGTTATGACTGAAGTGCAGGGATGCAGTGAAGGACCCCAAAGCATGGCTGTGCTGAGGCGACACCAAAGACCCCTGGGCTCCCACCACTTATGACCAGGGTGTCTCCTTCCAGCTGCCCCTCTGAACTGGAGTCCTCATAGCCTCGACCGTCACCCCAGAGGGAACCATGATGTTACCCCATTGTACTAACAAATTTTGGCTGGCGCAAGTTCACGTCATCAGTTTATGCAAGAAAGCAGAGTTTTGTTTAATTGGCAAAAAGCAAAACGTGGTGTGTGTATGTGTGTGGGGATATCTGTGTGGGTGTCTAGGTCTGTCTCTGTGTGTGTGTTTCTCTGTGTGAGTGTGTCTCGGTGTGTATGTATATGTGTGTGTGTTTCCGTGGGGGGGTGTTTTTCTCTGTGTGTGCATGTGTGTGTCTGTGTGTGTGTGTCTGTGTGTATCTCTCTGGGTGTGCACGTGTCTCTCTGTATGTGTCTCTGTGTGTATGTATGTCTCTGTGTGTGTGCCTCTGTGTGTGTGCCTCTGTGTGTGTATGTCTCTGTGTGTGTGTGTCTGTGTGTGTGTCTCTGTGTGCATGTGCCTCTGTGTATCTGTCTCTCTGTGTGTGTGTCTCTCTCTCTGTGTTTCTGTGTGCATGTCTCTGTGTGTGTGTGTCTCTGTGTGTGTGTATTTCTCTGTGTGTGTCTCTGTGTCTCTGTGTGTCTGTCTCTCTGTGTCTCTCTCTGTATGTTTCTGTATTTCTGTGTACATGTGTGTCTGTGAGTGTGTCTGTGTGTGTGTCTGTGCGTTTCTGTATGTGTGTCTGTGTGTGTGT
>ML663576.1:585919-627756 GCA_007570785.1 Antilocapra americana
TGTGTCTCTGTGTATGTGTGTCTCTCTATGTGTGTCTCTGTGTATGTGTCTCTGTGTGTGTGTCTCTGTGTCTGTGTGTGTATGTGTCTGTGTCTGTGTGTGTGCGTTTCTGTGTGTGTATCTCTGTGTGTGTGTGTCTCTCTGTGTCTCTCTATGTGTGTCTCTCTATGTGTGTCTCTGTCTCTGTGTGTGTTTCTGTGTGTCTGTCTCTGTGTCTCTGTGTGTGTGTCTGTGTGTGTGTGTGCGTTTCTGTGTGTGTGTCTCTGTTTCTGTGTGTGTCTCTGTGTGTCTGTCTCTGTGTGTGTGTGTGTGTGTGTGTGTGTGTGTGTGCGCGCGCGCATGTGTGATGGGTTAAGATTTGGGCTAACGTGGAAGGCTCTCAGCTTGGAGATGGGTGACAACAATCCTCTGGGCCTGGGCATAGGAGACAAAGCCTTCCTGGAACAACCCCAGAGCCACTCTCCGAAGGCCCAGAGCTCCCTCAGCTGCAAAGCTCCCGTTCGATGGTGAGCAGCCTGGCAGTGCTGGCTTTCTGGAACATCATGAAGGTGTCCCGGTGTGAGAATCCACTTCTGGCCCAGGGTCAGCTCCTCTGGGGCCCTGGCTCGCCTATTTTCAAGGGAGGTATCTGTGGATAGGGATGGGGGAGCAGCAGCCTTTTATTTTCAAATCTGTACCTATTTTTGAAAGGTCCTGGCAAATGCACTCAGCACAAAATTGTTTTTCCCCTCAGTCACTGGATTTGCAAAGAAATGTTAAACCATGTGCATCTGATTAAGTTACCATTAAGTCTTTGAAAAAGCTCTTTATAAGAAATGTTTAATGACCAGAAATCCTTGGAAATCTTTTTCTTTGAACCAAATCATCCTATTTTTGTTGAAATGAAATGAAACTTGAAATCAGTGCCTTGAATTTGAGTCTACAATTGGCACCCTCCACTTGATGAAACGTAAAAAAGATTGAAAACTCCATGAGCAACGTAAAGTAGACAGCATATGTTCTACATTTGAGAAACTTCTTCTTTCAAAACAAGGCTCCACCATCATTGCTTCCTAAATGACATTTACTTAAGTAACCACGACTACACATCTCATGAAAATTAAGTTACCCTCAAATTTAACAGTGAATTGTAATGGCAGAATTGTAGTGCTGGATATAAGTTACAGTCTTTTCAGTATGTAACTGTGACTGCCATGGACTGGCTCCTCTGTCCGTGGAGTTCTCCAAGAAAGAATGCTGCAGTGGGTTGCCATTCCCTTCTCCTGGGGATCTTCCCAACCCAGGGATCAAAGTCACGTCTCTTGCATTGCAGGCAGATTCTTTACTGTCTGAGCCACTAGGGAAGCCAGAAAATATAAATAGAAAAACCAAAAACTAGTGATTTGGAGGAGCTGATAAAATTTCCAAAGATGTTTATCTTGATTGCTGGGAGCAGGGCTGCAGTTAAGCAGGGTGTGGTCTCTGACCCACATCAGAGTCTACATACCATTCTACATACAGTGTCTACATACCATTCATGCCTGGCGTGTCTTCTGGGTCCTGGGCATACTTTCCCACTCCCCACTGGGCACCTTTCCTGTATTTTCTGCCACGACTTCAAAACTCATTCCTCTAATTACGGCAAAATCCCCCTGTTCCCAAATCAGATCCTTCTCTTTGTATCCCTTCTGATGGTTGAAATGTAAATTTCTCTACATTTTTCTTTAAACAGCTTCATTGAGTCATCAGCTGGATTCCACAAACTCGTCCTCGAGAGTGCAACTTGACAAATGATTCCTTTTTGTCTTTCTACAAATGTCATCATTGCAGTGATTTCTCCATGGCCAGGTATTTAAGTTTTTAATCTTCTCATCAACAGTTTCTCCACTGGCTCTCTGCCTTGCATTTTCTTCTTACCACTTGTGATTAACAGACATGATTTCTATTTTACTTTCCTAAAAATTTTAATCAACACAAGATTTTGGGTTTGGTTTTGTTTGTCAGCCTCATGTCTTACTATTTCTCCAGCAAGTAGAATGCTGGCTGGAACATAATAAGCACCCAATAAATATTTATTAATTGAATGAAAACCCTTGAGAAGCTAAGACAAATGGAGACTGAACAGGAATGACCGGATTTAGTATTAGGAAAGAAATCATGGGCAGAAAAGTTTCAGTTCAGTAGCTGGTGTGAACACACTCACAGCAGCTGAAAAGGAAGTGTGAGAAACTCTGCTCTGCCGGTGGGATGTAAAATGGTACAAGTGTGTGGGAAACACTAGTGGCGTTTGTCAAATATTACAAATAACTACCATATTCCACTTCTGAGTACATGCCCAAAGGGTGGAAAGCTTGGCATGCCCAAAGGGTGGAAAGATGTGTGGGCCTCTGCATTCTCAGCAGCGTCACCCACAAGAGCGGAGCTGTGGGAACAACCAGGTGTGCACCGATACCGAGGTAGACAAACAGACGCAGTGTGTCCTCTCAGTGGGGCATTAGTCAACCCTAAAAAGGAAAGAAGTTCTGGCACCTGCTTCTGCTGCATGGAGCAGCCTCGGGAGCATTAAGATCGGTGACATAAACTGGTCACAAACGACACGTAATGTGCGATCCCCCTTGCATGAGGTTCCTGGAGTGATAACAAGAATAGGGGCAGAAAGCAGGAGATGGGGGCCAGAAAGAAGTGAGGAAAAAATTAAAAGGTTGAAATCCATTTAAAGCTTGATACATGGGTGGCATAGAGGATGATAACAGAAATGGATGTGGGGTGAAGAAAGGTGTTTCAGTATCTAGATATGGATCACATGTTCTTCCTCATCATTGACTATGCTAAAGCCTTTGGCTGTGTGAATCACAACAAACTGGAAAATTCTTAGAGACGAGAATGCCAGACCACCTTACCTGCCTCCTGAGAAATCTCTATGCAGGTCAAGAAGTAACAGTTAGAGCTGAACGTGGAACAACAGGCTAGTTCCAAATTGGGAAAGAGTATTTTAGTGCTGTATATTGTCACCCTGCTTAATTAACTTGTATGGAAAGTACATCATGCAAAATGCCAGGCTGGATGTAGCACAAGCTGGAATCAAGATTGCCAGGAGAAATATCAGTAACCTCAGATATGCAGATGACACCACTCTTATGGCAGAAATCAAAGAAGAGCCTCTTGATGAAGATGAAAGAGGAGAGTGAAAAAAATTGGCTTAAAACTCAACATTCAGAAAACTAAGATGAGGGCATCTGGCCCCATCACTTCATAGCAAATAGATGGGGAAACAGTGGAAACAGTGACAGACTTTATTTTCTTGGGCTCCAAAATCACTGTGGATGGTGACTGCAGTTGTGAAGTTAAAAGGCGCTTGCTCCTTGGAAGAAAAGCTATGACCAGTCTAGGCAGCGTATTAAAAAGCAGAGACATTACTTTGCCAACAAAGGTCCATGTAGTCAAAGCTATGGTTTTTCCAGTGGTCATATATGGGTGTGAGAGTTGGACTATAAAGAAAGCTGAGTGCCAAAGAATTGATGCTCTTAAACTGTGGTGTTGGAGAAGACTCTTGAGAGTCCCTTGGACTACAAGGAGATGCAACCAGTCCATCCTAGAGGAAATCAGTCTTGGGTGTTCATTGGAAGGACTGATGCTGAAGCTGAAGCTCTAATACTTTGGCCACCTGATGCAAAGAGCCAAGTCATTGGAAAAGACCCTGATGCTCGGAAAGACTGAAGGCAGGAGAAGGGGATGACAGAGGATGAGATGGCTGGATTGCATCACCACCTCAATGGACATAAGTTTGAGCAAGCTCCAGGAGACGGCGAAGGACAGGGAGGCCTAGCATGCTGCAGTCCATGGGGTCTCAGAGCTGGACATGACTGAGCGACTGAACAACAATGGGTTATGTGTTAGAAAATAGAAAGAAGTCAAGAGACAACCATTAGAAAGAATGAAAGGACGTCATTTGCAGCAACATGGTTGGACCTAAAGATGATCATACTAAGTGAAATTAGAGAAAGACACATGTCAGATGATATGGCTTATATGTGAAATATAAAATACAGCAGAAATGAGCTTGCCTATGAAACCCAAAAACAGGCATAGGGAAGACTTGTGACCCCAAGGAAGTGGGGGTTTGGGGAGGATTGGGAGTCTGGAGTTAGCAGAAGAAAGCAATTATACAGAACATGAATAAACACCAAGGTCCTACTGTGTAGCCCAGGGGACTATATTCAGTGTCCTGCGACAAACCACAATGGAAGAGAATGTACACATGAGAGTGACTGACTCACTGTGCTACATGGCAGACACTAACCCAACAGGGCAGATCAACTATCTTCGATAAAATAAATTTATGGAAAGTTAAAAACTAACGAAGCTGAGTGAGAGGAAGGAGACAGAGGGGAGGGAGCAATTAGGAGTCCAGAGCAGAGAGCGCACAGTGGGGTTGGCGGGAAGGAGGCGGGGAAGACCAACGTGGCCATTGCTGAGAGCGCTGTCTCTCTGGCTTTCCTGCCCGTGGGGTCTGAGGCCTGGGCTCTGACGCGGGGTTTAGGACGCTGGGCTGTATCTGGAAGCCACTCCTGTGACACAGCAGAGGAAGGGGAGCGACGACTCACATCGTGGACAGGGCTGGCTGCGCGCCGAGAACTGGTGCCTAGGGTTAAAGCTGCCGCCGTCTTCAGTCACTTGAGTGATATGCGTTTCCTCCACTCTGTGGGGGTCAGTTGGCTGTGCTATTCTTATCTGAACTGAGTGTTCCTAGAACCATGGAAAGATGAGGAGTGTAGGTACACTGGGTTTGAGAAAAGTCCCCTCTGGGGACGGAAGCTGTCTCATCGGTTCCACGAGTGACTCCACAGGCTGAAATGGGAATTTAAGTGAAGTGAAGTCACTCAGTCGTGTCCGACTCTTTGTGACCCCATGGACTATAGCCTGCCAGGATCTTCTGTCTATGGGATTTTCCAGGAAAGAATACTAGAGTGGGTTGTTATTTCCTTCTCCAAAATTTAAGCAGAGCAGTCTCCAAACAAGGGCTGTTCCTTCAGCTTTTGGTTAGAGCAGAATGAAATTTTCTCTCGGGAGCAAAGAGGAAAGATGTATTTCAATGGAAGTTTGATGTCTCTGTGAGGATGACGGACCCCAGGGTGGAGGGGGACATCTACTGCATTTTATAAAGCAACTGGTCTAGAGTGTTAAGTCATCACTTGGGCATGTGGGGGCTGTTCTGATCTTTTTGTGGGCAACGCAGCCAGATGTGATCTGAAGTGCTGACCGAAGGCTCCTGGCTGTGGATGGCTGGGGCGGGAGCCCAGTGCTGGCCCCTCACTATCGCCTCGTTTTTACTTTGAAATGCGAAGATCAAACCACAAAACAGGCTGCTCGAGGTCACACACTGCTCTCTTACCTTTCCTGAGAATCCAGAATGCTTGCTTTTCTTTTATACATAAAACAAAAGCTCTCCCTCCACCTCTTTCCTTAAGAAATTATGAGGATGTGCTTTGGCTCAGACGGCCTTCTGAGACCCTGAGTTTCTCCCTTCAGTCCCCTCTCCTCCCATAGGAGGAGGCTGCCAACCTCACTGCTGAGCTGTGGTCTCGGGACTCCGGGCCAGGTGGCCGGCAGCAGTCCCGGCTTTCTCCATCTGCATGTGCCCTGGCCTTTGGCAGCCCTGGGTCGTCTATGAGTCCTTCTCATCGTAGAGATGGTCGCTGACACCTCGTGCTAGGCAGTAAAGGGAAATAAACAGGAACAATCCCACGTAGTGCCTGCTTGAGCTGAGAGTATTCAGATCTTCCTGGAGTAGGAAAGCAAGTGCAGGGCCCTCAACCTGGTCCGCTGCAAACACGAAACACTGGATCGCGCATCCAACCCCAGAATAAAGCACTATTGTGAGTCACTTTTTCTTTTTTTAAAGAAAGAAACTCCCTCTCAGACCTCATGGAGGAGAACAAATATCTCAGTTACTAATAAATCAGCATTCAGAAATTTGATTGTAATATCATTTCAGTGCTGCCTCAACCAGGACTACTAGCATCTTCAGAAGAATTATAACCTCAAAGTGAACTCACAGACTTCCCAAAATGACATCACAGTCGAGTCTAAAATTTGGAGGGTTTGGAGGTGGGGGTGCAGAGAGAGTGAGAAAAGATTATGAAGCCAGTTTTGTAATTACACAGGCAGGGTTTTATTGATATTCCACTGAACAGCTGGATTCCATTTAAAATCTGATTCCATTTAAGAACTGATATGTGGCTGAGCAGACCCCCTCCGTGGGAACAAGGGGACTCATCTGACCCATAAGCATGCTCAGTCCAGGGAGGAAGGACCACAGTGGAGCAATGTGGATGGCAGAGCAGGGCTCCGCTGGGAAGTGGTCACCACAGCAACTCCGTGTGCAAAACTGGAGTGTGGTTTGGTGACAGCAGCACAAATACAGGAAATGAGGTCAATAAACCTTTGACTGAAAAGGAAACTGGTTTCCAGATCATTAGGACCTCAGATGTAGTACAAGGGATTTTTAGATATTAATATCTATCTTTTTATAAATTTCAGTATTTATAGATACTAATATGGATACTAATATCATCAGTTCAATTATCAGTTCAGTCGCTCAGTTGTGTCCAACTCTTTGCGGCCCCACGGACCGCAGCACACCAGGCCTCCCTGTCCATCACCAACTCCCAGAGTTTACTCAAACTCATGTCCACTGAGTCGGTGATGCCATCCAGCCATCTCATCCTCTGTTGTTCCCTTCTCCTCCTGCCTGCAATCTTTCTCAGCATCAGAGTCTTTTCCAATGAGTCAATTCTTCGCATCAACTGGAATTTCAGCTTCAGCATCAGTCCTTCCAATGAACATTCAGGACTTATCTCCTTTAGGATGGACTGGGTGGATCTCCTTGCAGTCCAAGGGACTCTCAAGAGTCTTCTCCAACACCACAGTTCAAAAGCATCAGTTCTTCAGTGCTCAGCTTTCTTTACAGTCCAACTCTCATATCCACACATGACTACTGGAAAACCATAGCTTTGACTAGACGGACCTTTGATAATGTACTTTATAAATATCTTTTTATAAATTTTAGTATTTATAGATACTAATATAGGTCTTTAGATACTAATATTCATAATTGCTACCATGCCTTGCGCCTGTATTATGTGCCAGACACTACAATATTGAGTGTATATTAAACACATGTTCTAATATGTATTGCTCTATAGTTCAATTTTTATTATTTATATTTTATGTGTATTTCCTATTATGTGTTTATTATAGTATACATGCTTTTATATATATAAAAACAATATTCTGTACGTAAAACAACCATCATGTATATTCACCAACTACACATCATCATGCAGCTGAAGGATCTCTGTCAAGTGTGGCAATCCACGCCAGACTGTGCTTCCCAAGGTTGGAGCTCAGGTTCGGACGAGCCCAAGCTGTCCTTTTCCCTGACCACAGAGCCACACCAGCTTTCTACGGACACTGGATTGCTCACTGACAAAGGGTTTTAGGCTGGAGAAAATTTGACTTAATCAAATCTGTGTTTTAGAAATCACAAACTGAGAGATAGGTTGAAGAAAACTTTCTGGATCAAAAAAAGTATATTTAAAAAAAATCCATTTCATACAGCAGAACAATAATAAGAATGAGAGTCTGTTACATCAGAAACAACAGAGGCCATGAGAAAACAGAATATCTTTAAAGTGGTGTAAATGAAAAGTGCAAATCTAGGTTTCCTAGTCCAGTTAAAATGTCCCTCAGAATGAAAGCAGAATAAAGACACTTTCACAGGATCAAGTGCTGAAAGAATATGCTGCCAGCACACCTCAGCTGCTAAAGAAACTTTCTCAGGTAAAGGAACTTCTGATTTATGAGTCTTAGAAAGTATAAAAATGCAGATAAGTGTAAAACACTTTTTAGTAAGTATCTCTAAAGGGAAACTGATGGTTTAAGTGCTGTAATAATGCACTTAATTAAAATGTACAACATGCTCTAGTACAGGGAACTATATTCAATAATTTAAAATAGCCTATAATGTAAAAGATTCTGAAGGGTGTATATATATATAAATAACTTAATCACTTTGCTATACACATGAAACTAATATGTTGCAAATCAGTCATATCTCAAATATGCAAACACACACACATATATATTTATGTATAGACAGATATAATAGCACAAACGAGAGAAGTTACATGGAATTATACCACTGTGAGGAATTTACAGTACATACAAAATGATATAATGTTAATTCAGTACATATTTATTAAATTAAGGACTGGTATTTATAAGCCTATGGAAATACTAAAATACAACATGAAGAGTTATAGCAAAAAAAAAAAGCAGTAAGAGGAGATAAAATGTAACGCAGCACAAGTAGTTAACCCAAAGTATGGCAGGAAAGGAGGAAGGGCGGGTGACGGAAGGGAGGTGAGCGTCCGGGATGGTCCCCGAGACAGCAGGGGAGGCCCGCGCAGGTGACGACACGGTCTCTGAGCGGGAGCAGCGTGGCCGGGCGCACAGACACACGCAGCTCCTGCGGCTGTCCTCGTCAGCGGACCCAGCACGGCGTGCGCCCTCCTCCCAGGCCAGGCCTCGTACTCCCACCTGTCAACCTGCCAGCGGTTTGGGAGGGCTGCCCCGATTTCAGGGCAAGCGTCTCTAGGTCAGGGACCGGAAACCATCTTTAGTAATTGCTTGTTTCCAGTCAGGGCCACCTGACCAAGCTCACATTAGACGAAATCGCTGAGATCACAAATTGAAATGCTATCTGTGAGTCAGGGACGTGCAGGACCTCAGGTCCCTAACTGAACATTAAGATTCTGTCAAGCCTCACCATGAAAATAAGGCTGGCCCCACCGGCACTGAGAACTCTGTGACTAAGCCATGTGAAAAAGATGTAAACGTAACAGAGCTAAAGGAACGCGCTGTTCCTATCAGCATACTTTAAGTTGTAGTCATTTTTAACTTGATTCTTTTAACATATTTGATAGCTTCCTGGACACATTGCCAGTTCCTTGGATTGTCTTCAGGTTTTTATGCTCAGGCTAAAACTGATGGTGTATTTTTCCTCAAACAAGCAGATTCCAAACAAAATTTGTCAAAGATTGAGAGATAATACACTCCCTTTGAAGGTGATTGTTTTTCCATAGCTCAAATGTGTGACTGGTTCCAAGGAATTTCTTCTGAACAAGACATATAGACCTGAAGGTTTGCAGCAAGCTGTCTGCCTTTCCCTCACTACCTTTAACCGTTACCAGCTCTGCTCACAAATGTGGGGTGGCACGGGATCACAGAAAGGGAAACACAGGGAGTTCCATGGCAGGCGAGCTGGCTGTGTATCCCTCACTGGCCACGTGGTACCACAGATAAAGCAAGGATGTGGGACCAGAGAGAGCTGGGCTTCCTCTGGCCCCTGGCCTCCATCATCTCGCCTGTGAAATGGGGTGACTTCGCTGAGGAGCATGAGGACTGAATCCAGGACGATGGAGTCCCGGCCCCGCCCGCTCCCGGTGAGCGGCGGTGGACACTGGTTTCTACCTTACCTCCTCTCTTCCTTCCTCTTTGACTTTGCGCTCGCCTGTGCTACTGGAAATATTCTGAAAAGATATTTGTCTCTCCAGCTGAAGACTAATAGGTTCCCTGTGTCTGCAGTTGTCACTGTGTCTCTAATTCTCAGTAGGTGTTGAAGATTTTCTCGTGTGCTTGTTAGCCGTTTGTTTGAAAGTATTTATTCAAACATTTTCCCCTTGGTTTGTTCATCACATTACGAGTTATAAGTGCTCTATTTCTCATTTTGGACACAAGGTCTCTGTCATATATTTTCTCCCAGCACGTGGCTCAACTTTTTCTCCTTTTTATTTTTTAAGAGCGGCATTTTTTTTTTTTAATTTATGAAGTCCAGTTCATGAAAATTTTCTTTCACTATGGACTTTTTGCTTCCTGTATAGGAAGAGATCCTAAAGTCTCAAATAGTTTCTCATATAATACCTCTTAGACATCCTATATATTTAGCTGTTATGCTTAGGCCTGCAATCTATTTTTAACTGTTTTTTTATGGCACTAAGTGGACTTCGAGGTGTCTGTCCCTCATACTTCTATTCAGTCTCCCAGCACCGCTGATTGAAGACTCACTTCTCCCAGCTGGTGTCACTAACTTGTGCCCACTTCTCCTTCCGACTCTGTCTGCCCCTTCGATTGATGAGCTGGTCTTGTTTTTAGTCCTCCATGCTCCTGATTACAGTGCCTCCCCTGGTAGCTCAGATAGTAAAGAATCTGCCTGCACCTGCGAGAGACCCAGGTCCGACCCCTGAGTTGGGAAGATCCCCTGGGGAAGTCAAGGGCTACTCACTCCAGTGCCCCTGCCTGGGGAGCGCCATGGACTGAGGAGCCTGGCGGGCTGCAGGCCACGCAATACAAAGAGTAGGACATGACTGGGACGCTACCATTTTCACTTCTTTCTTTTCAGAGCACCTTTCAAAATAAGATAGAGTGAGACAAATTTCTCTCTTTTAGGGTTGATGCTTTGTATTTACATCTAAATTTTAAAATCAACTTGCTGATTCCTAAAGAAAAGGCTTCTTGGAATTTTGACTAGGATTGCTTGGAGTCTATAGACCAAAATGGTCAAGGTTAACCCTATAACAACACTGAGTCTTTTGACCCAAGAACAACATATATCTCTCCATTCCTTCAGCTCTTCCGTAATTTCCCTCAGCTGTCCTATGTTGCTTTCATGTCCTATGTCCTATGTCCCTTTCATGTTTGAAGTTTATCCCTAAGTATGACATTGTTTATGCTATTGTAAATAGTACTTCAATTTCAAATTCCTATTTTCACAGTAGTATATAGAAATACAATCAATTTTTATGTTGTGTTGTGACCCCACTGAACACATTTATTAATTCTAGTAGCTATTTTCTAGGTCTTTAGAATTTTCATGATTATATCTTTTATAAATAAAGATGACTTCACTTCTTTTCCAATCTATCTATCCATTTTTATTGCCTTATCACAAGAATACGGTATGGACTTTGAGGTGGCAATGTCTGTATTTTTTAAGGTATAAAGGACTTTTCAGGTTCTCTATTTCTTCTTAGGTCAGTTTTGGTAATTTGAAGCTTTCAAAGAATGTGTATATTTGTGTAATTTGTCAGCTTTGTTGGTGCAAAATCTTACTTAAAATGCCTTTATTATTAAGATCTTAGAAAAATTTCTGTAAGATCTTAGATATGTTTCATCTTTCACCCTTCATGTTAGTGAACAGCATCTTCTCTCAGCTTTTTCTTATTCAGCCTGGTTAGAGTTTTATAGATTTTATTGATTTTTTCAAAGACCTAGTTTTTGGTTCCATTGATTTTTCTACTGTCAATTTATTATTGAATTGATTTTCCATTCTTTTAGTTTTCCTTCATTCTACTTAATTTAAGTTTAACCTATTTCTTTTCATTTCTTTAGAAAGCATTGATTTTATTATAATCATTTAAAATTCTATATTTCCCTCTAAATATCTCCTTAGCTATTATCTCCATGTAGTCAAAGCTATGGTTTTTCATGTATGGATATGAGAGTTGGACTATAAAGAAAGCTGAGCACCAAAGAATTGATGCTTCTGAGCTGTGGTATTGGAGAAGACTCTTTAGAGTCCCTTGGACCGCAAGGATATCAAACCAGTCAATCCTAGAGGAAATCAGTCCTGAATATTCATTGGAAGGACTGATGCTGAAGCTGAAACTCCAATACTTTGGCCACCTGATGAGAAGAACTGACTTATTTGAAAAGACCCTGATGCTGGTAAAGATTGAAGGCAGCAGGAGAAAGGGACAACAGAGGATGAGATGGTTGGATGGCATCACCAACTCAATGGACATGAGTGTGAGGACAGTGATGGATAGGGAGGCCTGGTGTGCTGCAGTCCATGGGGTTGCAGAGTCAGACACGACTAAGTGACTGAACTGATAACTGAACTGATCTCCTTAGATGTATATAACAATTTTTGAAATTCTGTTTTATTTCCACTTATTGGAAAATATGCTCTAGTTCCTCTCATAGCTTCTCCAGCTCATGAATTACTTAAACATATGTTATATTATTTCCAAATATTTAGGGATTTTTCAGATAACTTTCTGTAATTGATTTCTACTCAATACCATCATGATGAGAAAATGTACTCTGTAAAATTTTAAGCATTTTTTTAAAAAATATTTTGAGGTTTGTTTTAAAGCTCAGAATATGACCATATTGCCTGGTGAATATTTTACGTGTAACAGGAAAGAATATCTGTTCTGGAGATTTGGGCTGGGATGTTCTATAAATGTCAATTAAGTTTAGGTGATTAATACTATTGTTTAAATGTTGTATACTTTCCCAAAGACACACTTTTTAAGGTTGAATTTAATCTGATATTATTTTCATGTAAACTCTTAGGAGACAGGTCACAGATGACACTAAGCTCTGGGATCCCATAGGACAAGTCTCAACCATCAGGGCCATCAGGGCAGTGAGTGGGGGCTCCTGGTCGCCTACTCGCATGCTGTGGTGTGATGGTGGGCTCATGACAAGGCACTTCCTCTCTCCCAGAGCCCTGGCAAAGACTTTCTGGAGGGTTCAGGGGGTAGACGTCATCTTCCATAGGACTCGTCCCAGCTTCACCATGCAGAAGGCAGGGGCGAGGCACACAGAAACCCTCCTCCAAGCTCCTCCCCTTCATTCTCCACTGACTTCCTGCAGTTGGAAACTCTCCAGCCTTAAGATTCAAGCAAGTCATATTCTGCAGTGTCCTGATGCCAGAATGACTTTTTATTGGCTAAATCCAAGCCCCACTCCCCTGCTTTACAAGTCTTGCTTGCAAAGATGGAATGAGCCAAGGGGTCTTCCATTCAGTTCTCTGCTCGAGTCCTGCTCGTCACCCTATTCTGAAGACCAAGGGTCTGTCCCCAAGGCTCCCTTCAACCCCAGAAGCTGTAGGAATGACTACAAAACCCTAGGTTATGCTTCCTCTTGTACTCTTTCTTTCCATTCTAAGTTGAAATGAAAAGAAAAATGCCAGAACCACAATCTTCATCAAGAAAAATAGTAAGAGAAATAGAAAAAGTGTTGAGGTGAAAGAGGGAGGGTGATGGACCACTTCACAGGATTTAAGTACATGGGCAATCTTTTTGCTGGAACAGTCTATGTCTAACACAAAGCATTATTTGACACAATTTGTCAATGGCAATGGAAGATTTCCATATTTTTTATGTATTTGTCTAAGTTGAAATGTGAAGAAAACATTGGAACAGCATTACCCTCTGATCATTAATCTCACATTATCACTTTCATAGTCTACACTGATTATGCTCAGACAATGGACTCACCATAAAAAGCAAATGAAATTAAAGCCATCAGAATAAAAAGCTACTTACATTTATCCATTGGAATTAAAACCCACAAGACGTCTGCACACATTCTCCACTCTCACCCTTAACTAAATTACTTATGTATTTGTTGAGCTTAAACCCAGCAATATTGAATATCAATATGTGCTCAGTTGCTCAGTCATGTCCGACTCTTTGCAACCCTACAGACTGTAGCCCACTAGACACCTCTGTTCATGGGATTTTACGGGCCAGAACACTGGAGTGGGTTGCCATTTCCTTCTCCAGGGGATCTTCTGACCCAGGAATCAAACCTGTGTCTCCTGCATTGGCAGGCAGATTCTTTACCACTAGTGCCACCTGGGAAACCAAGTACCAATAACAGATGCAAAAGCATATCTAGCTTTTCACTAATTGCAATGAGGACAGTAATTTTATTACTGCTTTGTACTTTTGCACACAAAAAAGACCAAAAAAAGCATGTGTAAGTTTTGAGAATGGTTGACTCTTAGTAGACAGGTCCACAGTGAAACAACAGATGCCGGTCTTCTGACGCGAAGCCCACATTATGGGTGGTAGAGGGGAGGCCTCTGGAGGCCCTTGGTGAATGGTTTCACACATGCCTGGAAGGGCCCCCTTACTTCCTCGTCAGTGTTTCCTCCAGATTTCATTTCTTGGCCCCTTAGAGTCCATTTTCGTTTTTACAGTTGGAATTTGCCTTCGGTTTATTCACTTTGTTTCACTTTTACTGGTGCCTCACCCACCATGCTTCTGGAGTTCTAGTTGCTGATTTGCACATCTCCAAAACTGCCGTAGATGTGCCGGGTTTCCAAAGACGATGTAATTAAGAAGCTGGAGTGTCGGCCACATTACCTGCAGCCACTTTCTGGAATCCCTTCCAACTCTGTGCTTTGTATCAGTGGCAAAGCACACTAACTATAAAGTTTGGGTGTGGATTTTAATTCACATAAGCCATAAAAAGTAGCCTGTGAGTAGGTGGAGTCACTTTATTAAAAATATTTTATAACTACATCTTCAAACAGCTTGATGAAAACTTATTTTTATTGGGCACACATGTAACAACCCTCAACTCCTGCTTTCAATAATTTCTGAACCCTCAGCTTGAATAAATAAAGAAAAAACGCCAGTAATATAAAATGGCAAGCCAAGCTCACCGAAAGGAAAGTTTAAAAATAATCATGTCTCCAGGCTCAGTGAAAGATAAAAATCAAATAACGCAGCTTGTTTCAAATTGTCCCTCTTTCAACACACACCGCCCTGATGAATGATTTCTTCACTCTTACATTTGTAGACACACTGAAAAAGTTAGTCCTCATTCAGGATTAAAAGGTTGCTGGTGGTGAGGGAAATCTGGTAAAGACCAGCAAACAAATGCTTGCCGTTTGTCCTCACCTCTGCAGCACATAAGTGGCAGGCAGCGCCCCTGTGGATGTCAGGTAGATTTCTCACAATTTCCATTCAGATGCATGAAACCAAACAAGAGGGAAGCCAACCACTGAAAGCCAAGGTAGGAGGTTAGCTGATGGCTGACCAGATGCCAAGACAGAGCAGCCTCCAAGAGGACGGTGAGCAAAGAGTGGGGAAGAGGACAAACAGGGAGTAGGGAGGAGGGCTTGCAGGGAGTGGGGGGGAAGGCCCATGGGGAGTGTAGAGGAAAGCCAGCATACAGTGGGGAGGAGGGCCTTCAGAGAGTGGGGAGGAGGGCCCGTGGGGAGTGTGGAGGAGGGCCTGTGAGGAGTGGGGAGGAGGGCCCGTGGGGAGTGGGGAGGAGGGCCAGCACAGAGTAGGGAGGAGGGCCTTCAGGGAGTGGGGAGGAGTACCCACAGGGAGTGGGGAGGAGGGCCAGCAGAGAGTGGGGAGGAGGACCTGCCTGGAGTGAGGAGGAGGGCCAGCAGGGAGTAGGGAGGAGGGCCTGTCTCGGGTTGCTGTGGGGTCGGGGGTGACACGGGAGGAGGGGAGGCTCCCAGAGGAAGCCAGGAAGACTGGAAATGTCTCAAGCCTGTTTCAGACAATGTGCAGTGGACCTTGATCTTCATTTTATTTTTCCCTCAAACAACTTTCTGGCGTCGACGTATTGGCCCCATTTTACAGACTCAGTGGTGCCCGCGGCTTCTCCAAGGACCCCGGGGAGGGGATCTCAGTCTAGGGCCACTGGATGCGGACGGGGTCAGTGCTCTCAGGCCTGCCAGGGGGAGATAGGGACCGTGGACAGGAGTCAGCCATGGGCTACAGGTAGCAGCGAAAGCACAAGTCGCAATGACTAAGTAATACTAATGATGAGCAACACAGAAACGCCCTTTTATTCAGAGGTTTGGTCAGAGGTAGGTGAATATCTGCAACTTCAGTTCATTCAGCTTAAATAGAATCATTGTACTCTTCAGTCCAATTTAGAAAATAGGAGAGACAGTGAAGCCAGCCCTAGTTAAAGGGTTGATCGTGTAGGGCCTGTCTCTTTGACTTCTTATCAGCGTCCCAGAGGGTGAGGTGGTTGGGTGGCATCGCTGACTTGATGGACCTGAATCTGAGCAAGCTCCAGGAGATGGTGAAGGACAGGGAAGCCTGGCGTGCTGCAATCCATGGGGTCACACAGCGTTGGACACGACTTAGAGACTGAACAACAACAGCATCCCAGGATTCTGTTTTCATTGTTCTCAGGACCACTGGTCTTCCTCAAGGTGCATGTTCATTTTTCTTTTCTGTGCTATCTGATATTTTCATTGTGATCAGTTCTGTATGTTTTCTTTTTCACAGTTTGATGTAGAATAAGTATCATTGACAAACTGTGTGTGTGTATGTGTGTGTGTATAAATTACTTTGCTTTCCCCCTCACACTTCCTCCAATAACTCTGCTCAGCTTCGGCCTCTTTACTCCATGTATTGACATATGCCTGATACTTTCTGAGTCTAGTTTCTTTTTAAGCATCTGGCTCTTTTGTATGGAACTTAATTTTTCTGTGCTTGCTCATGCTTCTAGGGCCAACAACCCTTATGATCTCCCCAGGGGTTGTCCAGTTTTCTGCATCGCATCTGCTAGATAACACACCTGAGCATTTTACGTGTGAATCTAATTGTCCTCCCTAGTCATCCTTTAGAGCGTCACCTTTCGTATGACGGTGTTGCAGAGGTCTGAGGTGTCTCTGGTTTCTGGCACAATAATCTACCCTCAATAGCCACCTCAGAAGGTCCCTGGACTGTATCAAGAGCCCACAGACTCGGGGTCCATCTGCAGTGGCCGTGAGCCAGCCATGACACAAGCGTGACGTGGCCACACCAGACATCACGGTCCTGTTGGAGACGAGCGGTGAGGAAGCGGAGTGCGCACGGAACTCAGCTTCATTACTTCCAGCCAAGGGCGAAAAATGAAGGCACTGACATTTTCTCACCTAAATACATGTGTATTTTTTTCCTTTAAAAGAAAATTTTTCTGTAAGGGAAGCAAAGAGGATGTTTTCTACAATGGTTGCTTTGTGGGTTTTTCTGTAGTATGAGGCTTCAGCTTCCCACCAAGTTAAGAAATTGTTATTCTTTCTTATTTTCCATATGCTTGTTTGAAATTAACATCATTATTCTGTTCATTAACTCTTCAAGCTTCTAAAATTGCCAGACTGACTCTTGGAAAGTGTGGTTCAAATATCACACCTTGATATTTCACCAGCAGCCATATATCTTGAGCCTTCCCTCCCATAATAAAATTAAATGAGTATAATTTATTGAGGATTCCTTGACATAATTACGGGTTTTTGAAAGATAGGAAAATTCCGCCTGGAAAGTAGCAATTCAAAAGAAGAAGATGAAAAAAAAAAAAAAAAAAAAAAACAAGGAAAACAACGGATCCAGGACACTCACCTGACTGCAAAGACCATAATTAAATCTGCTAGAGAAGTCTGCAAAGAGCACAAATGCTTTTTTTGTACTGAGTTCAAACAGACTCTGGTTTTCCCCATTTTAAACATTTCTGGTGAAATAGCTGAGTTCCAAGTCCAGGTCCTGGCGGATGCGGAGATGTCTTTTGCAGACCTCCACCACAGAGAACAGGCAACCGCCGTCAGGAGACGGCTTTTCTGTGGCTCAGGGAGATGCTTTCTCCCTCGGAGCACCTTCCCAGCAACTGTTCCCCCAATGGATGTGTCGCCTTTGTGCGCTCATGGGTCTGTCTCTTCACCCCTCCACTCTGTGAGGGCTCTTCACCCCTCCGCTCCATGGTCATGGGGTCTCTCCAGCCCTCCCCACCGTGGTCTGGAGCTTCACTTCTCTCCCTGTGACTGAACCCAAGCAGACTGACAATACTCATCACGACTCCCAGCTCTACAACCTGTGATGATCAGAACTGCCCTGCCCTGAACTGAGGGCTTCCCTGGCTGCTCAGAGGGTGAAGAATCTGCCTACAGTGGGGGAGACGCTGTTCCATCCCTGGGTTGGGAAGATCCCCTGAAGGAGGGCATGGCAACCCACTCCAGTATTCTTCCCTGAAAAATCCCATGGACAGAGGATTCTGGCTGGTACAGTCCATGGGGTCCCCCAAAATTGGACACAACTGAGCAACTAAGCACAGCATAGTCTTGAAGGTCTGTGGTCCTGAGACCCCAGGGGGCAGCCTCACACACTGCCTGCCCCCTCTCACCCCCCCCCCCCTCTGTGAAGTATGGCCCCTGGGCCTTGCTCTCCAGCAACTTGTTACCACCGTGGTTCTTCTCTGTTCCAAGGGACTCACTCCTGTTTTTTTCTGCAAACTCTAAATGAGACTACTAATTATTAGTGTCGTTATTAACATCACTCTGGTGCAATGCAACAGTCATACAAGAGTGACCAAGAGGAGTCCAACTAAGTCCACACGATCACTGCAGGGTGGTCATGAGCCCATGTGTAGCTGAGCAAAGCAGAGACTTGAAGTTCAGCAAGAGCAGCATCTCTTGCAATCACTGAGCAGAATGTAGAGACTGCAGGGATGCAGCAAGGGGTGCCAGATGGGGGGCCCACAGAGAAGGCCCCCGGGGTGAGGAGCATCCCCAACAGTGAGGCCACTGCACCAGAGCCCCCACATGGGGGACACATGGAAAAGGCCCTGCTGGGATGGAGCCCCTGATCCTCAACCATGATCTTCCTGCAGAGAGAGCAGGGGCCAGCTGATGCCCCACCAAGCCCCCAAAAGCTACAGATTTGAGAGCAACATGATTTAGTGCTTTTTAGGTGGCTCAGATGGTAAAGAATCTACCTGCAATGCAAGAGATACAAGTTCAACCCTTGGGTTGGAAAGATCTCCTGGAGAAGGGAATGGCAACCCACTCTAGTACTCTTGCCTGGGAAATCCCACAGAGAAAGAACCTGGCAGGCTAGAGTCCCTGGGGTCACAAGAGCAACTAACACTTTCACTTGCTTTAAGCCACCAAACTTTGAGGCAGTTTTTCATGTAGCAAAGGCGATGGAGAAGTAAGGCAGGAACCTACTCCTGACAATGCCGCCCCATGCCCTAACGAGCTCATCCTGCACAGTGGGCTCTGGGGCTTCTGCTCCAGTCCATGAGGAGGGTCAGCTGAAGTAGAGGCTCTGGAGTAACAGCAAGCTAAACCAGATAATCAAATGAGTGCTCCCAAGCCAGCGAAGGGCAGTGTCCTGGTGGAGGAGACACAGATGCTCCAGGATAAAATAGGGCTGTGAAGAACCCACCTGTCTGGGCTGACCACTCGTGTGTGCTTGCTCGTGTATGCCACTCTTGTGTGCCTGTTTGTGTGTGCCACTTTTGTGTGTCCATTTGTGTGTGCCCTCTCATCTGTGCTCGCTCTTGTGTGCTCACTCTATGTGCTGTAAGTGACTATGATGATGAACGAGCCTGTCTGTACATTGGTGTCAATAAACAACTGCATCTGTTTTAAAGAAGCCATTCCTCTGCTCTCAAGCGGCCTGTGGCCTGGAAACCAAGAGTCCACAGAGGAAAACAGCTACAAAGACCAATTAAGTACACACTGTATGCTGGACCTACTCATGAACATCTGTTTGCTTGGATGACACACGTGGTCTTAGACGCCTAGGAATCCGTCTGGATTCCCCAGCTGGCCCCTGGAAAGCCTGCTCCCCTAAAGGCTGTCCTCTCTAAGGCCCACCAGCCGCAGATGCCATGTATTCACCTCGTGTGTCAGTCTCAGCCTTAGGGGCATGGGGCAGCAGGGCTGGACGCTTGTCAGGACATCCAGGCACTGGGCCTGACCACGTCCATGCCCATGGTGTGGAGCCGGATCCCTGTTGCTGCGGGCGGCCTCGGGCTGTGGCTCTCGCACACCACCCTGTGAACCTCTCATGAACACGGTGGCCCCCACCCTGTCCCAACCCTGATGGCCAGATCCCCACCACGCCAGAGCCCCCGCACCCCATGGGCGTTTGGGCACCTGCTCTCCATGGCATCTGCTCTGCCTCCTTCGTGGGACAGACTCCTCTGGATGACCTGTTCTCACCTACCACAGCTTAAGGACAGAGACAATGGCTGTGAGGCACGTGCGTTCTTCCAGGGCATTTAATCCTTACCTGAGGCCTCCAGAGGTAGACCGCCTGGGTGTCTGGACATCCTGCAGGCCCTTCGCCCACCAGCAGCACAGGAATGTGGGGATGGGGCCAGCGGGGGTGGTGGGGGCCTAGGGACCTGATTCTCTTTCACCCTCTGGAGACCTGAGGGGAGAGGGGTCCCCGGCAGGGGGGCAGAGGAGCCAGCCCTGGGACCCCTGGCAGGCCTGAGCAGGCTGGTCTGGGGCCAGGACATGGGCCCAGAGCCCAGATCAGCCAAGGCCAGGCCAGCCTGCACCCCAGTGCTGAGCGGGAGGCTGCAGCAGACAGAGTCGTGGTCACACAGAGACGGTGAGGGTGGCTGGTCCTCCTCCCGGTGAGCCCTGGGCCGGCGAGCCAGAGCCCAAGGCCCCCAGAGCAGCAGGGGCTCACAGCTAGATCACGGCTCTCTTGATCCCGTGCCCGGGCCAAGCGAGTTACTGGAAACATAGCAGACTTTTATAAGTACCACAGGCATGTCTGGTTTTCCAAGCTTCAGCAAAGAATTTTTTTTTCCATGAACAATATGAAACAGACTTAATAAAAATTCAACAAAGCAACATTGTCTTGATTCATCCGTGCTGTGATTTTGTCTTTCCCCAAACTGGTATTAATTTTTTAGCATCTTCAATATTTAAGCATTTAATGAGTAATTAATTCAGCAGATACCAAGAAAAATGTTTTAATTTACCACTGGGAGAAATGTTGCTATGTTGCTTTTGTTAAATGGAAGTTCCCAGCAAAGAGTCAGACAAGACTGAGTGACTGAACTGAAGTACCTTGACTTTCTCTAGCAAGTCAAGAAAAAAATACATATAAATAAAAGAAAAAGGAAACAATGTCAGATGTAACCAGGTTCCTAACAACATTGGAGGTGCAAAGGTGAACAGAACACAAAACAAACCAACGCAGAACCTCAGCTCCAAGACTGTGCTTCCTTCCTTCAGGTGAACTGCACATGAGAAGGAAACACAATTGTGACATAAGAAATCTCATCTGTGACCATTTCCCACTGATGAGACTGGGCTCGGGCATCCTGAGCACGTAGACGGAGATGAAGCTGCAAATGTGGGTGTATTTATACAAAGAGGTATGCCCAGGGTAGCAGTCTGCCAAGCTTAGGCAAATAACATTAGCCCCTTACTATGCTTCAGTTCAGTTCACTCGCTCAGTCATGTCTGACTCTGTGACCCCATGGACTGCACACACCAAGCCTCCCTGTCCTTCATCATCTCCCTGAGCTTGCTCAAACTCGTGTCCATCGAGTCAATGATGCCATCAAACTATCTCATCCTCTGTCGTCCCCTTCTCCTCCCACCTTCAATCTTTCCCAGCATCAGGGTCTTTTCCAATGAGTCTGTTCTTCCCATCAGGTGGCTGAAGTATCGGAGTTTCAGCTTCAGCATCAGTCCTTCCAATGAATATTCAAGACTGAATTCCTTTAGGATGGACTGGCCTATCTCCTTGCTGCCCAAGGGACTCTCAAGAGTCTTCTCCAACACCACACTTCAAAAGCATCAATTCTTTGGTGTTCGGCTTTCTTTATGGTCCAGCTCCCACATCCATACTGACTACTGGGAAAACCATAGCTTTGACTAGAAAGACCTTTAGTATTTTTTTTTTCAAATTATAAAATAAAACTTCCCCAAGTTAGAAAACATAAATGTTTTATGTGTCTGTGCAGGACACAGGAGGGTCTCTCATGTCTGATTACACTGATGCTCTTCCAAGATCAGGTTCATCACTAAAGACCCGGGGTCACCTGACCACGGCTTCCACGGCTCTAGGGGGGGTCCCAGGGTCAGTGCTGCTTAGTTGAACTAAGCTGGTGTTGAATGGGGCACAACCATAGGGTCAGCAGCAGACGGCCCCGAGAAAGCTTTTGTCCTCAGGTGTCGCGTCTGTTTCTGTGGTTCTCACATATCCGTCAGCCTCCTGGATGAAACCACAGATTGAGAGAGAGGCGGCGGGGGCAGAGTGCAGCCGGACCCCAGACGGAGCTCTGTGAACTCGCGATCCTCACCCGGGCCGTCGCCCCTCACCCGGGCCGTCCTCCCCTCGCCCGGGCCGTCCTCCCCTCTCCCGGGCCGTCCGGTCCTCACCCGGGTCATCCTCCCCTCGCCCGGGTCGTCCGGTCCTCATCCCAGGCCGTCCGCAATTCATCCGGGCCGCTCGGTCCTCGCCCGGGCCGCCCGCCCCTCACCCGGGCCATCCCAGTCAGCTGAGAACCAGGCTGGCCCGCAGAGAAGACAGCGGCGGGGAAGCCACTCTCCAGAGCCTGGAAGTTGGGGGGGAAGCCTCGCCCCTGGGCCGGGGCGTCGCGTCGTCCTGCTGGGTCATAACAGACGGAAGCCGGCCCGAGGCCGTGCTGGGCCTCCCGTGTGTCTCCCTGCCCGGTGAGACAGGATGTGTCCTCACCAGAGAAGGGCTGGGGGAGAGGGAGGCGCCCCGGGGCACACCAGGCTGCCCTTCCATGAAGCTGACCCTCAGACATGCCGTCCGGGCTGCCGTCCTCCCCACTGGAGTCACAGCTGACAGGGTCTCTCAGGGCCTGTGATGGGGAAGGAGCTGGAAGGTCTTGGACCAGCCTCAGGATACCGTCCACTGGGCACCCGCAGGGGTCCCAAACACCACCCTACGATCACAGGAGGTGACGGCACAAACAAGCACCCAGGTATACAAGACACTGGAGCAGGAAAGAGAAGGGTGTGGAGCCACGCGGTGAGAAGGTGGGCAGGACACAGGGCGGCGCTGAGTGGACCCTGGGGGCCCACGGCCCAGGGGCACCCAGCACAGTGCCCACATAGAGCGGCGCAGACTCAGAAACGCACACTCAGTCCAGGCCAGACTCCCAATAGCAAGACGTCAGGACGGTGATCAACAGGGCCAGCATGGGGTGCTGCCTGCAACCCCATCCCCACCTCTGTCCCCAGGGTCTTCTCCCCGAGGGCCTGTGTGTCTGTGAGTGTCTCAGCCAAGGACCCCAGTCCTGCGGATGGAGACCCACCCTGATGACCTCATCTTAACTCAGAATCAGAGGCCACATTCGGGGGGCACCAGAGTGGAAGACAAGCCCGGCACAAGGTGGGGAAATAAAAGGGAGCCAAGGGGGCTGGTGTGTGTCTGCCATGCCGGCAGCGGGTGCAGGAGGGTGGCCAGTCAGAGGGGGTGAGGCTGCACGTGGGCTCAGCCCCAGGGGCAGGGACAAGTAGGGGCTCGGGGACACACAGCGATGGATGCGAGGATCACTCCCCACCTCTAAAGGACAGGCGCTTTTGAGGACTCGGAGGAGATGCAGCTCCGGTTCTTGTTTCCTTTCTGCTGGGGGTCGTTTGATCTTACCCTGTGGCTTCTTTCTCTGTGTTTAGACTGGGTCACTCCTTTATGAAAACAGTGGTGATGAAAGCAGAGGATTCCGAGCATCTTCTTAGGAAAGTGCTTCTAAAGCTTCTGGCGCTGGGAGAAAAGCAGACCGAGGCCTTACCCAATAGGACTCAAATGTTGCAATGTATGAAAGGCAGTATTGCAATCTTACAAAGGAAAATAATTACAAGTGTAGAATATTTACCTTGCTAAATTTGCAACACCTTCCTAAGGCTAGGGCGTGGATGTGCTTCTCTCATATAGATAAGCCACTCGTGTTTAAGGGGAGACACAGCACTTGGTGGGCTTCCCTTGTGGCTCAGATGGCAGAGAATCTGCCTGCAATGCGGGAGGCCTGGGTGCCACCCCTGGGTTGGGAAAGTCCCTTGGAGAAGGAAATGGCAACCCACTCCAGTATTCTTGCCTGGAGAATCCCATGGACAGAGAAGCCTGGCGGGCTACAGTCCACAGGGTCGCAAAGAGTCCAATACAACTCAGCACAGCACTTAGGACTTTCTTAATATATATGTAATTTTGTTTACTTATTGTTGGCTGGGCCTGCTCGTCACTGCTGCGAGGGCTCTTCTCTAGTTGTGGTGAGTGGGAGCTACTCTCTAGCTGCGGTGAACGGCTTCTCCTGGCCGTGGCTTCCCTTGTTGGGGAACACAGGCTCCAGGGCCCACAGCCTTCAGAAGCTGTGGCCCCAGCTCTAGGGCACAGGCTCTGTAGTTGTGGCCATAGGCTTCGTCGTTCCTCGACACGTGTGATCTTCCCATGCTAGGGATCGAACCGGTGGCTCCTGCATTGGCAGGTGGATTCTTCACCACTGAGCCACCGGGGAAGCCCAGCTCTGAGCACTTTCCTGCAAACTCCTGACCACGTCATCCCACACAGAGCCATCGCCAGCGCTCGCACGGGCCCGAAGCGGCACAGGGGCTGCTCCATCAGCAGCAAAAGGAGGAAGGACGTGCTCGAGTTTCCACTGGGGGCAACGTGAGAATTCAGTTACCTGGCTGAGATGGTGAGCTGTGTGTGGAAAGGGCCCTCCTACTCTGTGCCATGTTCCACATGAGACCGGAAAAACAAAAGCATGTTCTTGGGAAGTGTGTCCTTTGCACAGCTGGCTGCTTCAGCCAGGTCTTTGCTCAGCCTCCTTTAGCATCCTGCACCAGCAATGCCTCCACTGCCTTGGGAGGTGGTCGCACGTAGAAGCAGAGAAACGACCTGAATTAGACCAGAGCTCACTACTTGGTTCAGCATGGATGTTTTAACTTAAAAATGATGAAGTTGTATTAACTCCAAAAAGGCCAAACTCTCACGGAAAGTGGGGGCTCTTGGATGTCGAGGAAGATGACGCCTCAAGCAGGGGAAGAAGCACAAAAGGATGGCCAGGAGCAGGGACTCTGTGACCTTGGGTGAGTGGGTGGCTCTCTAGCCCTGAACGCAGAGTCCTCACCTCTGAGAAGACTGTAACCCTGTCCATTCCTACCGATGTTCATCTGTCACATCAGCAAACAGAAACCCCCATGTCTGCCGACTGTCCTTTTGTTCTATAAGCATGAAATTAAAAGACACTTGCTCCTTGGAAGAAAAGCTATGACAAAACTAGACAGTGTATTAAAAAGTAGAGACATCACCTTGCCAACAAAAGGTCTGTATAGTTAAATCTATGGTTTTTCCAGTGGCCATGTATGGATGTGAGACTTGGACGATAAAGAAGGCTGAGTGCCAAAGAACTGATGCTTTCAAACTGTTGTGTTGGAGAAGACTCTTTAGAGTCTCTTGGACTGCAAGGAGATCCAACCATTCAATCCTAAAGGAAATCAACCCTGAGTATTCATTGGAAGGACAATGCTGAAACTAAAACTCCAGTACTTTGGCTGCCTTATGTGTAAAGCCAACTCACTAGAAAAGGCCTGATGCTGGGAAAGATTGAAGACAGGAGGAGAGGATGACAGAGGATGAGACGGCTGGATGGCATCACTGACTCCGTGGACATGAGTTTGAGCAAACTTGGGAAGACGGTGAAGGACAAGGAAGGCTGGTCTGCTACAGGCCACAGAGTCGCAAAGAGTCAGACACAACTTAGCAAGTGAACAATGACAACAAAGCAGAAGCTCACTGGGGAGCACAGCCTAGAATGCAAAGCTAGCTAGGCCTCAAAAACATACAGAGAAGTCCAATGTCTGTACCAATACCCAGTTAATTTTCTAAAATATAACTTTCTTTAAGACTACAATACCTCTTATGCTACCTTATAGAAGAAAAATAATAATTTTCAATATAATGGAAAGGCTTAGAAATACTATTTTAAAATAAAACTAGTATGAAAGATTTTATTTTTGTAATCTGTATCTTATTAGGCTTCACATTTTTATGTGCATGGGGAAGTGAATATTTGGAACATATAAGTTGAATGCCAAGATACCATTTCCTGTATTGAATTAAATGAATTACCCATTTCAGCTCATCTGCTCTCTGTGGTTTATACTAGGATATGTTTATCCAGCTGCTTTCTATAACTACGTAATCATGAAATATCACCATAAATGCATCTAGCCACCAAAACTGAGCCTGGATTCCTTCTCTTATATAACCAAGTCTAAGAGTATTCCAGACTTGATGAGAGCCCTTACTTGCTCACCTTTAAGCCAAGGAGACCATAACCCTGGTGGGTCTGACTTCACCAGTCTGAGGACTTGGCGGGACTGAGAAGATCCTCTGCAGGAACCAGCGTGGAGGCTCACTGGGGGGTCCCCGTGGCCCCTGCCCCCCACACACAAGCCGTTTCCTGCCTTAAGCCCCTCCCTGTACTTCTCCACTAGGAATTTGATGAGCCCCTCAATCAAACCCCTTTCTGCAAAGATTTATCAGAACCTCTGGTGGGCCAGAAACTGCTGGAGGCTGAGGGTCCCGGTGTGAGTGCTATGGGCTTTGTCCTCGGGTAGCTCAGAGGCCACAAGGGGGCGGGAGGGGACCGACGGCTACCATGTGTGTGCCGCCTCCCAGCAGGTTTCCGTAAGAGGACCGGTTCTTCCCACAGGTTTCAGGGACCCCAAGAGCATCAGGCTTGGGAGCAGGTGGGTGGTCATCAGACAGTACACACAGCAGCTGGGCAGGTGGGTGGGCATGTCTGAGTCTGAGGGTCCGATAACACTGGAGAAGCAGCACAGGGAGCTGAGCGTCCGCACCTACACCAGGGGCAGGCTCCTCTGGCATCAGCCCCCTGGGAGGGACCTCAGAGGAGACCTCGCCCCCCTCCCTGCCCCACTCCTGCCCAAAGGAAGCCAAGGTCTTCTGCAGGGGAACACCATGGGGGTAAATGACCAAAGAGATTCTGGAGGAACAGAATTTACTGTTTCTAAGGTAGGCAGATGACACCACACTTACTGCAGAAAGCAAAGAATTAAAGAGCCTCTTGATGAAAGTGAAAGAGAAGAGTGAAAAAAGTTGTCTTAAAGCTCAACATTCAGATAACTAAGATCATGGCATCTGGTCCCATCACTTCATGGCAAATAGATGGGAAAACAATGGGAACAGCGACAGACTTTCTTTGTTTGGGCTCCAAAATCACTGCAGATAGTGACTACAGCCATGAAATTAAAAGATGCTTGCTCCTTGGAAGAAAAGTTATGACCAACCTAGACAGCATAGTAAAAAGCAGAGACATTACTTTGCCAACAAATCTCTGTCTAATCAAAGCTATGGTTTTTCCAGTAGTCATGTATGGATGTGAGAGCTGGACTATAAAGAAAGCTGAGCATCAAAATAATTGATGCTTTTGAAGTGTGATATTGGAGAAGGCTCTTGAGAGTCCCACGGACTATAAAGAGTTCCAACCAGTCAGTCCTAAAGGAAATCAGTCCTGAATATTCATTGGAAGAACTGATGTTGAAGCTGAAACTACCTAATGTGGAAAACTGACTCATTTGAAAAGACCCTGATGCTGGGAAAGATTGAAGGTGGGAGGAGAAGGGGACGACAGAGGATGAGATGGTTGGATGGCATCACTAACTTGGTGGACATGAGTTAAACAAGCTCCTAGAGTGGTGATGGACAGGGAGGCCTGGTGTGCTGCAGTCCATGGGGTCACAAAGAGTCAGACATGACTGAGCGACTGAACTGACTGAAGGTAGTCAGACCAACCAAAAAAGTAGTAAAGACAAGAAACATTCTTGTTTCTAAACAGGAGTATCTGACCCATGATCTCCTGTGTCTGCCCGCCAGTAACAGCCCAGGGCTGTCCTCACACTTGCTTTCCCATCAGTTATGTTTTACCACATAAAGCCCAATCTGAACATTTCTAAATTTAACCTGAAAGATAAGCAGGAAGAATCAAGGAAAAATTACTGGTGGTCCATAATTGGGATGATGTAAGAACACAAATCTGAAGTAAAACAGTCCAAAGACAAATGAACCCTCGGAGATTAGAAGTCAGAGTGAGAAGTGAGATCCCCTTTATGCACCAACCATTAAGACAGATGCTGAGAACCCCTGACACTCCTCCTCTGAAACTTGGACCCCTCCTGAGTCTAGACCCCCTCCTGAGATTAGACCCTCCCCTCTTCAGTGTAGACCCCTCCTGAGTGTAGACCCCCCTCCTGAGTCTAGATCCCCTCCTGAACCTAGACCTCCCCCTCTTGGGTGTAGATTCCCTCCTGAGTCTAGATCCCCCTCCTGAGCCTAAACCCCCTCCTGAGTCTAGACCCCCTCCTGAGTCTAGACCCCCTCCTGAGCCTAGACCCCCCCCCTCCTGAGTCTAGACCCCCTCCCTCCTGAGTCTAGATCCCCCTCCTGAGTCTAGACTCCCTTCTGAGTCTAGACCCCTCAGTAATCCCCAATAATCAAAGATGTGAAATGTGTAGTCAGGATCAAAACAGCAGTCAAAGCTTTAGTAATTCACCTTAAGACCATAAGTGTGGAGGTCCACCTGGGAAGACCAGACCGCAGCTGCAGTGAGTGACCGCTGCCCCCAGGCATGGTGTTCTAAGAGAGGAGTCCAGCGCTGCCTCTACATTTTCAACCAAATTCACAGAAATTTGCATTCAACTCAGTGTGTCAAGAACAAAAAGCCATTTCTAATTGCACATGATTTTGCAGATTCATAAAGATGCTACAAGGTTTCAAGCTGTGGTGAAACATTTGCCTCCCCTTCCCTGCCCCCACCACAAGCACCGTGATGGCCAGGGGTGGGTGGGGTGGCATGCGCTCTGCTCTCCTGCCCATGGCCTGCCCTCCGGGAAGACTGGCTGCCAATGCCTGCCCAGCTGCAGTTTTGTCTGAATGTAACTGACCTGGGCGAAGGGAGAGGCCCCTCTTCAGGCCCCTGTAGCCATCCTGAGATGCCCAGTGAAGGTCTAGTCCAGGCACTCATGTGCCTCTAAACTGAGGCCTGGTCTCAGGACTAGAGGGTGCTTCCCTCTCTCCCACCCCAGCACATCCCTCAAGGCCCTCTTTCAGCAGCTCCTCTCACCTAGTTACATCATATCTGGCTATCAAACAAAAATTAGAAGACGTACTAAAAGACAGAAACTGCAATCTGAAGAACAAGCATCATAACCAGACATGGGGTGGGGGGGGCGGTGTGGGAATTAGTAGACCTGAAATTCAAAACACTATGATGAGTCTGCCACAGGCTGTAACAGGTTCAGTGGATGGCACGCAAGAACAGATGAGCCATGTAAGAAGAGACATAAATCCCAAGTAAGAACCAAAAAATATGCTGGATATTAAAAATAATGTGCAAGAAATGAAGATCATCGCTGATGGACTGACTGTGCATGGCAGAGCTGGAAGATACCACGCAGAAACCTCCAGCCTTGAAAAGCAAAGAGGACGAAGACAGAAGGCCGAGCAGACATGGCTCAGGGTAATGGGAGCACCAGGAGGAGGAGAAGGGAAGGGCAAGGAGGTTTGACACGATGCTGCCTGCCAGTGTCCCGGATTAACGTCCGACACTAAACCACAGACCCAGCAAGCCCAGAAAGCACGAGGCAGGAGAAATGCCAAGAGTTCCATCTCAGCTCATCAACCTACATTTGCTTCTGGTACATTCATATGACCTCATCTGCAGTACAACTGTAGACCATTTGATTACAGTTGTTAGGGTCTACATTTAATTTTTGCCCAAAGTTTTGTCAGCTTTCCCAAGAGCAATAAAATCTGTATCTGTTCTGTTTAGTGTTGATCTTAATAAAATCAATTTCTATTCAAATTATCATTTTGTCTGGATATGTGCCCGAGAGTGGGATGGCTCGATCATATAGCAACTCTGTTTTAGCTTTCTGAGGACCCTCCATAGTGGCTACACCAATTTATATTCCCACCTACAGGGTAAGATGGTGCCCTTTCTCCACACCCGCTGCAGCATTTATTAAACAATAATGATGCTTCTTAAAGATCGTCATTCTAATTGGTATGAGGTGTACCTCATTATAGCTTTTTTTTTAAATTAAACTGTAGTTGATTTATAACATTGCCAATCTCTGCTCTACAGCAAAGTAACTCAGTTCTACACACATTCTTTTTTAATATTTTTTCCATTATGGATTATCACAGGATATTGAATATAGTTCCTTGTGCTATACAATAGGACCTTGCTTATTCATTCTAAATATAATCATTTGCATCTGTTACCCCAAACTCCCAGCTCATTCCTCTCCCTCCCACCTCTCCTTGGCAACCACAAAGTCTGATCTCTAAGTCTATGAATCTGTTTCTGTTTTGTAGATAGGTTCATTTGTGCCATGTTTTAGATTTCTTATATATGTGATTTCATACGGTATCTGTCTTTCTCTTTCTGACTCACTTTACTTAGTATGATAAACTCTAGTTGCATCCATATAAGGATCCACACATCCCTATGTTTACAGCATTACTATTCACAACAGCCAAGGCATGGAAACAATTTAAATGTCCATCAACAGAGGAATGGATAAAGAAGATGTGGTACAGATACATAATGGAATATTACACAGTCATTAAAAAGGATGAAACAATGCCATTTGCAGCAACACGGATGGAACTAAAGATTATCATACTAAGCAAAGTATGTCAGAAAGGGAAAGACAAATACCATGTGGTATGTGGAATCTAAAATGTGACAAAGGAATATATCTACAGAAACACTCAGCCATAGAGAACAGACTTGTGGTTACCAAGGGGGAGTGGGGTGGGGAGGGATTGGGAGCTTGGGGTTAGCAGATGAAAACTATTACATTTAGAATGTAAGGTCCTGCTATATCGCACAGGGAGCTGTATTCAATATCCTGAGATAAACCATAATGGAAAATAGTATAATAACTGAGTCACTTTGTTGTACAGCAGAAATTAACACAAGATTATAAATCGACTATACTTCAATAAAGTTTCTAAAATTTTTATATATTTATGCTTCTTCATTAATTTACCACCTAGTTTTTACCCCTGCACCACACAACTCCAATTGTAATCTCTAACATATTCTAAAATCACAATTAGGTAAATCAAAGCTTTTATTAAACTCCTCTCTTGACATTTCATTTCTCATTGTCACTAGCTAACTTGATTTTTGGCCAAATTGCTTCACTTCTCTAGGCTTCAGTTTTTGTATTTATGAAATAAAAAAGACTAAATAAAATAAAGCATTTCTGTTTTCTTTCAAGTTTAATGTTCTTGTATTGTTCTTTGAATCTATTGAGTTTCTACATGAAAAAGACGCTCTTGTGCTTTCTGTCTAAATCGTCACATGAGAGGGGAGTGCCTGGGGAGCTCCAGAGCCTGGTGCTTCAGCAATGCGTGCTTCTGGGGAAGTTTCCTCTTGAAGAGGAGAAGAAAATGATGGATGACAGAGAAAATCTAGTTTCATTTTTCTTCCACTAAATGCTTTGCCTGTTGTTCCTATACTGAAGACATAAATTTGGGGATGAGGTTTTTTAAATGCTTTATTTTCTTCTAAAATACAACCACATATTTAAGCTGTTTCCTGTTGAAACACATGTGCAATTTTTAAATAATCAGCACATCTGGATACCAAAGATGGATTGAGGTCTTCTAAATGACTTGTCTGAAAGATGAAGTGAAACTCCAAGCCCAGGGCGTTAACCCAAATGGAGGGTCTTTCCTGGATTGAAATTTCTCTTTCTGGAAGCTGGAATATTAGCTACTGTATGCAAAGAGCTGTGGCCTTTAGATTTTAGTATCTTGAAAGATGCACTTAAATTGGGTATAAGAAGGCCTTGGAGTTTCAACAGGCATTTATCAGGATTAAAGTAATCCAAGCGGGCTTGACTCAGGCTCGGCAGTCTGGATCTGGATTTCAACAGCAGATGTTTGGCGGGGAAAGCCATTTTTCTTATATTTAGTTTGTGTTCTCTTAAATTTATTGAAGAACTAACTTTCAAATCATTCCATCTTAAATGGAATTCAAATTCTGGGTCAGGAAGTGGACAAAATGCGGTTCCTGGAATTTGTTAAGTTGTGCAAAATGAACAGTCCTGAGCCCTCAGAACACCCTGCCTGCACGTCCATTACAACCCCACATACTGTCACCTACTATTTTTGGTAGTTTCTCCTGGAAGTTTAAACCATAATTTCCAACCCTTTTGTTTATAGACATAAAGAACATCTCTGCATTTGATTTGGGGGCTGCTGATATGCTCTATGAAGATGAGATTATTTTGACAGAATATTAAGAATGTGAGACACTTACTCCCTCATTTCACGATGGGTGTTAACCTCCCATTCCCTTGTGCCCCTCATGGACTGCCCACAGCCCCAGCACAGCGCTGTGGGAAAATCACTCTCAGAGATGTGCTCTGGGGCTCCTTCCCCCAAACCCTCCCCTTCACCATCATCCTTCACGTGTCAGACCTGCCTCTTTTGCCTAAGGCTCTCTGGCCTCTGCCACCTCTGCCCTTCTTTCCTTTGTCTCAGTGTTTGAGTCTCCAGAATCACTGCAGATGGTGACTGCAGCCATGAAATTAAAAGACCCTCTTCCTTGGAAGGAAAGCTATGAGAAACCTAGACAGCACATTAAAAAGCAGAGATACCACTTTACCAACAAAGGTCCGTCTGGTGAAAGCTATGGTTTTTCCAGTGGGCATGCATGGATGTGAGAGTTAGACCATAAAGAAGGCTGAGTGCCCAAGAACTGATGGTTTTAAACTGCAGTGCCAGAGGAGACGCTTGAGAGTCCCTCAGACAGCAAGGAGATCAAACCAGTCAACCCTAAAGGAAATCAACTCTGAATATTCATTGGAAGGATTGCTGTTGAAGCTGAAACTCCAATACTTTGGCCACCTGATGCAAAGAACTGACTCATTAGAAAAGACCCTGATGCTGGGAAAGATTGAAGGCAGAAAGGGAAGCAGACTACGGAGAATGAGATGGTTAGAAAGCAGCACCAACTCGATGGACATGAGTTTGAGCAAACTCTGGGAGATGGTGAAGGACAGAGAAGCCTGGTGTGCTGCAGTCCTTGGAGTCACAATGAGTGGGACATGACTCGGCGACTGAACAACGACAACAGATCTCTTGCACTTCTAAGTCCAATTTAGCATTTGTTCCCCAGAGACCCAGACAGATACAAAAAAGATGTAAACCAAGCAATGAAATTTTATGAGTCTTCTGCTTTCATTGCTTTTTCTTGTATTTTATATTATGTATGGAGCCATATAAAGGAATGTAAAATACTCCTCTCCAAATACTGATTAGAGACATTGTGTGTCTTTTACTTGTTGCATTTTCTATATCAAACTCTTGTATAAAGTATTAATCCTAAAGCGTTGGTCACATTGATTAATCTTTTTAGTTTTATCTTTTTAATAGCAGTTTGAGGTTTTTAACAAAATTGAGAGGGCATTGCAGAGATTTTCTGTACACCCCCTTCCCGCACATACACAACCCCCCTGCCCCATTATCAACATCTGCCACCGGGGGGTGCATCCGTTACAAGGGCCGAGCCTGCACCCACCCATCACAACCACCTGATGTCCGTAGTTGACCCCTGGGTTCATTCTTGGTGCTGTTATGTTCTATGCGTTGGACAAATGTATGACATGTAACCAGCATCATAGTATTGGACACCATATATTATCATTTCCCACCATAAAAATCCTCATGTCCCCGCCTTGACCCTGTGGCAATCACTGATCCTTTTATTGTCTCAGGTTTGCTTTTTGCAGAATGATATATTTTAAAATAACGCAGTATGGGGTCTTTTCAGAGTGGTGACTTTCATTTAACAATATGCATTCAAGTTTCCTCCATGTTTTTTCATGGCTTGATAGCTCATTTCTTTTTAGGACTGAATAATATTCTGCTGTCTGAGTATCCCACAATTTATCAGTACAGTCACCTTCTGGAGGACATCTTGGGTGCTTCCAAGATGTAGCAGTCATGAATAAAGTTGCTATAAGCATCCACTTGTGGGTTTTTTTGTGAGCATGTTTTCCAGTCCTTTGCATAAACACCAGGTAATGAAATTGCTGGATCAGGGGCTAAGAGCATGCTAAGTCTTGTAAGAAACCACAGCCCATCTTCCAGAGGGGCTGGGCTGTACCGCCTCGCATTCTCAGCAGCGAATGAGCGTTCCTGTTGCTCCACATCCATGCCAGCCTTTGGTGTTTTGGTATTCTGGATTTTGGCCGTTCTAATAGCAGAGCCATGACATCTGGTTGTATTTGCATTTCCCTGATGACTCATGTTACGGAACATCTGTACATATACTTATTCCTATCTGTATACCTTCCTCAGTGAGGTGTCTGTTAAGGTTTTAAGCCATTCTTTTAATCAGGTGGCTTGTTTTCTTGTTATTAACCTTTAAGAGTTCTTTGTGTGTTTTGGATAATAGTCCGTTATCATCTGTGCCTTTGTAAATATTTCCTCTCAGTCTGTGATTTGTCTTCTCATTCTTTTGACATTGTCTTCACAGAACAGACGTTTTTAATTTTGGTGAAGTCGAGTTTGTTATTTCTTTTATGAATCATGCCTTTGGTGTTGATCTAAAATGTCATCAGCATACCCAGAGTCATCTAGTGTCCTATGTGATTTTCTACGTCTTCTCACTATGATTTTACATTTGAGTCTCTGAGCTACTTTGAGTTAATGTTTGTGAAGAGTACAAGATGTGTGTCTCATTTATTTTTTATGCAGGTGGTGTCCAGTTGTTCCAGGATCACTTGTTGAAAGGTTGTCTTTGCTCCCTTGTGCTGCCTTTAGTCAAAAGCGGTGGCCTGTGCAAGGGCTTATTTCTGGGGTCTCCGTTCTGCTCCACTGGCCTATTTGTCTAGTGTCTCACTAACACCATGGGGTCACGATCGCTGCGGTTTAATGCTGAGTCTTCAAGGCGAGCAGCGTCAGTCCTCCGGTTTTGCTCTCCTCCAACATCACGCCATCTATTCTGGGGCTGTCGCCTCGCCATACAAGCCCAGGATCACTCTGTTGATATCTACACAGCGTGTTTGTTCCAGATCACACTGAATCTGTAGATCAAGTTGGGAGGAACTGTTATCATGATTAGAGTGAGTTTTCCTACCCACAAATGTGAAAAATCTCCCAATTCTTAGTTACCTTTGGTTTTCTTCACCAGAGCTTTGTAGTTTTCCTCAAAAGCTCTTGTACATAGTTTGCTAGTTTTCATTTTGAGTATTTCATTTTGAGAGGTGTTAATATAAATGGAATGGTGCTTTTTAATTTCAAATTCAGTTTGTTCATTCTTGGCATATAAGAAAGCAAATTATTTTCGCATTCACCTTCTATCCTGCAACCTGACTAGAATCACATATTGGTTCCAGGAGGGTTTTTTGTTTCCTTCTTTTTTTGTCAATTCTTTCAAGTTTTCCACATAGATAATATTGTCACCTGCAAACAAAGACAGTTTCTTCTTTTCCTTCTCTGTCTGCCCACGTTTTATTTCCTCTCCTTCCATGGCCATATTAGCTAGAACTTCAAGCTTGGTCCCGGAAAGGAGTGGTGATGGGACAGCCCTACCTTGTACCTAAACTTAGTGGGAAAGTTTGGAGTTTCTCATCTTTCAGTATGAAGTTAGCTGTAAGTTTTTGTAGATGGTCTTTATGAAATTGAAAAACTCTCTCTTTATTCCTGGTCATTTGTCACGAATGAGTTGGATTTTGGCAAACACTTTTTCTCTCTGTTGATATAATCCTGTGATTTTACTTTTAAAAAATCTATGAATGTGAAGGTTACATAATTGGTTCCAAACACTGAACCAGACTTTCCTATTTTAAAATAAATATTGAAATAAATTGGAGCTACTTGCTTTCCATTAATTTGGGAACCAGTAAGTGACTTAAAGTTTTAAAGCTGACTGGCCAAAGGGGATCCAAGACCATAATCTCAGAGCTTGCAGTGACATGGAGACTGCTGATGAAAGGCAGAAAAATACAAATCTCACAGTTTAGAATGAATTTAGTCTTGAATCTTGTGGTTCAGGTTCTGGTCGAAAATACTTCTAAATTTGTATCATTTTATTATTTAAAAAGAGCTTCCAGTACATTTCAAATATATATATAATTTCTATAGCAACATTTGATTACCCATCCTAACTTTTAAGCTTTAAGAATTCACCTTATTGTTTAAGATGAAGAATATGTAATGAATCACAATATTTGCATATATTATTGATTTTGAACATTGACTTCAAAGAAGAGTTTATTGTGTTTTTGGAAAAGAAAACAAATATGTGGTGAAAGAATTTTAATTTTTTTACATCTTTATTTTTGGCTGAACTCACACACTTTACAAATAATACTCCTATGCCTGTATACTCTTACCTCTCGTGCAGACATTTTTCCTATTAATCGACTTTACCCACTCAGGATGGTCTTCTGAACCTGTTTCCACCTGACTTTTCCAGTCTCCCTTTCGTGTGAAGACACCTTCCCGTTTCACACTTTTCTGAACTGTGATTTCATGATTTAAATCAGGTAATGGCTACTTAGTGAAAGACTTATTTAAGTAAAATGCATTTACCAAATATATATATATATAGTTCAAGGAACAGAAGGATTTCTCTTCCAGTCTTTCCAGAGTGTCTATAAAATTTGGAGGCTCTGTCATTTTTATAACTAACATGCTCTACTGCATAAGATCTTCCAGATATACTTTCATTAAGCTTTTACTCAGTTATCTTATGTCAATTTCTGTTTCCAAAACCTCATGCTAACTTCATAATTCTTTCTTACATAACCCTAGTGCAGTGTAGGGGATTGCAAAAGCAAATCAAATATTCTTTTGACTCATTTTGATCCATAACATAGATTCTCAGACACCAAAACTACATGTGAACTGTCTCTGCATTTTGGTATTTTTAATAGGATGAGCTGTTTATTACTCAGGCAGCCTCCAAGATGTGCGTATTTTTGATGCTGCTGTATTTAAGAAAAGCTCTGCCTTATCTCTGGAGCATATCATGGAACAACTGGCTAGCGTTTAAGATATCACACATTTCATCGTCATTTGTCTCACCTGGAAGCTTTGGTTGAGTCATCAGGCATCTGGAGAATAATTTAAGCTTGCCTCTTACATGTCTGCAGTCTCCCTGATTATCTAGCATAGAAGAGCTTGCAGGTATAGGAGGAGATCAGTCACGTACTGCGTGTCAGTACCAGCCTCAGCGGCTGAAGTGCTGTTGCAAAGTTGTCAGGATTTGTTTTTAAGAGAAGCTAATTAATATTTATCCATATTTATTTGACTGTGTAGTATGTACACGACTCAGTCCTACATCCTCAACTCCTAACAGTTAATTTAGTGCCTTAACAATTCATTTTAAAATGTTGGATATATTTAACTTAAGGGCCCCCCAAAAAAAAGAAATGCAAAAAAGCAAAATGGCTGTGTGATGAGGCCTTGCAAATAGCTGTGAAAAGAAGAGAAGTGAAAAGCAAAGGAGAAACGGAAAGATATTCCCATTTGAATGCAGAGTTCCAAAGAATAGCAAGGAGAGATAAGAAAGCCTTCCTTATCGATCAATGCAAAGAGATAGAGGAAAACAATAGAATGGGAAAGACTAGAGATCTCTTCAAGAAAACTAGAGATACCAAGGGAACATTTCATTCGAAGATGGGCTCAATAAAGGACAAAAATGGTATGGACCTAAGAGAAGCAGAAGACATTAAGAAGAGGTGGCAAGAATACACAGAAGAACTGTACAAAAAAGATCTTCACTGCTCAGATAATCACGATGGTGTGATCACTCACCTAGAGCCAGACATCCGGAATGCGAAGTCAAGTGGGCCTTAGAAAGCATCACTATGAACAAAGCTAGTGGAGGTGATGGAATTCCAGTTCAGCTATTTCAAATCTTAAAAGATGATGCTGTGAAATATTTGCAGCAGATTTGGAAAACTCTGCAATGGCTGTAGGACTGGAAAAGGTCAGTTTTCATTCCAATCCTAAAGAAAGGCAATGCCAAAGAATGCTCTAACTACTGCACAATTCTCATCTCATACACTAGTAAAGTAATGTTCAAAATTCTCAAAGCCAGGCTTCAGCAAAACGTGAACTGTGAACTTCCAGATGTTCAAGCTGATTTTAGAAAAGGCAGAGGAACCAGAGATCAAATTGCCAACATCTGCTGGATTATTGAAAAATAAAGAGAGTTCCAGAAAAACATCTACTTCTGCTTTATTGACTATGCCAAAGACTTTGACTGTGTGGATCACAACAAACTGTGGAAAATTGTGAAAGAGATGGGAATACCAGACTATCTGACTTGTCTCTTGAGAAACCTGTATGCAGGTCAGGAAGCAACAGTTAGAACTGGACATGGAACAACAGACTGGTTCCAAATAAGAAAAGGAGTACATCAAGGCTGTATATCGTCACCCTGCTTAATTAACTTATATGCAGAGTACAGCATGAGAAATGCTGGGCTGGAGGAAGCATAAGCTGGAATCAAGATTACCAGGAAAAATATCAATAACCTCAGATATGTAGACAACACCACCCTTATGGCAGAAAGTGAAGAGGAACTAAAAAGCCTCTTGATGAAAGTGAAAGAGGAGAGTGAAAAAGTTGGCTTAAAGCTCAACATTAAGAAAACTAAGATCATGGCATCTGGTCCCATCACTTCATGGGAAATAGATGGAGAAACAGTGGAAACAGTGTCAAACTTTATTTTTTTGGGCTCCAAAATCACTGTAGATGGTGATTGCAGCCATGAAATTAAAAGACACTTACTCCCTGGAAGGAAAGTTATGACCAACCTAGATAGCATATTGAAAAACAGACATTATTTTGCCAACAAAGGTCCATCTAGTCAAGGCTATGGTTTTTCCAGTAGTCATGGATGTGAGAGTTGGATGGTAAAGAAAGCTGAGGGCTGAAGAATCGATGCTTTTGAACTGTGGTGTTGGAGAAGGCTCTTGAGAGTCCCTTGGACTGCAAGAAGATCCAACCAGCCCATCCTAAAGGAGATCAGTCCTGGGTGTTCATTGGAAGGACTGATGTTGAAGCTGAAACTCCAATACTTTGGCCACCTCATGGGAAGAGTTACTCATTGGAAAAGACTCTGATGCTGGGAAGGATTGGGGGCAGGAGAAGAAGGGGACGACAGAGGATGAGATGGCTGGATGGCATCACCAACTGGATGACATGAGTTTGGGTGGACTCGGGGAGTTGGTGATGGACAGGGGGGGCCTGGCGTGCTGCAGTTCATGGGGCCACAAAGAGTCAGACACAACTGAGCAATTGAACTGAACTGAACTGAAGGGAACATCACTTAGTACCACCAAATATATGCCCACACATTCAGGTTTGATATGGGCAGATAATCTCTGTATTTTTCAGGGTGTTAAAATTCTTAGAAGCCTGTAGTGATTAATCACATTTGCCAGATCAATACATGAATGAGTGAACAAAAGGAAGAATGAATGTGTTAAAAAAATGTTTGCTGAGCTCAGGAACAACTCTGGTTGTCCCAGAGGAGGTCACCCAATTCGTACCATGTTCTTTTTATGAGATGCAAATAACTGAACCACTTACATTACAGGGTTTTTAAGAGAATGAAACTATAAAATGTATGTGGAGGAGAAAGTGCTTTATAAACTCCAAAGTATTAGATAATCTACAATGGTTTTTAGTAACCAAAAAGGAAAAACAAAACCGCTCAAGTTTTTTCCTCTACTTTAGTAACTTTCCTACTTTAGCAATTTTAGTAATTAGTACCTTAGTAACTTCCCTACCTTGGTAACGGTTGTACTTCAGCAACTCTGGTGATGCAGCAACTCAGTCCCAGAAGACTTGTTTGCAGAGAATTGTATGGCTTGATCCTCTATTAATCAGAAGTTCCCTTTGTCAGCTGACCCAGAAAGTTCCTGCTCTGCTTTATAAGACGCCTTTGCCACAGGTCGGAGCACGTACTGCTGCACCAGGAATTACGTTCTGGGCATAAAGGCAGCCACAAGGGGTTGCTCCCACAATGACTTCATTTAAATCTGTTCCTTTCTCCGTAAAGAAGTCTAGAAAAGTCACCAAGTTTCCTTAAACAAAGAGGGGAAGAAAGAAAAAGAAAAATATCAGGTAAGAAAAGAGACAACCCCTTTTAATCAAGCCGTCCCTTCAGGGCCACACAGCCCGGGTCTTAACAAAGTGTGGCAGTGTTGGCAGCTGCAGGGGGGTCAGCGCTGGCGACAGAAGACCTAGAGCCTAAAGCGTCCATCGGTGGCTCCCACCGGCCATGCCTGCCCCACATTTGAGTCCCCTAAATGTGGTACTTTTCCATCTGAGCCACTGTATTTCACGTGATGCAGGCAAAGAGTCTTAAACTAGTTACACTATAGTCCATCAAGCTCTCCATTCTTACCCCTTTGACATCAGTAGTATGCTTTTCTTGTGTACCAGGTCTATGTTTGAAGGCAGGGTATTAGCACTGGGAATTAGGCTAATTCATGGCTCCTTAGAGATCCTAGGCAGCAAGGCATGGGTTAATTTTTAAACAATTCGAAACTTTTAAATGTTCGTTGAATGACCTGCAGGAATGAGTAAAAGTCAGCGAGAAGAAATACACCACTTGTGTCCAGTCACGTGGGTGTAGAACGTCCCATTTCCACTCTCGGTGAGAGTCATCTGTGAACCTCGAGGAACTGGAAACTAGAAATAAAAGAAATACTGAGAAGTGCAAAGGAAATTTGAGGGTATTTGACTTGTAGCTTCACAGACAAGTAATCTCACACCAGGTGACATGTGAATACTTGTGTTCTCATTTTTACATGGTATTTAGAGTTGAACTACGTTAAAAGAACTGCTCTAGGCTGAATATATTTAGACAGGGTCATGATGATGATTACGATGATGATTAATTTTAAGAGAATTCTTGCTTTTGTCAGTTGATTTTCCCTCTGGGCCATGTTTCCACCAAGGCTGTCCAAAATACAGAGGCAAAAACACATCCATCAGCCTCCTGGTCGCACTGAACTCAAAGAGGACAGTCCTCTGCATGATCGGCCAGTGAAATCCGCTTCTCATTTCCGAGCGGCTCCTTGTGCTCTCTTTAAAATGCACCAGAGAAGAAGCTCGATGGCTTTCAGTGTAACGAGGAGCAAATGTCAGATGCAATGTGTTTTATGGCACAAGTGGAGCGTTTGGGTCATTTTCTGAAAGATGTTTCAAAAGTTAGCAGGTGCCAAACTGGAGCCACTTAAAAGAAACTTGTTCCAGATACCTCACCCTGCTCTCCCCAAGGACCCTGTGCTAATAATTACAGAGGAATCAAAGACACCGTGGGCCTGAAGGAGGCTGGAGACAGCTGGGAGAGCGTGAGCGTGAGTCAGGCTGCAGTGGGTGGATGGGCCGGTGAGTCAGCCTCCACGGTAGGTGCTCAGGGCTGCTGGGACCCGCCCGGAGGACCCGCCGGCTGTGGGGAGGCCGGCTCCAGGCCCCCTCTGCCCACTCAGCTGCTCAAGGATGATGCACCGTACACACCCTGGGAAGCCCTCCTAGAGACAGACCCCCAAGTACACGACTTGAGGAAGGGAATGCAGGCCGGACAGACCCTGGACAGACCCTGGACAGACCACTTTCAACATGAGACCCCATCACCCTTCCAAGGGTCACTTGACAGAGGTCACAATAAGCAAGCCAGTGCCACCCAGCCAGCCTCTCTCAGAACGCTCGTGTCCAGGCCGGTGGAGCACAAGACTGCAGGCCTGCCCGGTCCGTGTGGGTGAGAAGGGGAGGCACAGAGCCCTGACCCTCATGGGGAGCACGGAAGCCAGTGCGGCAGCCTGTACACGAGTGTCCACGTCAGAAGCAAATGGGCCCGCAGTGCCTCGCTGCTCCTGGCCCGGGGTGGGCCTCTCCTGGGTCCTGGGGGAGGGGACGGCTGGCACCACAGGACAGGCTGTGAGGCTTGGTGAGGGGGCGTCCCTGAGATCATGTGACATTTTGCCAGATTCCAACTCCCATCACTGAGGAAGAAACCCCCACCCCCATAGCCTCATAGAGCTGCTGTGCCATGACGTGTGCACGGAAAAGCCATGTGAGGGCCACATGGAGGGGCATGAGGGGCATATGGAGGGGCACATGGAGAGGCATGAGGGGATACATGGAGGGGCACATGAAGGGGCATGAGGGGATATGTGGAGGGGCATGAGG
>ML663576.1:627766-671959 GCA_007570785.1 Antilocapra americana
GGCATGAGGGGCACATGGAGGGGCATGAGGGGCACATGGAGGGGCATAAGGGACACATGGAGGGGTATGAGGGTCCCCTTGGCTCAGACAGCAACCAGGGTCCATAAAGAGTCTGGTCAGAACATCTCAGGGCAGCTGTGGGTGATCCTGAGCAGAGGCTCCAGGTGGGCAGAGCCTGACCCTAGTTGAGACGACCATGAGATAATAAGTGTGTTATGAAGACACCAAGCTTGTGGTGATTTGTTACACGATAATAGAAAATTAATAAAATCCAATAAATAAAAGGGAATACATATATTCATCAAAGACATACACAATATTCACTTCAGCTTCATTCATAAGAGCCCCAGGTGGGCACAGACCCCCTGTGGATCATCAGGAGAGTGGGTGAACTGTGGCCCCTCCATCAGCACCCAGGACAGGACAGGGCAGGAAGAGGAACCAAGTCCCGATAAACCTGGTGACTCGTGACTCCATGCAGCCCACACGCAGCCTGTGTGCCAAGAGAAGCCCGGCCAACGAGGAGCACATGCCCCGAGTCACCCCACAGACAAGAAGGCAAGAAAAGGTGAAGAGAATCAGTGGCCACAGTGTGGCCGCCTCTGGTGCTGAGGGCGCTGCCAGGCCCTGGGGCACGTGCTTCTTGTCCAGAGGCTGGTCACGTTCTCCTGTAAAGACCCAGGGAGCCGCAAGCCTCCGGGTCCAGTTCCCACCCATGACACACAATGATTGAAACTGTGAAAATCAGGAGGAGAAGAAACAGAATATCTGTCATATGTAGGAGGGTCATTTACTATAAGGAATTTGTAAGAGTTCCCTTAAAAAACCACAATTTTCCCTTTGAGTTCAGGTGAACTCAGCTGCTTCCAGAATGAAAGAAGAGGGGAGAGATCTAAGGTTTAAGAAAACTGCTAATGTCTGAGTTATTTTTTCCAGAAAGTCAGGGACCAGCTGGATTGGGGGGACAAATTTAGGCTGATTGGAATCTGTGATTGCATATCTCCCCAGATCCACCCCCTCCTCCCTCCTAGCAAGAATAACACTCTCCTGAGTTACACCTAATGCACACGTCTAGCTTCTATAAGCATCTTCACAAAAAGACACACTGAATATGTTCATAGGGACAAAAAAGGACCTGATGCTGTGCTGTTTTAATTAAAAATTGTGTACTTAAGAAGTGACGAAAACCAGAATTTTCAAGGGGAGACTTAAACTGTGATGAAATCACCATTCGAATAAAGCTCTGCTCCTAAGAACGTTTGTTCCAGCGGCCTAGTGACAAAGAAACTGGACCTGGCAGCCGGTTTCCCACAAAGCCCACCTCAGCTCTGGGTGGCCCAAGAAGATCCGGGTTCTCCATCTCCCAGCCCCATGTCTGGAGGTGAGACATCGGCCCCAGAGCAGCTCAGCTGAATTAACCACACGGCTGCTGGGCGGAGTTCTCCACACCCCAGCTGGATCCTGGCCGTCACCACAGACCCTAATAGTGTCCTGTAGCCACAGAGCATTTGGGAGCCAGCCAAGAGACCCCAGCTGCCTGGCTCTGAGAATTCTTCCTCCTGATCCCACATAACTGCCACATTGCAAACCCAGGAAACTAGACGAACTTCCCCCACCAAAGACTCCCCCAACTCCAGCCCAGGCTACAGGAGACGTGAACCCAGGGAGGGGGCAGTACCTAGTCGGAAGATCGCCCTCTGGGATCAGAACCTGAGGCTCCCCATCTCAGCTCCCCCATCACTGCCCCATCTCACTCCCCACAGCCTCACTTCTCAGGCTCGTTCAAGTCACACCCACCACTAGGAGCAGAAGGCAGTCTTCCCAAAGATGCTGGCAACCACTGGAGTGACTGGACTCCACTTCGTTTCTGGGAAGGAAGCCTTTAATAAGAGATAAAGGTCATATATTTTCAAACACAAGATGAGGGGATTTAAAAACAAATCTATAGCCTGATGCGGACAGACCTCAGACGAACTACTGAGTGTGTGGTGTTAAGGAAAACACCCTAGCATCAGGCCTGTACCTGTTTCCAAGCCTCCCAGCCACCAGGGGCCACCGGTGTATTTATCAGATAGGAGCTGCCTTCCTGTAGAATATTCCACATGTTAAACTAAATTCCTAAAAAAGAAAAAAAACAACTAAATTCCTGTCCTACAGCAGAGAACTTTCTGCCCACCTAGACGACTAACTCCAGGCGACTCGGAGTCCGTTTGCTCCTTCTCATCCATGGAAACACCCATTTATCAATCCATCGCGTCTATTTCTCATTCTTCTTGAACTGGTCTTGGAAGATGCAGGAAAAATAAACAAAACACACTGGGCAGCTTGAAAGTAAGCCAGGGGCTACCCTATGCTGAAAATTCAGAGCGCAGTGAGGACAGCTGCCTCACCGCATGTGGCTTTAAGACCTAAAAGTCAGGCGAGGACAGCCACGCACAAGCCCCCCTCGGAGCACCAGAGTGTCAGAGGGTGTGGGGCTCTGAAGGGGAAGGGTGTTGTTTTTGGCTGCCCAGCAGTCTTGAAATAAACACTAAAGTTTATCACGTGGTGAAGAAGCCCACTTTCAGTTTAACTAAAAAGACAACATCTGTGCAGAAAAGAACAACCCGAAAAAACAAACAACCACTAACATGGCTGTTAAAGTTTCATCCTCTTGGAAACTCGGGGGGTGGGGAAATGGAATCTGAATACGGGCTGTAGGGTTCTTGAATGAGCATGGACGGCCATTGTTCTGGGGGAACTATGGAAACACATCTTGCTTTTGTTTTCAGCATGTGGCCCAGATCCCAGACAGAAGAGAGATGGGCTGCAGACTGCCTTCCCAGCTGCCGCGTGCCGACACGCAAGGGTGCTCCGTCGGGTCAGGACACACGTCCACCCCCGTCCCTGGGAGCGCGGGCGCGAGCAGCAGAGAGGGGGCACGGAGCTCGGCCGCAGACACGGACGCGGCACCTGAAGGACAAGGCCGCTGGCCCACACGCCTTCATTCTTAGCACAAGTGATTGGATGAAAAATCAGTCAGGAGAAGAATAAAGTGTCCTGTTTCTGATCAGCAGCGGGTCCTCGCCTTCTCGGCAGAAGGGTTCTGACTCACGCGGCCTCGCTGAACGTAACTGGCAGTGAGGCTGGAGTGCCCGAGGAAGGGGCTACGTCGGCTACCCCAGGGCAGACAGTGAGGGGTTTCCTTGAGATTAACCCGGGAAGGTGGCTGATGGAGGCCTGAAACACTGAGAAGCAGCGTCGTGGCTAGTCTCAGTGCTGCAGCCCACCAGGCCTCCCTGTCCTTCCCCATCTCCGGGAGCAGCGGGTCACGATTCGGGAAGACAGGGCAGGGATGCGACCTGCGGCCGCAGAGGTGCTTGCAGACCAAGTCACAGGCAACCTTGCAGGCCATATGAAGTAGCTCATCAGTGTCTCGGGAGAGGGGCAGCTCCTGGGAAGTGGGAAGGTACTGGCATTCCAGGGCTTTGCTTAGGAAGAAAGCAGCTTGCTCGTGCAGTGGGCCAGGGCAGCTCCTGGGTCAGCCCGGAGCGCGGGGGCCGCGCGAGATTTCTGGGACACTGGAGAGACTTTGCATCAGATGATTTGATGGAATGGGCTTCCCTGCTGGCTTAGACGGTAAAGAATCACCTGCCATGCAGGAGACACAGGAAACGCATCGTGGATCCCTGGGCTGGGAAGATCCTCTGGAGAAGGGAATGGCAACCCACTTTAGTATTCTTGCCTGAGAAACCCCATGGGCAGAGGAGTCTGGGGGGCTACAGTCCACAGGGTCACAAAGAGTTGACACAACTGAGTGAGTGACACTTCTTCATTTGATGGGATGAGGGAGCAAGCTGGCCCTGGGGGAGCAGGTGTTTGCGGGGTCCCTGGCCTGCTTTGTTGAGTGGGAGGGGTGCCTGCAACTTGGAAGGTAATATTAGGACCCACGAAGATAGGTTTGTGTGGGGTCATTACTTCCAGTTTGTATGGTGCCCTGGAGAAAACCAAGATAAAAACCAAGGACCCGGGAGGCTGTGCGGCGCTGGCACAGAGAGGGTCGGTCTGGACTGGGAAGGGGGTCTTCTGCAAATATTTAGATGGTCAGCCCTGGAAGGATCAGGAGTGTCTAGAGACAGCTCGGAGCCGGGAGGTAAGGAAGAGTGAGCCAGCCTGCACTGAGGACCCCCAGCATTCTATGGCCGGGGAGAGGAGGACACGCCTTCCGTGGAGGCTGCAGATGAGAAACCAAAGGAAGTCGAGAAAACCAGGGAAGGCGTCACGGAAGCTGAAGGGTATTTTCTGGGTCGGGAGCGATCACGACTTGGACGCTGACGGGTGATGCTGGGGAGACGTCCCAGGTGTGGTGTGGGGACGCCGTGCTGGGGACCAGGGATCACGCGGGCCTCACAGGAGGAAGAGACACAGGATCTGGGCCCCCAGCCAGGAGGTCACAGCTCTGGGTTAGGGTGGCCAGCGGCCAGCCTCTACCTGCCTGACCCCCTCAGAGCTCACCTGTCAGGAACACCCGGCAGGACAGACTATTTTCTAGGGCACTTGTGCTTCACAGATGTTTTGAAGAAGATAGTTTTAATACTTACTGCTGTAATCAACTTTAAGATTAGCCTGCAAATAGGACCTTCAATTGTGGTTTTATTTAAACAGATACACATGCAAAATCATGTCATTTTATAAATAATTCTATTCTTTCATTCACAATTGAAACTTTATCCAGATTCAAAGCTAATCCCTATTTTAAAAATGTTTTATTCTTTGCTTTTCCACCACTCACCCAAAAGTGTATGGGTAGATTTGAGTATCCTGATAAATGTGGAAACATATTAACTAGATTCTTTGGAATTAGTTTACGGTAGAGTAGTTTTTGTTGCACTATATAAATTGGAAAATGATAAACACAAATACTAATGTTTAAGTACCTTTGTGTTTCATTAAACACGTAGTCAAAAATGAACAGAAATTCCTGAGGAACTATGTACCTCCTACACTCCTGTGTCTTCTGTATGTACCATAAGTTGAGATATATAAAAATATTTTTCATGTTGTTTAAAACACAAAGTATATAGAATTGCATTTATTTAATTTAATAGATAAAAACTCATCAAGCCATTTGGTGTGTTTGGAACTCAAACAATATGATGTAAAAGCATGTCACTTTTAACAGCTCCTAAAGGATAATCACAGAAAAGTAATTCAGACAGCGACGCATATTTTTCTTGTCACCCAACTACAAGAGGACTTTGGCTATTTAAACAGAGACAAATGTTAAAACCAGGGGGAAGCCTGCCACACCGCTGCAACCACGTCCTGCCGGGACGTGCTTCTCTCCAGGGTAAGCTGATTCCTGACTTGGTGTCCCCAGTGCAGAGGTGTCTGCACTTCGTATCTCAAGAAACAGAATGTGGTCAGCTGTGCTTATTTTTCATGAAGAAAAGGGACCAATATAATTGCATTGAATTAAAATTTATAGAAATACAAGCACCGAAGACCCTCCTGTCTCTGGCCCATCAGTGGTAGAACTAGAGGTGAGACGATTCCTACATCTGGGGAGCAGGGGAAGACGGGCGGGGACTTGGCACTGTGCCGGCCACTCTGCCGGGAGTTCAGCATCACATGAAAACTGAAAGTGTACAGACATGGATGTGCATGCTCACACACATATATGGACACACACGCGTGCACCTACATGTGGACATACGTGTGTACAGATGCACGTGGCCATGTGCACTTCCGTAAGTCCACACACGCACAAGGCCCATTTGTTATGTATCCACTTGGTGAGTGGCTCAGTTGTGTCCAGCCCTTTGCAAGGCTGTGCACTGTAGCCCGCCAGGGTCCTCTCTCCTTGGGGATCCCCAGGCAAGAATACTGGAGTAGGCTGCCATGTCCTTCTTCAGGGGACCAAACCCAGGTCTCCTACACTGCAAGCGGATTCTTTACCATCTGAGCCACTAGGGAAGCCCAAGCCACAATATGGATATTCATGAATGTATTCGTGTCATACAGAAAGCCCTTCTGTGCCACACAATTAAAAATGCACTGAATAACTGAAATAAGATTAGTTCAATAATCAAAAGAACTTTATAATTATTGACAGTGACTGAAATTTTCTTGTTTTAACATCAGAAGATTAGGCACTTCACAGAGCCCAGCTGGTAGCCATTAATGAGGACAAGCTCAGATTTACACCCCAGTGAGCAGAGATTATCAGTCAATTCAATTTTACAACTGTTGGGCTCAATTCATAGAGCTACAGAGAACAGATCACCTCCTCAGGACGTCAGCACAGTGATTTGTAGGAAACAAGCACAGCAAACATAGTTGCTCTTTTTATCTGACAGCACTTTAAATATATCAAGTCAGATGTCTCTCAAAACCTTCTTACCTAGATTGCTGCTAGTACACCCCCAGTTTATAGGCCATACTATACCTGACTTCCTCCGTGTGAAGTTTGCTTACAGAGTATATCACAATTCTAGAGCCGTAATTCTACAACAAACTTGCTAAAATACGAACTAGCCCAATAACTTATTACAAAACCAACTAGATCATATGAAAGCACGAGGCCCTTTTATTACACACATTGTTTCAATAATTAGCAGAGTATGTTTCTATTTGCCTTTCTAATGAATATTCAAATGACACAATCAAGGTTTCAAGTTACCAAATAAAGCAGCAACATTTCATTTGGCAGGCTTTTTTCTCGAAACTGTTTCCAGCTGTCCACATTAAACCAAGGGTGAAGCTTGTTGCTGCCCCCTCTTCGCAAAGTCTCTACTTACATGTTCTATGTTCATTTCCAAACCCACCTCCTGTCGGGTAGCAGGCAAGGAGTAAAACCAGGATTCATGTTTTATGTTTTGCTCGCTATTCTAGAGTGAACATTTTATGATGGCATTAATTATTCTTCAAACATATGATCTTTTAATGTGTCAAGATACCGTGTTTATAGAGCTTCCCTCATAGCTTGATAAAGAATCCTCCTGTGATGCAGGAGACCTGGCTTCAGTTCCTTGGTTGGAAAGATCCCCTGGAGAAGGGAACAGCCACCCACCCCAGTGTTCTGGCCTGGATAATGGACTGTCATCCCCCGGGTCACAAAGAGTCGGACACGACTGAGCGACTCACTTTCACTTCACTTTCACCATGATCATATGTGTTATAAGTTAAACATTTCTTTTTTGATAATTCAGGTGTCTTAGTTTGCCGAAGTTGCTGTAACCAAGTGTAACGAGGTTTTGAGCTTCTGAATCCTGTCCTCCAACCCACCAGTCATGTATTTTCCCAAATCTTAAGTCTTTTGGTCCGAAAGAACGTGTTTAAATTTGCCTGCAGTGATGTATGCCCCATAGATGTGTTCTAACCTCTGTGCACCTGTGTGAACCTGTCTTCCCAAAGCCAGCCCAGTCGTCCTGGCATCTCACCGGGAATCACAAGCAAGTCTTACTACCATTTTCAAAGACATCTCTGAATGTCTTAACCGGGGGTGTCACTGGTCACTTGTAGATACTGCTACCGTTTGAGAGTCCTTCGCTGTGCTTGTGTACCACTGTACTTTCTAATGCTCTGAATCAGAGGTTGGAACATAAGTCCTACAAAGCTGACCGCATCTGAGAATTTTCAAATGCATTGACCTATACAAGTTACTCTGACATCAAGGTATACTTGAAAATAAATGCTTTATTAAAGAATTAGAGTTAATTTACTAGAAATTATGTCAGCTTAATTTCAGAGACGTTGATAGTTCAAAGAGTACACAACTAAGTGGGCTGAGCTTAATATACAAGTTTGCTTAACTGGTTGAGATGGAAAATGCATACCTTAAAATATGAAAAACTCAGCATTCAGAAAACTAGGATCATGGCATCCAGTCCCATCACTTCATGGCAAATAGGTGGGGAAACAGTAGAAACAGTGGCAGGCTTTACTTTTGGGGGCTCCAAAATCACTGCAGATGGTGACTGCAGCCATGAAATTAAAAGACGCTTACTCCTTGGAAGGAAAGTTATGACCAATCTAGACCACATATTAAAAAGCAGAGACATTACTTTGCCGACAAAGGTCTGTCTAGTCAAGGCTATGGTGTTTCCAGTAGTCATGTATGGATGTGAGAACTGGACTATAAAGAAAGCTGAGCACTGAAGAATTGATGCTTTTGAACTGTGGTGTTGGAAAAGGCTCTTAAGAGTCCCTTGGACTGCAAGGAGATCCAACCAGTCCATCCTAAAGGAAGTCAGTTCTGAATATTCATTGGAAGGACTGATGCTGAAGCTGAAGCTCCAATACTTTGGCCACCTGATGCGAAGAACTGACTCATTTGAAAAGACCTTGATGCTGGGAAAGATTGAAGGCAGGAGAAGGGGACGACAGAGGATGAGATGGTTGGATGGCATCATGGACTCAATGGACGTGAGTTTGGGTAAACTCCAGGAGTTGGTGATGGACAGGGAGGCCTGACATGCTACAGTCCATGGGGTCGCAAAGAGTCGGACACAACTGAGTGACAGAACTGAACTTAAAATATGAAGAATTAGAAAGAAGAAACTTATTTTTACTTGGAGTCATTAAAAGTTTTTTTTTAATGTGATAGATGATACAAATTACTTTTAGACATGCTGAAAAAAGTGTGCAGCTCATAGAAACTGCAATAAGCAAGAATAGGTCTTCCAGGCAGTGGGTCAGTAAAATGCCTCACGCCTTAGCATGTGGGGACAGGGAATCAAAGGCAGCGTGACTGGTGTGGGGTCCCCAGGGGAGGGGGGCTGCTGTCTCTGGTCACTGCTGAGACCGAGGGACAAGGAGGGCCTGCAAATTCGTGTTGGCCCTGAAGCTTGCAAACCTCTCTCAAGCCCTCCTCTTCCATCGCTCTCTCCTCTTACCATCCTCCCCCACTCCAAACAATACCTTGGAAAAGTAACATCCAGTAAAGTATAGGACAAAGGAAAGAAATGTTCTGGGAGATGGGGGAAACATGCAGCACTGAAATGTTCCTTCCTGGGGACCTGATGAATGTGGAGCCAGGAATTTCCGCTGAAAGCTTGTGCTCCGGATGGTCCAGACCGACATTCTTGGTGGGACTGCTGTGTAAACAGACCCACTTACTGTACTCCTTTCTCAGCCCATGTGTGAAAAGTCACATGGAAGTGTAACTATAGAGAGGAAGTTTGTTTTAATCGACCATAAATTCTAGGTCCCTTGAGAATGGGTTAAACACTTTTTTAGAGTGATGACTACATTTTTCTCTGGAAAAGAGTTATAAAGAATATATTTATTTTTTTGTTTGCAATGGATTGTTGAAAAGAAATGGGGAGTTTTTCTTTAGGGGTAGCTGTTTTTTGACATTTATTTAACTTTCCCATCATTATAGTCTGAAAAATTTATATAGCAACTAAGATAAGAACTATGTAAACATTACCATGATGTCCTAAACTAAATTTAAGTCCTAGAGCAAAAACAGATCCTGGAAATCGCTCCTTTAAGGAATGGAACTGTTAAGGGCCCTAACACTACACGATGATCTATCATGCACTTGATTATAATTTAAATAAGACGGTGACATCTGGAGCTTCATGAACGCTGGGGACGAGGTCTCCAACATCGACCCTCCCCCAGATCCTAGGGGTGAAATGCAGGCCATGTAGCATCAAGGTGTGAACCCAGGAAAAGTGTAGAATTAAGCCATGTGAGACAAGGAAGGAGTAACAAGAGCTTGGTGCAGGATTCAGCAGAGGTGTGTCTAGTCAAGAATAACTTAACGACAGTTTTTTGCTTGTTCCACTTTTGGCTGTGCTGCTTGGCACACACATCTTAATTCCTGGACCAGGGATCGAACCCATGCCCCTGCAGCAGGCACTCAAGGTGCTAACCACTGGACCGCCATGGAAGCCCCGTGAGTCCAGAAATGTTCAAATTGCTACAATTTTTTCAAATCATTTAAGCCTTCTTTCTTGACATTGAAAATTCAAATTGTGGTGGAAATCCACAATCATTGCAAAGAAAGATGTTGGAGCTAAGCTAGAATCAGATTCCCCGATAATCCTTAGAAAAACAATCCAGTCCCACCGATGACACGCACCACCCCTTCCGCCGCTGTCTTTTGGGTTTCGCTGGGACTCACGGCAGAGTAGGGAGTCTGAGACCTCACGTGTGACCTGTGAGGATGACGTTCTCTCTTCATGGAGCCAAACTTGTGAGGATCAGACCGAGTCGCCCACCCTGATATACCACACAGAGCCAAGGCCCCTCTCAACCTCATTCAAAGCCTGCCAGCACTCGTGATGTCCGTCTTGTAACCCCTGTAATCTTTCCTCTTGGAAACTGAAATCTTTATATCCATCTTTTCAAGATGTTTCTTAATATTGGTGAGCTTTCTTGAAACCTGCTTCTGTGACATCTCATTTGGCAATGAAAAGAAGCTTTTTTCCTTGAAAGTGCTTGTGGCCTGTGTCCGCTACTGCAGTTCCTCTGAGAAAACTCAAAGTAAAATTTGTTTCTAGAATTCATGAAAACACAAGCAGAAATTCCTAGAGAAGAGAAGTATAATTCATCCCAGAGAAAGCTTGGAGCCTGCTACTGACAAGAACAGACCTGAGTCTACAGGACGATACTTCTGATAAAATCCCATAAAGGCTTAGAAATATTCCAGATGTATCAAAAGCTCGAAAACAGACAGATAAGCGACAATAAAAACAACAACAAGAAAATCATGCCTGCTCCTTTTTATGTTTTCCAGAACTCTTCCCTTGCAGCTCTTACCGAGTGCTAGCTGGACAGGCAAACAAAACAGAGAAAATGTGTTTCTGTTCAAGAATGTTAGAGTGAATGTGGAATGACTCCTTGGTCAAGGTTTTCCTTTCCCAAGATAAAAATAATCTGAAGTCACACCTGACAACTATTAACGTTGCTTCCAGGCTGTGCAGCACGGCGTTCCCGCTATGCCTCCTTAGCTGTCAGGGCGCGCTGCAGGGTTCAGGGTGACCGGAGCCACTCAGAGCCCCCATCAGACCCCCAGCCCCCGCGGCCAGCGCTGCGTGTGGACCCCTGCCCAGTCCACTCTCTGCGCCAGCAGGCCGCCTGACTTCCAGCGTGAATACCTTCACCTCCTCTTCCTTTAAAGTCAGTTTCTCCCATCTTTCACCTCCAGTGCCACTTGGGACCACTCCTGCATACGGGGACCCTGGCGGTGGTCCTCTGATGGACCTGCATCTCACTGTGCCCTTGGTCTGCGGCTTTTCAGACCGTCTCTTGGCTCTTGCCCTCCACCTCTCCCTCATCATTAAATACTGGCTTCATGTCTTGCCCCAAATGAACATCGTTTGCTGCTGACAATACCTGGAAATGGTCCTTTGTGCTCATGGGTGAAGTCTGCATTCAGCAAAGCCAGCTACATCACAGGCTCCCAGGCAGGATTTGGACGAGGCTGACAGCGAGCTTACAAATCTAAGACGAGGGACAGCCTTGGGACAAATGCAGAATCATGTGGCAGACACGCAGAGGCCCCCCGCAGCCCCCACTCCACCCCCCACCCCTCTGCCCAGAGCATCGGCTCAATTCAGGGCACCCGAAGACTCCTGAGGGGAACCTTGCTCCCTGGAGATGAGCTGCTGGGACCAGGCCGAGCCTGGGGACAAAAGCTGGGGCTCTGGGATAGGGGGTAGGCCCAGCCCCCGCTGGGTGGGGCCCCCAGGAGGCGCCCCGCCCTAGGACTTGAGACGTGGGGAGCCTGCACTGCTCGGGAGGCACCGGCACGCATGTCACTCAGGGCTCAGGCCAGGCCTAACACGACGCAGACCTTACCGCGTGCGGGTTCAGAGAGTTAGCCCTAACAGTTACCTACGTGGAGAGTACCGAGCCCTGCTCTCTGCCCAGCAGTGGAGGAAGCCTGGTGAAACGTGCATGCTGGTCCAGACACGACGCGTTTCATGGCTCTGAACTGACCGTGTGGGCTGAAGGCCGGCCGCCCTCTCCCCGGCCTGCCGGCTCTCTTGGCCTCTGGACCACCCCCCTTCTGGGAACCCACTGGCTGGCCTGGCACACCAGCCGGCCCACTCGAATGCTGCCAGGCCTTCCCTCCCCTCCCCAGCCTCCACCCCACTCGTCTCTGTTCCAACTCTGGGGTGGAATCCTTGAGAAGATTTAAAAAGTATTAGTACCCACCCCACTCCATCATTTTCTGGGCCTCTTCCATTCCTGACTTACTTTCTTTACAGCACTTTTTATCATCTGAAACTGCTTAAAATAATTCCAAAAAAGCAGAAACCTTGTCTGTCTTCTTTACCCTCCGATTCCCCCACAACAGCCCTTGAAGGGGCTTGATATCTTGGGTTGGCCAGAAAGTTCATCTGGGTTTTCCTGAAAGATGGTATGGGAAAACCCGAACCAACTTTTTGGACAACTCAGTATATACTCACTAGCTGGGAACTTGTTGAAGGAAGGGACATTTTCCCTACTCGTCACCATGGAAAAGAGACCATCCCTACAGAATAGAGACGTGCCCTGCTGACCAGAGGTCCCGTGTCCCTGTGACCATCTCTGCTGCACCACGGCTGAGTCTGTTTGGCAGGTTGCTGCTTTCAAGAGATGCTCAGAGCAAACCACGTCTGATGGAAAAATACCTGGGGAAACCTTGCAAGCGCTACCTCCCTTGACCTTCAGAAGATGTGCAATGAAGGGATTTTGCAAACAAACACAGAAATGTCTGTTAAACTCGTTTCTCAATTACTTTGAGCACCAACCCTCTTTCAGGTGGTATTGCTCAACACTCTGCAGAGGCAGAAGCTCAGAGAACACGTGTTCCAGGGCACCGGTCAGACTGGGTTGTGGAGATGCTCGGGGTGCCGGAGAGGAAGCGGACAGTCATTAGGAAGGTCTGGTGCTCAGGGGTCAGTGTTCCCGCATCGTCCACCAGAAGCTCCTGGTCACAGTAAATTTCGTGGAGGAAGAAACACCGGGTTCCCTGAGGAGGCGAACTGTCTGCTGACAAAACATAACCACCGCAGAGCTGGGAGTCGGCCAGCTGTAACCTGTGCCGAGTCACGCAGAGGGCTCTGTCTGAAAGCTGGGAATGCCGTGTGCTAGTCGCTCAGCCGTGTCCACCTCTCGGCGACCCCACGGACTCTAGCCCACCATGCTCCTCGTCCATGGGATTCTCCAGGCAAGAGTACTGGAGTGGGCTGCTTTTTCCTTCTCCAAGAATACTGAACAGATCAAAAAATAAATTCAGAAAACAGAACGGAAAGGACACGTTGTCAGTGAAGCCACGTGCTTCGTCCTCAAGCCGACTCGAGTGGAGCTCTTCCCAGGGTGGCCTTCTCCTCTGGCCCAGGTGGGGGCTCCTCAGACCACCTTCCACATTTCCTCCACTTTCCACAGACATGCGTCATCATCGCTGCAGTGAAAACTCGTCCTGTTGTGCTTTTAATGCGTGGAGTGAACAGTTTAAAATAAAAGGCATCTATCTGAAGTGTACAATTTGCTGCTGTGCCATAGAGTACGCTCCCAGGAAACCGTTATCCCCACAGGCAAAGGCCAGGCCAAAGGAAGGGCCGTGTCCCTGCTTTCCGAAGTGCGCTCGCGTTTCCCTGCTCCTGCCCCTGGTCCTAAGGAAACCATGGATCTTTCTGTTGCTAAAAAGTAGTTTGGATCTTAAGCAAACAAAATTATGGATTGTGGACTTTTTTAGTCTGGTTTCTGTCACCATTTTCAGCATAATTATTTTAAGATTCATCAGTGTAGGGCCATGCAGTAATAGTTTATTCTTATTGCTGAGGAGTACCCCACTGCGTGATCGTTCTACGTTTATCCATTCAGCTGTCAATGGATGCCAAGGTTGTTTCGCATCCAAAACAACAGTTGGCTACCACAAACAAAGTTGCTATGAACAGTTGTCTACAAGTTTTTTTGTGGACACATGTCATTATAGATACCTCGGAAGGTTGCGTGTGTTACTGGTTTTCAAGAAGCTTCTAAACTGTTTCTAAAGGTGGCTGTACTACTGTACTTTCCCACTAGCTTAGTTAAGTGACAGTTCCTGGTCCTCTGCATCTTGGCGGCACTTGATGTGACTGTCCTACGAAGGTCAGTGTTAGGTGAGGGGGTGTTCTCTCCTTGTAGTTTTAATTTGCATTCCTCTGTTGACTAGTGATGCTGAATATCATTAGCATCCTGATTTGAAGTACATGTATTCTCTCCAGTGAAGTGCCTGCTCAAGTGTTTTGTTCCTTTGTTGTTTTTTCTTGTTGTTTTCTTCAAATTAATGAGTTTTTAATGATCTACATGTTCTGACTAGAAGTTCTGATCGGATATATGATTTGTAAATATTTTATCTTTTTATTTCATTCCTTTGATATCTTCTTTCAAAAAGAAGTTTTCATTTTGATGGAGTCTGGTTTTTTTGTGTGTGGTGTGGCTAAAAAACATTTTTTTAACCCAAGGTTATAATGATTTTCTCTTGTTGTTTTCAAGATTTATAGTTGTAGTTTTAACATTTAGTTCTAACCAAAAATGACATCAGTATTTCCCCTGTATACATAATTGTTTGAAGTACTCTCGGCTGTAATGTTTGCTACTTTTTAAATTTGAAACATAGAAAATTGAAGTAATTTGAGATTTAGAATCAGATTTTTGGAAACCTGAGACGCCGCTGCCTCCCCAGCCTGCCTCCCGCAGCCTTCCTGCTTCCCGTTGTCGCTGTAGGGTAGTGCCTTTCCATCCCCACGGCCTGGTAGGTCCTTCCTCCCGGCCTCCTAGGGAGCCTCCCGCGACGTCATCCCTCTGTTGCTGTCACTAGCACGTTCGCGCGACCTGCCCTCCAAGGACCCAGGGCCCTGTGCTCTCCTCAGTTCAGGGCCCGTAATCAGCGGGGATGTCAGACATGCGCCAACCAGCAGGCAAGAGCAACACCCGCCAGACTGCCTTCTCTGTGTGGCAAGTTCGGTCGTCCTACCAACCACCGGCTCCGTTCCAGCCCTCCTTCTACATTTGTGCCCCAAAGACTTGGTCATGCCAGTGAGCATGCTGGAGTCCCCTGGGGGTATTTTTCAGCTTCTGTAGAAGTGACAGTGATAACCTGGGCCTGCCAGCTCACTGATCGTGTGAAGACACTGACGCGGCCGGGGAGACGAGAAACACATGCTGAGTGAACGCGAAAAGGGTTTGCTCACGCGACGGGAAAGCCAGGAAAACGTCCTCTTAATACGGAAGTGAAAGGGAGCCCACTCGACACTCCAGCAGAGGCGAGGCGGCCGTCCTGGAGGATGGGGAAAAGCCCCGGAGAGGCACGGAGGGTGCAGGGCGCGGCGACTTCACCCTGGCAGCATCCCCCCTCGGCTCGCTGGCGGACCGTGACCCCTCTGGCAAGCTTAGCGCTGTCCACTCCATCCCTCACCATTCCATGGAGTCCCTCCAGAGTGGCAGGCTCCACTCCAAAGGAAAGAATTTCCTAGATTAAAAAAAAATCGACCCACCTCCCAAAGAGAGCATGTTTAAAAGTAGTAATTAGGGAACACTGAAAACCCTCGAAGGGAAATAGCTGGAAAGTTCTCATGGAAAACTGAGTTGGATCCATGGAGTGGAAATCAGTCACCTGTGATATTTTAAAATTAAGCTGAGCTGTCTGAGTGTACATTTCAGAAATGCAGCTGGAGCTGCCCAATAAAAATATTTAAAACATTGTCACATTCCCAAACCCTCTCGATAAATCAACACCATATTCTTCACTCATCTTTCATACATATGTTCTAAGTTTTAAGGAATTTTATGGAGTTTGAACAACTTGTTTTTAATATCTTGGTGTTAAATGCTAATTTGTTTTTGTCTACGAAGAGAGAACTACAAGGCAATGTTAATACACATGGAGAAAAAACTTATGCAAAATTAAAATTAAGTGTAAAAAAAATGACAAATTGTATCCAGAATGGTTCTTTCATTTGCTCACATAAATGTAAAAACATTAGCTGGGCATACCCATAATATGTTTTTTTTTGTTGTTTCTTTATGAAACAAAAAGTGTAACAGCATCTTTCTCCTGTGAAAGCAAATGCTGACAGTCATTATCTCTTGATCATGCACATATTAATATTGTGGAGGAGCGTGTGTCACAGGATGCTCCGATAGCTCAGGTAGGATCTTGGATATGTTCAGGGGCTCAGTCATCTTCGCCTCTTTGTGACCCCGTGGACTGCAGCACGCCAGGCTTCCTTGTCCATCGCCAAGTCCTGGAGCTTGCTCAAATTCATGTCCACTGAGTCGGTTATACCATCCAACCATCTCATCCTCTTATCTTGGTAGATAATACCAGATGCCTCTCCAGTCCCCCTGTATTAAGAGCAAGGAGAATTATAGAGCAAGGAGAGTGGCATTATAGAGCAAGGAGAATAATATTTTGAGATACTGTAAAAGGTGATTTTATGAAATCACAGTGGAAGTTTTCTCATTGAATTTGAGAATTTTTGAAAACAGGCCCCTCTGGCACGAAGAGTGATTTTTCTCTAAAATGAAGCATGTGATGGTACCCAAAGGCTGAAATCCCACACTTTTAACCCAAGTGTGAGCAAAAGGCACTGCTATATATAAAAGCATGAGTTTTTTTATCTAGTACCAAACACAAGATCCATAAAAGAAAAACAAATTTGCTTCATAAAAACTCAAAACTTCTGCAAAAAGACACAGTGTTAAGAAAATTATATGGGTAAAATATTTACAAATCATTTATATGAAAAAGGACTTATTTACACAATATTATAAAGTGCTCTCTAAACTCAATAATGAGAAAGCAAACAATCCCATAAAAAAATGTCCAATGATTTCAACAGAGGCTTCATTGCAGAAGATAGACAAGTGGAAAGTTAAGACATGAGAAGATGCTGCATTTTATTGGTCATCAGGGAAACGCAGATTCAAAGCACCATGACACACACCACGCGCCCTTCAGGACAGCTAGCATGGAGACACATGCACACACCGCCCAGGGCTGGCAGGGGACTGCGCGGTAGGACATGCACTGGTCACAAACAAGCCTCCATGTCAGCACCCTCAAACATGGCTGTCTAGGAAGCAGAGTGCACAGCCCTGCTGGAGGCATCTGACGTCTCTTACGGAATCAGACGCACACTTTCAGCTGGTGCAGCAGCGTCGCTTGGGTTTACGCTGGAGGAAGGAAAGCCTGACGTCACGGAAGCTGGACATGGGCTTCTTTAGAAGCCTTACGAGCGCTAAGAACTAGAGACCACTTAAGCGTTCTTACAGGGGCGAATGGAGCACTGCTCAGTAAGAGAAAGTGGCACAGTATCAATACGTGCAAGACAGGTGAGAGTGAGTGCATCGTGGTGGGTGAAGGAAGGCAGAGTCAAAAGGTAAGTCCGTATGGCTGCGTTTGTATGGCATTCTGAAAAAGAAAGAATACTGAGAATGGAGGGGGAAATCAGGACTTCCCCAAGGCTGGGGGTTGATTACAAAGTCTCAGCATGAGGAAATCAGTGGGTTGGGGTGATGGGGTCCCTGGCTTCACGCCTGACAGAGCTCACGCGAAGAAAGGTAACCTTACCACATGCAAATAAGATCATACATTTACGGGACGGAATGGTGGAGAATCGCGCTGACTTGGTCCGAGTCGCCCATCGACAGTGCCCATTTCTCCGAGGAGCTTCCTGCCACCTCATCTCGCATGCCCGGCGTCGGTTTTCCAGTCCTCAGGGCTATGAGGACACCATTAGTGTTGAAAGCAGCATTCGATTCCACGCGATTGAAAAGGAAAAAAGTGACTGTAATGGCGTGAGGTGGGAGCTCTGCACACTTCAGCCCGACAGCGGGGCTCCACCGAGGGCTGGGTTTCCAACCGGGACGCTGTTGGCCTTCAGGGCCCTGTGCAGACGGGCAGGGCCTCCACAGGATGGGGCTGCTTCCATCCACTCTCGACACACCGCTCTTTTTCACTCTGGCCCAACGCCCCACCCCAGGAGGCCACAGCTCCACCCCATCACACACTGACCCAACATCACGGGCCCACGAAGTCCATCTTCCAGGAGGCAGATGCCCCTGGGCGCTGGGATAAGAGGGAACACAGTCGGTGGCTCTGCTTCCCAGGCAACAGCCGTAAGTGTTCTGGAATTTTCCACATCTCAGATTGCTGATGCAATCTGATTACTCAAGAAAAATGACTTCACAAGCTTGTCAGCTGTTTTCTCTTGTTTGTGTCGATCTGAAGTGATGACTAACATCTGACCCCTGACCCCTGGACCGGCCACAGTGACCCTCTAGGTGACTCGTGACTGCACCCCATAACAAGGAGGAGAAGTTACCGGGCAGGCCCAGGAATCAGGCTTGTAAACTGCCCTATCCCAACATGCCCTCCCCAGAATGGGGTTGTTTACGTTCAAGGGTTTGGTCAACATCAAGAGTCGTGACCCCGCCAGTCATCCCCAGCAAGGGGGGCCTCCTTTTACAGGGTCCCGGCTTCCTCTGTGACCTGAGCAGCATCTGAGCAGGTGAGAGGCAGTGTCAAGGGGTGTCCTGGGTGAGAGGCTGAGCACGGATCCGAGGGGGACAGCACAGAACAAGGACTCGCAGCTCAGAAGCAGTCGGCAAACAACTCAGGACGTTTGACAGAGGCTGATTCTGTCTCTACCGGCCCTGGGTCACGGGCGGTAAGCGTGCTGGACAAGCCCAGCCCGGCACAGCTGTGGGCAGCGGCAGTCCCTCAGACAGACAGTCATCCCCTTTGAGCACTTGTAGCGGCTGCGTGTGAGGCACTTGTAGAGTGCTGAGGACAGGAGTGAATTAAAATAGAAGACGTGGCACACCATGCCTAGACCTCAGAGCGGCCATGGGGGCAGAGAAGGGCCCCAAGCTGGGCAGATGGAGCTCGGGCAGGGGCGGACCTGACCCCTGAGCAAGCAGGGCTCAGGGAGCGGAGGACCTGACCGGGTAGGCGGGGCTAGGTGGGCGAGGAGGCGAGTCAGTCCTTGAAGAACAGGCACGAGTTGCCTGGAATTGGGGTGGATCCCCTGGCTTGGATCTTCTAGCCAAAGATCATCCCAAACAAGTCATCACATATGGCAAATATCACACACAAAGGCCTTCTCCTGACACTGGCCTGGAACGCCAGCCGTCCCCCCAGCCAAGCACGGTGCTTCTCAGAGGCCTCGAAGGACCCTCTTCTGCGGACCAGGGGAGCAGCTGCCGTCCCCGAAGGACAGTGCGGGTGTGGTCATGACGGACATGAGGGAGGTGTTGCTTCTGCTCACGAGTCCTTTGTGACCCATATCTGCAGTCCCACACTGAAGGCCGACAGAGCAGTGCGCTTGGGTTGAGAGCGACTAACCAGCTAAGGCACCACGTTTGCATGCTTCGTACCCCCTCTTCCTTACCCAACCTGCCAGTATGTATTTTTTCTTACTCCAAGGCCTTCAAATGTCACTACCTACAAAACTACAGAACCACAAAACTACAAACAAAAATACTGGTTTTGTAAAGCTACCCACAACACTGTTTATGAACATAAGTGTAAATTTTTAAATAAAGTCTAAGCAGTCCTAGAATGTTAGTCTTCAACGTCTGTGAGGTGAAGTAGCTTCTCTATAGAATTCCATTTTAATTTAGGAAACACTTCGGCAGTTTGTCCTGCTGTGTTCTTTGGAGAGACAATAAAAGCCATCAAGCATAATTTGGGCTTTTTCTAGCAATGTGTAATGTGTACAGATATGTTAATATAATATGTTAGCATTAATGTGTTAATTTAAAAACTGAATTGGTGCGCGGTTGGTAGACAATAAAAGCACAGTCAGCACGTGGCTGAGACCATGGAATCCTGGCGGAGGCCGTGTCATGCTGAATAAGCTCTCTCTTGGATAGCTTTCTAAGCCACATAAGTAAATAATCAGCAATTTAAAAATATATACCGTGCTTATCCCATTTGAAAATGATATGCAAAATCATGGAACTTGAACAAAGAAGTAAGTCTTAAGCTACATCCGTAGGAACAAAGATCCCAAGCTCATATTTTATGGTGATTGTGGTCTCCGAAATACTTCAGAATCACTGAGACAAACAACCCAAACTGGTTTCCAAACCCAAATCTGAATAGCAGATTCTTCTCTGTAAAGACAGATGTTCCACTTTGTTCCTGGGCCGCTGACCGCTGGGGCCTGGAGGAACTCTGCACACAGCACAGAGCTTCCCTGGAGAGGTGGCAGCAGGTACCAACCCTTTCAGGGGCAGGAGGCAGCCTCTCCAAAGAAGAAACACGCACCTTCTGTGTTGGGCCCAAGCGCAAATCCCTGGGATTCTTCACCCCAGGAAGTGAGTGCAAACCCTGCAATGAAAGCAATGTGGCTGCGGGGGTGGAAAGACCCAACCACCGGCAGCAGCTCACTTCTTCAACGTCTTTGGCAGAAACTGATACGTAAACAGGAGACTTTTTTAAAGCAATTGGCCTCAGAATTGTTTATTTCATTCTCACAAAAGCAGAAGGATCATCTGTTTCATCAAGACACAAAGGAATAATTTCCTCCTTCCGAAATGAAGTAACAAAGACGCAGTATTCACCGTGGCGGGAGCAGCCTGGCTTCCCTCGTTTCCTGCCCTGACCACCGTGGTCCACGTGGCTGCAGGGGGGTCTGGGCTCCTGGCGGGGTGTCAGGACAGCACATGCTACAGCTCAGGAGATGCTTCTCTCTGAATCCGACCCAGAAAGGAGAGGAAGTCCAGATTTAGAGAAGAGGTGATCAACTTAACTTCCAAATTTAAATCCTCAACATAACCTACAGCTCTCCCTGCCTTCATCTTCAGAAATAATGACAGTCGTTACACAAAACATCCCCCGGTCCGTCTCCACACCGGCGGCGCCTATCACTGGTCTCTGCTCAGCATCCTTTCCCAGACCCACAGCTTTCCCTTCTTCCTGTACGAACACAGCCTCTGCTCCCCCAGCAGACCCATCAGGTTGTGTGCGTCCTCTCAGCTCCAGGGTCTCAAGGCGAGGCCACGCGACACCCTTGCCTTGTTCCCTCTCAGCAGCCTCCAGGCAATCAGCCGAAACGTCTTAGAGCACCTACCACCTAAACCTGCCTGACCCGGTTTGATCCTCTGGTCGGGAAGGTCCCCTGGAGAAGGGAATGGCTTCCACTCCAGTATTCTTGTCTGCGAATTCCATGGACAGAGGAGCCTGGCGGGCTACAGTTCATGGGGTCACAAAGAGTCGACACGACTGAGTGACTAAGACACTAAAACCACTTCTCTCAAAACCAGCCCCATCTCTCCAGCATCATATATACCCAGCAGTTCAGGCCATGGGAACTGAAAGAGCCGAGGGTGAGCACCAGCAGGAGCAGTGAGGAGGCAGACGCAGAGTCGAGGGGCAACCTGCCGGAGGACCAGGCAGAGCAGCTTCTAAGCAAGTGCATGGGCACCAGCCCTAAGGTGGCCACGGTGCTGGGGTCAACATGGTCCACCTGGGCCAAACTTTCTCAGCTTTTCCTGACCTCAGTGGGCATCTTTATGACCTTCCTTCTGATTTCTGTCACATATTGACTTTATTTTATCAACGTTTGTTTCTGGAAAGTTATCTTGTTCTTCCGTTTGAAACACACTCTTTTCCTTCTTCATTCATCTCCACTCTGTACATTAGGTAAAAACAGCCACCTCTCCCAGTCTTCACTAAGGTAGGAGATGAACCTTGATGATCATCCTGGCAGCTTCTCAAACTTTTGGGATGGTCCAGGCCACCTTATCTGTTTTCAGAGGTCCCAGTAGATCTGCTGTGTGTGCTAAGTCACTTCAGTCTTGTCTGACTCTTCGTGACCCCATAAACTGTTGCCCTCCAGGCTCCACTGTCCATGGGATTCTCCAGGCAAGAACACTGGGGTGGGTTGCCACGTCCTTCTCTGGGGGATCTTCCTGATTCAGGGCTTGAACCCTTGTCTCAGGGGGCTCTTTACCCTTGAACCCTTGCATTTACAGGGGGCTCTTTACCACCAGCATCACCTGGGAATCTTCCCAGTTGATCTGTCACTGCCCAAAAGGGAGGATCACAGTCAGCAGTAGACACAGGCTGACTGGGGAGCCAGACCCTCAGTCCTCATTAGCTTGGAAAGTACACAGCCAAGCCCCTTTCAGAGAGAAGCCAGGAGGTGGGTGTTTGTGCTGAGTGCTCTGTGCTGGGCTTCGAGGTGTGGCTGTGCTGGTTGGGGGTCACGGGTGGAAGGACGAGCCACTGCTCCCACAAACTGCTGCTTTTTTCCCCGAAGGCCTATGGGACTTGTTAACAGAACCCCCGCTGGCCGTCAGAGCCAGAGGACCTGGAGACTCATCCCTCGAGCCACAGCTGGGACACAGACATGAGACAAGTTCCTCCTGGGGAGATTCTGGTGACCTGGACAGAGGGACAGGAAGGTGAGCGAGGTGTCTGCGGTCTCCCCAGTCTCTGGGGTGCTCAGTTAGAAGCTGTGCTTCAGGCAGTAGATTTCCAAATGGGCAGATGGGCCTCTTCTAGGGAGAGAGAAGAAGGTCAGGTTCCTTCCGTCCCACTCCAGCCCCTAGGGATACAGCCCTGGCCTTGCCCATTAACATAAGAAGAAGCAGAAGGATGTGTTTCAAGCAAAAGAACAAGATCCTCTCCAATCACACAGGTGATTCTTTGTTTGCTGTTGCTGATGCGTCTTGTGGATACAGCCTGTTGTCTTTCTGAGTTAATGTGGAGTTATGTATTCTGAAGTCCTTTTAATTGGGACTACATTGCAGCTACAGGCCAAATTGGAAAAAGCTGCTGTGTTGACAATATTGAGCTTTATTTCCCTGAACGTGGATTATACCTTCATTTATTTAGTTCTTTGATTTTATTCAATTAAATTCTGTAGTTTTCCTTATATAAATCTTGTACATAATTCATTAGACATATACCTAAGCATTTCACTTGTGGAGAATGCCACCAAAAAAAGCATCATGCTTTAAATTTCAAATTCTTGTTCACTGCTGGTACATATAAAATTGAAAGCAATTGGTGTGTATCCTGCAGACTCACTATAATAATTTATTAATCTCAAGACTTTTTTCTTATTCTTTTGGATTTTCTACATAGAAACTCATGTCATATGTGAAAAAGAGAGAGTTTTATTATTATTTTTTCCAGTCTATATACCTTTTATTTCTAATTTAGCTAGAACTTCCAGTACAGTATTGAAAAGTAACATTGATAGATTACATGATTGCTGAACTTAGTGGGAAAGATATGAGTTAATATGTCAGATGTGAGTGTCCCATTGACCTAGACTGCATTGTTATTGCTAAACAGAAGCCTGTGTTTATTTTTCGATGTGGTCTTCTTAGCATCTTGCATTTCTATGGGTCCATCTGCCTTCTGCCTGCAGAACCTCCTAAAATAATCCTTTAGTGAAGATCTGCTAGCAAATTCCCTTGGTATTAGTCTAAAAAATACTCTTTTTACCTTTACTTTTGAAGAATACTTCACTGTCTATTTTTTCTTTGATAATTTTAATTATTGTGTTCCACTGTTTCCCAGAAGGTATCGTATGTGTGTGTGCGTGTGAGTCTTATTCTTGCTCATTAAGGGTGGTGTGTCTTTCAGCCTTCCTCCTTTAGTAAGCTGACTTTTTAATTTGTCCTTAGATTTCAAAATCTTTGTAGTAATGTAACTAGGTGTAACTTCTTTCTATTTCTCCTCTCTGATATTCATAATTCCTATCGAATCTGTGAAATGATGGATTTCACCACTTTGGGAAAATACATGGCTACTGGCTGCTTAAATATTTTTTGCCACATTTTCTCTCTCTTTCCCTCTCGGATCTCCAGTTAATGTGTTTTAAACTTTTCTCTGTTTCTCCTGGGCTCTCTTGGTATACTTTCCACTTTGGGAGATGTCTCTCTTTCTTGATATTTTCTCAATCCTATCTTTCAGCAAACCAATCCTCTCTTCAACTCTATCTCATTGCTATTATATTCATTTACTGAGTTCTTGATTTTAGTTATTATATTTTCGTTCTATAATATCAGTTGACAGATTTTAGTCTTCCATGTAGTTCTTCAAAATGTCATCTGGTTTTCTATACACATTAATTATGTTTATTTAAAGTCTCTGGTTTTATAAATTTCTTACCTAAATTAACAGTTGGTCTGTTTATATTGAATGTTTTTTTTTTTATCTTTTCTATTTGAATTCTTTTTCTGCTATACCTGGTAAATTTTGTTTGAATGTTGATTACAGTTTGTGAAAAATTACAGAAGCTTTGGAGAGTGTTGCCTTACTCCAGAGAAATGCTCATTTTCTCCTGGCAGTTGATTCATAGTGACTGCCAACAGCGGCAGCCTGGCGAGGACTGAGATGGCTAAAGCCCTGGGAGTCCTAGGCGTCTTGGTTGCAGGGGAAGTGCACAGAGCCCCCCACACGCCCCTCCCCGGGCTTATTGTTCTGCTCCTTAGGGAAGCAGCATCATAGCCTCTGCTGCCAGGAACGACCCACCCCTGAGGTCCGTCTTCTGTCTCCATAGCAGGTTCGCAGCAAAGATAAGAGACACACTTCCCCGTTCACATCGCACCCCAGAGGCTCCTGGCTCAACAACGGAGCAGGAAAGGGCAGCCCAGGGTGACTGCCTGTCCCCCAAGGTCCCACAAAGATGCCGGACTCTGACATTCTCGCACTTCACCACTTATTCCCAGCGGGTCTGTGTGACCAGCAGACGGGGCACACACGAGGTCACTCCTGAGATTAGGTTTCGGCAGACTTGTCTGGCTCTTGAACAACTTGCTGGGTGAGGGGCCGCCATGCTGAGAGGCAGTTCCACGAGAGGCCACGCGGGCCGAAGCTGAGACCTTCAACCTCCAGCACGTGCCCGCGGAGGACAGGCCTCCAGTCCCAGCAGGCCGGACTCCAGCCTCCGCCAACACCCAGGCTGCAGCCTGTGAGGGACGGTGAGGGAACCACCCGACCAGGGACGACGCCGGAGTGGACAGAGGGAGCGGCCCGCCACAACCTCGGGGCCACTGCCGACGCACACAGGGCAGTGCCGGGGTCCTAGTGGACTCGGAGGCCGCACCTCTTCCTCAGCCGCCTCCTGTGGAGATCCCGAGGCCCCATCTGCCTTCTGAGGCATCCCTGCCGGAGCCCCTGACTTTACTGAGCAACAGGAGTGACCCCACTTCTGGAGGACCCTTGGACCTCCAGGAAGGGCGCAGCAGGAGAGACCGCAGCCCCCCCCCCGGCCTCCCCGGACCCCCCCAGCACCGCCTGACCCCGGAGCAGCCCCTCCCCTGAAGGTCCCTCGGAGAGAATCAGAAACAATCGCTTTTTGTTACAAGGTGGCCGGCACTCGCGGGGTATGCTCCGTCTGGTTTCTTCTGCTTTGGTTTAATTTTTATTTTTTAAAAAGAAAAGCATTTCTCACATACTAAGTTCTCATACTGTAATTCCTGGAAATCATTCTGGAGTCAAAGAATTTTTGTCTGTTAAGAAAATAAAAAAGAACACTAGGAGACTTCCTGCCGCCCTGGGACCTGGGCCAGCAGACAGGGGTTTCAGCCTCCTCCTGCCAGGATTTGCAGCGACGTGGCTGCCGCCAGAGACCAGGGCACTGGGAGCCAAGGGCAGGCGCCCACCGGGCTGGGGCTCAGACAGCCCTGCTCCCCAGGACCCTCTCTGGGCCTCTGAGAAGAAGGGGGGAAGCACAGCCATCGCTCAACCGTGCACAGCCGCATAACCCTGAGCACAGGCAGTGGGCAGCTGAGATGATAAGCTAAGCAATGAAGTCGGCTGTGACACTGCAAGCCTGATGCCGCCCCACCGCGGTGGCTCCGCTGACCCTCTGCAAGGCGGCCTGGAAGTAGCCTCGGGGCAGCCTTGTGGGGGACAGACCCCCAGCAGTGTTCCTCTGGGACTTTTACTGATCAAAAGCCAGGGGCCGTGCTGGAGGTTTTAGGAATTTGTAGACGGTACCCGGGCTCAGGGAGTTAGAGGCCCCCGGTTCACTACGCTGTCAGGGCCCCAGGGAAATGCGGTGGAGCGGGCGCCTTCTGGCTGCCGTAAGGAATATGCGACCGTGCACGCTTCGAAAGAAATCCAACAGGTTCCGATCATGGGTGCTGGAAATTCAGAGCTGAATCGTGACACAGAAGTTTGGAAGTTGTCCAACAATTAACATTATTTTCTGTGAAATTCCAGCAATACTGATGGGTTTTTCATGAAGCCCACCAATCTCCCGGAAACCACAGTGTCTCCGGGAGTTGAGGTCTCGGCCTTCCTTTGTCTCATCCCTCCTTTCAGCAGTTTTCCTGTTTCTGCTTATCTCATATGAGCAGCGGGTCAGCCCCACTGTGCCAAGCAGATGCTTGGAACATCACAGAAGAAACAGACCACCACCCAGAGTCCTGCCTCCCTGGGAGAGTCTGTCTGAGTCACTCCCCAAGGAAAAGAGTTTGTGAAGAATGCACATTTGTTTCAGGATGCATCCCACTGAGTCACCTGATTAAAGAGACCTGAGAACCACAGGTTTGTGGTGCTGGGTAAAGCTTGCCCCAGGATACCCCTCCTTCTGGTTGGGAAGGGACCCTTAGCCTCTGCTCCTCTGAAGGGGCTTAACAAACACGTGACCACACCCACCCCATCACAGCCCCCTGGGAGGCCTCGTGGGGCCACTGACCGATTTCCTCCAGAGTTCTGAGCAGAGTGTGTGATGTCCCTGTGCTTTACGGAAACACGCTTGCCCTCTGCTTCCGGTTCACCCTGCCTCCTCCCCCAGGAGCTGGAATTCAGACTGCATGCTGATGAGGCCCACGTGCCAAAGGGCATCAGGGAGACGAGGATCCTGGTCCCCTGAGGACCTGCTAAGGCAGAACTACCCATCCGCTCTGCACCAGCTGTCATCTGAGGACGAGGACTTGGAAGAAGAAAACTAATCATCTGCCTGAGGATCTGCATTTGGTGCTGTTGAGGCCCCAGACAGAGCTGTATCCCAACCAGGGCTTGCCGTGGTCTAGGCCCTGGATGTGACAGCATCCTCCGAGGCCTGTCATGAGGCTGGCACCTCCATCTCCCAGATTCCAGGATGGAGAGGTCCTGTTACCCGGAGTCACGGGATGCAGATCCAGGCCTGGTCCACACCAAGCCGGGCAGCTGGGGCTGCCAGTGCCAGCTCCGGACGGCCGTGGGGACACAGCTCTTCCTGCATCATCGCCTGGAGAGGGGAGGCCCAGGCCGCCTCGCACCATCAGGTCCAGAAGGCTGTGTGTACTTGTCTGGAGCAGAGATCTGAGGAGTCCCACTCTCCAAACCCAACGCCGTCTGAACACTAGTTTGAACAGGCTGGGGGTGATCAGTCACCCAAACTGAATGGGGATCTGGTCCATTGCCCTGAAGGCGATGACGGGAGGGTCCCTTTAACAAAGCCCCCAGACTCAAGGCTTAGACAGCAGGCCCCCTGGAGGCCGGACGTCCAAGATCAAGGCATCGGCAGGGGGGTTGTGGTGAAGACTCTCTCCCCAACCTGTGGACGGTCCACACGTGGCCTGTCTACTTTGCACTTTCCAAAGTCAAACTTGCCCCCCGAAAAAGATCACGGTCACTGTTTGGGGGTCTGCTGCCAGCCTGATGCACTCCAGTTTTCTGAATCCCAGGGGAACCATTATATCTGAGACACATGCTCAGCAAATCAATCAGATGCTCCGAAAACTGTGATGCCTGCAGCCAGCGTTGGTCAATAGAAAGGGCCAGTTCCTCTCCACGGCTATGCCTGACTGCACATCACACAACCAACATTTCAAAAGTTGAACAAACCGGGCTACGAAGTTTTGCCACATCAACCATATTCACCTGACCTCTTGCCAACCACTTCTTCAAACATCTCGGCGATTTTTTGCAGGGACAAGTCTTTTTGCTTCCGCAACCAGCAAGAGGCAGAAAACATAACCCTGTGACCTGTCCCTGTCTTGGTCCTGAGCAAAATGCTCCATCAGTGCCCTGGGCCCCCCACCCTGCCAACCCATGGAGCTCTGCTGGCTCCCCAGGCGTCGCTGTCCCTCTGGACTTTTCCATCAGCAGGGGCACACGCTGTCATCTGCCCCATGTACAGCAATCCAAACAAGCAGGCAGAGCCCATCTCTGAACCACACTCTCCTCAGCTCTGGGCTCCTTGAGTAGCTCTGCCCTGCACCCTCCCTGCCCAGACCTGAAGGTGACCCTCCCATCCTTGTCGGGGGCGGGGGCGAGGGGTTGGCAGGAGAGGGGAGATCCTCAGTAATGGAGTTTAAAAGAACACCTGCTCAGAAATTCCTGAGATTTGTGGCTTAGGCTTGCTTAAGGTTCAGGTTGTTTGAAAAAGGCCCAGGCTTGCTCACTTAAAATCTTATCTTTGTTTCTCTCGTCCATCTTTAAAGATAAATAGGAAAAAACTGATTCTGGGCCCAGCTCCATGCTGTGTGCCCCTCCCTGTAAGATAATCAATGTTAATAGAGAAAACAGAGTGGTCACTGAGGAAGCGGTGTGGCCTGCAGCTTCATGGGGAGAGTGGACCCTCCCGAGAAGCAGCGGGCTGCCCCATCAGACAGGTGGGCATCTAACAGAGGGCCGGGCTCACCTTTGACCTCCTGTCATGCAGTTTAGCTCATGATAGGCTCCTGGCTTCAACCTTTGTTCATCTTTAAAAATAAATACAAATGGATTTCTCACTTAGGAAACCACCCATCAATGAAAACAAAGCCTGGTTAGATTTTAGAAATTGGCATTTGAAATTATTTTTTTTCTTTTTAATGTTATATGTGCACAAACCGCTTTGATTATTTTAAAAAAACAATCTTATCAATATAAATGTGTTAGCAGGAAGACTCTAAAAATGCATGTTTTCTTACAAAGCCCGAGATAACTTACCAAATGCTTATTTCACAAGTAGTTTGTCAATTAACAGGGACTAAACTCCCCTCTATTGGTGGAAATGTCCACGGAGGCTGGGTTAAGGCCGGCGCCCCTGACAGTGTCCTTCCGTCCTGACCCAGGGCTGTGGCTCACAGTGTCAGCCAGGATGAGTGGGTGACACATCCACATTTCTCCATGTCAGGCTCTTTTTCCTGCCAAAGCCACTTCATTGGCTGATTCTACCCAGCTCTCAGGTTCTCTGGCTTTCTGAGCTCAATACTTCAAAGATGCAGATTGAGCCATTGGAATGCTTTTCATTGTGTGATTGTACCCGGAGTTCATGGAAAATAAATTGTCTAAAGCAATGCCAGTTCTCTTTGTTTATTTATAGTTTAGGTGGTTAAAGAGAGTGGGATCATTTCACTAGTGCCTTCAGACATAAACCTTTTCTCTTAAAAAAAAGAAAACCCAAAAAACAAAAATCCCCGTGTATTCTTTGTGCTTTATTTCTTTGTCCTCAATTTAAAACTTGAAAAACGTTAACACATGGAGGCTGGTTGTTGGGACGGCATTCTCATCGCACTGACCCGTGTGCTGTTGTTGCAGAAACCAGTAATCAAGAAGCCAAAGACCACACTCGGAGAGCTGGGGAACTCAGGTTTATTATGCCGGCGGGCCCAGAGGAGTCAGCGCTCTAAGCTCTGAGCCCTGAACAAAGGGGTTACAGAGTTTTTATAGACAGACTATCTATAGTGGGCAACACTGGCTGTTAATAGGCTGGTTTAAACTAAGGGGTTTTGCATGGGTGGGAACGGCAGTCAAGATGGGGAGGGGGATGCCTGACCTTTACATGGACAGGCATGGTTAAGCAGGTTTGCAGGGGCTGGGCAACTGCAAAGAGCAGGACAAGGGTGAGTGAGATAAGCTCCAGTTCCTAGTGTTATAAGTCCCCACTTTCTGAGACTACGTGACCTACATGATCCAGACTTTGCAAGGGGCAAGCTGAGTTACCGGGCCGAAGGGGCAGGAGGTTCTGTAAAATTATAACTTCTCTCCTTAGCTGTGACCATAGCAGGCCCTCCTTCACCAGGAAGGAGGTCCAGCACCACACGTTTTAATCCATTTAAAGGGTAAGGGCTCCTCCTGGACAGGTGGCCTGGCTCCTGTGTTAGTGGCATCTATGGATGGCAGTCGACTGTACCCTACAAAGGACTTGCCCAGGAGGTTTTATGTGTCAGCTTAACTGGGCTCAGGGACTCCCCAGCGGCTGGCTAGACAGGATCCTGGGCGTGTCTAGGAGATGATCCTTTGAGTCCTTGGACTCAGTGAGCAGATGGCCCTGCCCGGGGCAGGAGGACCTCATCAAACATGGTGAGGGCCCAAGAGGACAGAAAGGGCACAGAAAGGCAAACTCCTCCCTCCCCCTGAGCAAGGCATCCGCCTTCTCCCACCTCAGACATTGGCTCTCCTGGGCCTCAGGCCTCCGCCCAGGACTGAGTGGTACCACCAGCACTCCTGGGCCCCAGCCTGTGGGAGGCAGATCATGAGCCAGCTCCTACAAGGCATCTCCTGAAATCAAGCATTTCATTTAAAAAGGAGAGAGAGAGGTTATCAGTAAGAAAATGAAAATGCATCTACTTAGCCCCATTTCCTAAAAAATAAATACTGAAACTGTGTGCAGAAAGGGAAACAAACTTGCCCTTTTGCCCCCGTGACTCCAGTCTGGCCGAGGAGCAGAGGGAAAGTCATTCTCGTCCCGACTGTCATCTGTCTGTCATCTGCCTGTCTTCTCTCTGTCCATCTATTTGACCATCATCCATCTATCGTCCTGCCTATCATATCTGCTTTGTTGTTATTGTTCAGTTGCTCAGTCCAGCTCTTTGTGAGCCCACAGAATGCAGCACGCCAGGCGTCCTGTCCTTCATTATCTCCCAGAGTTTGCTCAAACTCATGTCCACTGAGTCCGTGATGCCATCCAACCATCATATCTGCTTGCGCATCATCTACCTGTCTATGCGGCGTCTACCTGCCTACCCTCTATCCAACTATCAACTGTTTACACAGCGTCTACCATCTGACTGTCACCTCATCTACCATGTATCCATCATCTACCATCTATCATCCAGCTATCATCTGTCTAACCATCCATCTAAAGTAACTTCAGGACAACGCATAGCCTCCTATGCTCAGGCAGGGTTTGGAAGGTGGTGGGACAGGTCGGGCCTGAGTCACCCGTACACCGAGACCCTGCAAACCCACCCAGTGCATGGAGACCAGTAAGCTTCGTCCACCCCAGGTGAGGCATCCAGCTGGCTTCTTCGTGGCCTGGCAAGCTGACAGGACGGTGGTTAAAAGACAGCACAGCACTGCCTCCTCCCTGAGGTCTGGCCCCTCCCTATGAAAGGGTCTGTCCTCTAAGATGAATCAAGGATGAGCTGTGCTTCTGGGGGCCAGGCACCAGCCCTGCGTAAGACAGGGCCTGAGACACAGGAGAAACTCAAGCTGGGTCTTCAGGGTCTCCGACCCCTTTCCCTCCAGGAGGCTTCGTGTCCTGAGGCAGAGCTGCAGGTCCCGATGACCCGGGTCACCCAGAGGAGGTATGAGTTCACCCCTGCTGTCTACTCCTTTCTGGAAATGATGTGTCGTGACCATTGTCCAGTCCCAAAGGACAGCTCTAGGGTCAGGATGTGTAAAGCAGGGATGAGAAGGGCAGGCCCTAGCAAGGGCCTCCTGCCAGCACCGTGCCTGGCCCTTACTTGGCCACCATCCATCAGGATAGCTCTTAGCCCCCGTGCCAGACACACAGGGTCCTCGGTGAAAAGCTGAGCAGATGTAGCTACTGAGAACCACCCGCGTCCTCCGGTCTGCCCTGGTGGTCCCATCTGTGCGGCTGAAGAGCCCCGTCTGCTGAAATATCCCCTGCTGGCCTCTCTGTGGGTCTCCTGGCTGTGAGCCCTCCCGGTCACCCAGGGTGACATCAGCGGTCTCTGTAGGAACCCAGCCCACAGGGACGTGTGTGAAGGTTAACTCGTGTGCTGTATGTTCACAAAACCAAGCCGAAGAACATGTCCACTGGTGTGCTCCTGCCGGTCCCCCAGACCCGCAGCTCACCCACACTCTCTCCACAAGAGCCAGGAACGTCTGCCATGAGGGGCTGCGATGGCTGAATCTGGCCTGGCCCTGGACAGGTCAGGAGCCTGGGCATGATGGCGGAGTCCTGGGGGGCGAGAAGAGGGGATGGAGACTGGTGGCAACGCCACCCCCGCAGGTCAGGGGCGCCGTGTGGGCGGCACAGCCATGAGGCTCGGTGTGCGGGGCGTCGGCCACCGGCAGGCGCCGCACGGACCGCTTCACGCAGGTTTCCTCAGGTCCCATGGCCACCCCGCCTTCCTCGGTGAGGACCTGAACTCCGGATGTGAGGAACTTACTGAAGACCCCACGCTGGCCAGAGCGTGACCCTGGAGGGGGAGGCCTCCCCCGGGGCCCGCAGGGGGCCGCCCAGCTTCATCTCTGCACTCGATGGGCCCCACGAGGATCCAGGGAGGCAGGACATGACGTCTTGGCTCCTCAGCTCCTCCGAGTTGGTGTGAGTCAGGGCCAAGTCCACAGAGCAGCTGTGGGGGACACGGCAGCTGCTGCATGCAGGAGCCGGTTCGGGGTGGAGCTGAGAACACCCACAGGCCTGCTGGTGGCAGGGCATGGACACATGGGCAAGCTCGGGGGGCAGCAGACCCCAGCGTCGGGGAGCGGGCCCCTCTGAGCAGCAGCATTCCAGGCCCCAGATTCAACCTGGACTAGACCCTCTTCACGTGCCGGGAAGGAACGTGATCCAGGGGGATGGCGGCCGGGCCCTGGGCCTGTGTGAAGTAGGCCTCGGCTTCGGCGAGCAGGACAGGTGGTCCTCCAGGGCCACGGCCAGGGGCCTGGAGGGAAGGGCGGCGGGCCCAGCCCGGCGCAGGCTGGCCGGGGCTCTGGGGGCAGACCAGCCTTTCCAGGCAGCCTCGGGGCTCGGGCTGCAGCAGCCAGCAGTGTGCCTCCTCCTTACGAGGGGCTCGGGGTCCGGTCTCTCCCACTGAAGTGGCTTACTCAGGGCTCATCAAACCTGATCTCGGCCCCGCGCTCCAGCTGGCTGCTGCGCCCGCCTCCAGCCCTGGAGCTGGCCCCCAGAACAACCGTTTCTCTGTTTTTAGGTTGCGGCACACGTGATGGCTTTTGCTGTTCTCCTCAGCTGTCTTCTTTGTGTTTCCAATCGTAGGGGATACGAGTTCATTTTTATTCCTGTCCAGCCATATCGAGAGCGTTCCTCCTTTGGCTCAGAAGCTGGTGAAATGCTCTTGCTTCGTGCATGACTTTACCTTGATCCCGGCAGTGGGTGACGAGACCCCCCAGTCCCACGGAGCCCCGAGAGGGTCTGAGGGTGGAGCCACTTGGCCCGAACGTCCCTGAAGTTACCCTTAGCTCACTCGCCTCGACAAAATCTGAACCAGAAACCATAAAGTGGTAAATAGTGACATCACAGGCAAATAGGAACTTGAAAGTCTGAGCAGAAAACAAGCCCAAAAGAACAGCCCACGCTGAGGTGGAGAGCCAAGGTGAAATCACTGTGCCTGGTGGGGGCATCAGCGGTGTAGCCGGGGGGACCCCCGGTGACACAGGCAGGAGGACACTCTGTTATCTGAAGAACATTTTAAAGTCGTGTATTCAAAGGAATTTTTTAATGATTTCCCAAAGTCTGAGAAAGAAAACGGGGCAACGGGGAAGTCTAATTTTTGACAAATGACCAGGGTTAGCCCACCAGGAGTTTCTAACATCCAAGGAGAGAGAAGGACACAGGGGCCTGGTTCTCTGCACTGCTGGCAGGGGGTCCAGTCCACCAGGACGTGGCCGTCTTCGGCGGTCTGAGTGAGTGAAGGTCCTGTGGACAAGGAGAGAAGAGAGTGGGCGTGCTCACAGGACGCCCCCAGAGCTGGTCCCAGAATGCGGGCCCTGAGGTGCACCTTACTCTGCAGAGCGTCCCATCTGCACAACGTGCCTACCATCTCCGCTGCCTGGGCAGAGGGGCTTGGAGACGGCGCTGAGGGCGAGCTGTGTCCTTGGCCCACACAGACCGAACGTCCCAAATCGGGCTGCCGCAGTGGGTAGGGCCGTGCTGAGGTTCACCCCTCTGAGGGGTCTCCAGATGCTTGGGGGGTGGCTCGGGCCTTGGGGGCGAGGCTGCAGGTCCCTCACAGGGGTGTGGAGCTGGTGGTGGTAAGAAGTGGGGGCCAGGCCACCACCTGCCCTCTGGGGTGGGGAGTCAGGTCAAGCGCAAGGGCGCCTTGAGTTTTACGGGACCATTTTCCTTTTGAGGCTCGCTCTGTGTGGATTACAGATGGAAGAGCCCTAGAAACGCTTGTGGCCAAGAGCCGTGTGTAAACGGAGAGTCGTGACACCGGTTATGTGAGCGAACACCAGACTGTGATGTTTGGAGCCGTCTGCTGGGGTTCCTGGCACCCGGGAGCCCTCAGAGGGCATGGAGGGCATGTTCTCATCCTGAAGTCAGCGCAGGGCGCTGGGGACGTGGCAGCCTCGCCACTTGCCCAGTTGTACCAAAGTGGAAAGAGGTCAGTTTTAAGTTGCAAAATGAGTTAAGAATAGGCAAATCCCCAGCAATTTTGTCTGGCCAAATTATACTTTTAGACTCTTGCCTATAACTTTATATTTTAAAAGCTCAAATTATTTTATAATCTCCTGAAAATATACCATCTTGCCATTTGTTTTTAAAACCTCATCTGGAACTTTTTATAGCATTTAAACACCTCCCCCCCTTGGATAAATAAAGTAATATCATCCAATTAAGACCAACTACTGAATCATTTTTAGACACCTCCTTGAGAAGCAGTTTTAGGGTTGGAGGGTTTCACTGCTATCCCCTGGAGAGCGAGGCCAGGCTGCCATGCGCTCTGGAGTGCGCACTGCTGCCAGCCTCAGAGGCTCCTGGTGTCACCCCAGGCTGGGAAGGCAGACGCTGGGCTCCAGGACTGGGGTCACAGGGCTGAGGGAATGTAGATGGGATACAGCCCAAACTCAAGTCTCCTGAGGCCAAAGCACCACGGCCTCTGCCCTCCTCGAAAAGGGCAGGGGTGTGGGCTGCCCCAACCCACCACCGCCCACGGCCATGGCCCCTGCTTCTTTCCGTCACCAACCCAGCCTCTGGGTGATCATTTTGTTGAATCACATTCTCTCCCATAGACAATTGTACAGAACCCACGTATTTCTTTCTTCTGTGTTTCTTCTCCAGGGTCGTTGGTGTTGTGAGAGGTGGAGATGGCTCTTGTGCTGGTCCCCAGGCCTGGGAGTGTCGTGGACAGCATCCCCAGCAGCTGTGACCCACCCTAGAACACCCTGCCTCTACCCACTGTCCCTCTAGCCCCACGGCCCTGGCCATCCTCTCCTCCACCTTGTCACTCAATAGCACCAACCACCTGCAGGACCTCAGCCCTGGCCATTCCCAGGCCACTGTCCCCATCGAGGGCATCTGCACTGAAAGCCTCCAGATCAGCACAATGGTTGTGTCCTTCACCCCAAGGTGTGTCTCCGGGATGTTTCCTCATCGCCATCGACAGAGAGAGAAGGGATGAGACGCATATAAGTTCTGTACACCTTTAAAGATGAGCGGCCCCTGCAGTCCTATAGATCCGAAAGTCATTAACCATTTGGATGAACGGTATAAATGAAATGCGATACTCTCAGGGCCGGCTCTGAGCCAGTGTTTGACAAGGTAAATCTCATGTGATCCTCTGGACCAGCCCACGGAGCCCACGTTTTCAAAGATCTTTTAATGAAGAGCTGTACCCAGCCTCCCAGGGCCTCTTGAGGGTGGAAGCTCTGAGTGCTTGTGAATGCTGGCACAGGACACCCCTGGACGCCAGCACATCAGTCACACACGTTTCTTCATCATCAGGACTCCCTGAGGCCACACAGCAGTCCGTGGCCCAATTGGGCCAGCTCCCCTTCACGCTGGAGCCCAGAGCAGGATGTGCCAGATTTCAGCCTCTGATGCCCTTGTCCTTTTTATTTTTCACCTGAAAACTTTGGGTTTTGTGAACAATGGATGATAAAAATAGCTCACATATTTCCTTTCTATAGGAATATCTATATCCTCCAGTCTTTGGAATTGGGGTAGCAGAACCACCAGTGCTGTGGTCAGGGGAACTGAGGTCAGATCCAGGCTCTGCCGGTTCATCTCATCACCTGCATTGGAGTCAATTTATTCATCTGTAAAACTGACATAACGGATCTTCTGAGAAGTTCATAATACAATTGCCCCAGGGCACGCATACAGAGGCCGGTTCACGGCTGTTGTTTAGTTTCTCAGTCCTGCTCAACTCTTGGAGACCTCACGAACTGCAGCCCTGCAGGCTCCTCCATCCATGGGATTCTCCATGCAAGAATACTGGAGTGGGTTGCCATGCCCTCCTCCAGGGGATCTTCTTGATCCAGGGATCAAACCCACATCTCCCATATTGGCAGGTGGATTCTTTACCACTGAGCCACCAAGGAAGTCCCAGGTACACAGTAGCTGCTCTGTAAATGTTGGCTACACATACTTGCTTTCAATTGAACTTTGCAAAGATCACCCTCTGTGTACTGTTTCAGAGAGAATACTGCCCTTTAAACACTGTTTGGTGATGGTGAGCGAACGGGACTCTTTCTCCATCAGGTAAGAACGACTATACACATCAGCTGAGTTTCTTCTGCCCCGTCAGCTGCTGTGCCTCTGCGGGGACTTCCCTCGGGGTTGCGTGGGCCTGATGCTGCCTACTCGTCATCTGGCAGAGGTTCCAGCTGAGAGAAGGCAGCAGCAGCCACAGAGACAAATGCATATAATTTCAGATGTTTCTAAAGTGAGAAATCGGGGCCACAGAGGAAAAGACCTCTGTGTTCCAGAAAATTTAATTTGGTCTCAAAACGTCTTCTGATGAGGCTACTGAGTTTCAAGGAAAAAGAAAGAGTGTTTCACATGTCCGTCCGTGTCTTAGGAGAAGGCAGTGACCAGGCTGGCCTCCGGGATTTGTGCATCAGTTCCAACAGAAAATGCTGGAATCTACAGCTTTGTTCCAGCCGTGTTTCCTGCTCCAGCACAAAGACACTGCCAGCGGACGACAGCTCCACGTCTACGCCAGGTCCGGGGCGACAGGGATGCGGGGTGCACTGCCCTCCTCCTGAGCACCCCGGGGCCACCACCTCCTCCCTCTCCACCAGCCCCACTTCCCTGCAGGGACCCCAGGCCTGCCCCTCCTCAGGGCTGCCCCAACTCTGCCCTTCCCTTGCCACGCCCTGCTGTGAGCAGGTGGTGAGAATTCAGGAACGCTTCTAGAGCAAGCACAAGAGGAGGAGAATCAAAATTAACAGTCAGGCCTCTCTGAAGGCCCACGCAGACGAGCAGTCACCATAACACAAAGGGCCAGACAAATGGACGGACAAAGAGCGGGGAGCGCCACTGAGCCTCTCCCGGCTCACGGACACTCGGTGTGCTTTTTGTCAAATGTCATCTTTTCTGCTCCTAATTAGTTGTGCAGAGTTTAATGACTATCACATTGCAGCATATACAGCAGATACTTTCTGGGCAAAGTCTTCATGGGAGCAAAAGAAAACACTGAGGTCAATAAATCATGTAAGCTTGATAAAAACTATGAGAGCAAAGCCTTTGGAGTCCTTGTCAGCCAGCGGGAAGGGTCAGAACTCATAGGGTCAGAGCCTCGGAGAGCGTGGCCCTGCCTCACGCTGCCTCCCTTCCCACAGACCCTCACGCCCGCCGGAGACGAAGGGCTGCTGCCTTAGTTCTCAGACTCTCCTCCCTGCCTGAGGTGAAGATGAGCATGGGCGGAGGACGCCAGCCCCAGAGTTCAGATCATGTGAGCGGCCTTCGGAGACACTGGCTCCCTGTCCTTTAATTAAAGCAGAAATGAAGACTTGAGCATTTGAGAATCTTGGCCATTTTAGCCAACAGATTTATCTCACAGAAGAGGATTTCCAAACGCCTGCTCGTTCTAGAGAGAATGTGTCCCACAGAGACAGAACAGCACGTGGTCTTCGGAGCATGTTCATCCCTCAGGCCCTGTGAGCAAAGGGTGTTCTGTGTCACTTTCTGGGCAATTTCTGAACAGTCTCACCTACAGATGGACATTGTCTTTAACTGACAGTGTTCTTGGCAACACAGACTGTTCCTGATAAACTGCCCCAGGAAAGCCCCACGGAGAGGGAGGGGGCGCCATGAACGGACCCGCGACGGGGACACAGGGCAGGGCAGGTGTCCCCGCAGGGGTGCAGCTGACACGACTCGCCCCGACGCCGGCGTCACGGCGCCCGATGCAGCGGTGCCCCAGTGCAGACGCCCCGCTTGTTCGCCCGTCTGCTCAGCCCCCAGACGGCTCCTCACCGGGGACGGAGGGCTCTCTGCTGGCTCTGGCAGCTCACGGGCACGACCAGCCGCTCACGCAGCATCTCGGCAGGGACCGTCCGAGGCTCTCCTCACCCCGGCTGGGGCCCCACCATAACCTGGGGATCAGCGATCATGCTGGCCTTTGGGCTCCTGAACAAGAATAAACCCTCACATCTTCCATCCATTGGCGGTTCGAGTTTAGTCTCAGAACAGATCTCTTTCTACAGCTGACAGGAAACAGACACTAGGTTCCTGCCTCGAAAATGGACAAGCGGTGAATAAAGCCTCCTTACTCTTGGAAGAAACTCGACCCGGAGCGGTGTTCGGGGATGCCCGCCTACTGGCTGGCACGCTTGGGCAAGTGTGGTCCCTGCGGAGTGGATGCAGATGTGGCCTCCCCTGCTCTGCTCCTGCCTCCGAGTCCCCCACGCCTGAGTGTGCGCGTTTGACCTGACCTCACGGGAGCCCGGGGCCCAGGGGCCGCCTCGCTTGTTCTCAGGAGACCTTGCGCTGGGACTCCGCCCACTTCAGGTCCGGGGCGGGGCTGGGGCTTAGCTCCCGCCCACTGCAGGCCTGGGGCGGGGCTTGGGGGACTTGGCTCCCGCCCACTTCAAGTCTGGGGGCGGGTCTTGGAGCTTAGCTCCCGCCCACTTCAGGTCCGGGGCGGGGCTTGGGGGACTTGGCTCCCGCCCACTTCAAGTCCGGGGGCGGGGCTTGGGGCTTAGCTCCCACCCACTTCAAGTCCGGGGGCGGGGCTTGGGGCTTAGCTCCCGCCCACTTCAGGTCCAGGGGCGGGGCTTAGGGCTTAGCTCCCTCCCACTTCAGGTCCGGGGCGGGGCTTGAGGACTTGGAGCCCACTCACCTCCGGGCGACCCCAGGCTGGGTGGGCTGTGGGGAGGGGCAGTCGTCTCCCTGGTGCCAGTCAGTCACAGCTGAGGGCAAACAAGCAAGACCTGAGTTCCAGCGTTTCAGGGCCCTGAGTGGTCTAGGCCCCTGGTCCCCAGCCAGACAAAGCCAGCGCCGTCCTTCTGTTGGGGCCAAAAGCGCCTTAAACCTAGTGTTTGCTGAGTCTTAGTGGCTCTTCTTTCTCTGTGGAAACAACATAATAGTATTTTGAAATTTATTTGAAAGGGGATGCTAATAGTTAGCAGTGGTTTTAAACATATTTGCAGAGTAGGAAAGGTCGCACCTATTTGCAGTAAATCAGGAGAAATGAGAGAAGCTCAGTGCGTCCTGGGGTCGCCTCTGCTGGCCTCTCAGGGTTTGGGAACCTTCATTCGAGGCTGTACCGCCAGGTGTAAATAGCCTGGTACTGACTGATTGCTCGTGGAAAACATGGACGTTCAGAGACTCCGTTAGTGATGACATACAGAAAGACTTCCTGTTGCCTGCAGTCCTATACATGATGCCAAAGGTGTTCTATTAGGTTAATCTCAGAGCCTGCAGGTCTGTGGGCTGAGGTCTCGGGCTTCAGTCAAGCATCGGGTACAAAAGGCTGAGAAGGAGGAGACAGGTTAGCAGCAGGAGACAGGGGTGTCTTGGGTCCACCTCTCACGTAGGCGGGATCAGGCGAGCCCTGAACCAACTCGAGCATCCCTGTGGGACCATGAAAAGGACTTACTTGACAAAATTAACAAAGCTGCATCACACAGCTGTGTTGGGGTGAAGTAAGATACTCGAAGGAAGTTCCAATTCCTCCCGTGTGGCTCACGCCTGGGATCTTGTCCACGCTCCTGATGCTGGTCCCTGGTACCCACAGGACACCTACTGTACCTGCCGGCTCCAAGCCCAAACCAGGCAGGTGACCTCTTAGCGACAGCTGACCTTTTTCATAAGGAAATGCAGTGTGATGGCCGCTTCCCGCAGGTTGTGAGCAGAGGCAGGAGGAGGCAGCGTCTTCACAGATGTGGCAGGCTTGACCTTGCCTGTCTTCTCGTGAAAATAAAATTCATAAATAGTAAGAGTAAAGCAAAGCCACAGCCACACAAATCCCACCAAAGCAGCACATCCCGGACGTGAGAGAATCTTTCTCGGGAGATGCCATTGATGACACTGTCCTTCACTTAAACCAAGCTGTTGATTTCTTCTGATGCTAAATCCCTTAAGCAGGGCTCCAGTCTCTTGGCGATAAACGAAGTCTAGAATTTGCGACCACCTACCGTCAGTGTCACTCACCTCACCTGCCTCACTCCTGTAGGTGCCAGAAGTGCTTCTGTGGTTGGAGTGAAGGTGATCTCGCCTCACCCACCCCACTCCTGCAGGTCCCTGCCTGTAGACTCCAGAAGTGCTTCTGTGGTGGAGTGGAGGTGATTTGTTAAAAGCAGAGTCTGTGGTTCGTCCACTGAGATGCCTTCCCCACGTTTCTGGAGCACTGCCGGGGCAGTCGGCTTCTTGCTGGCCACCCTGGATATCATCTAATGCATTACTCTATGGGCTACTTTCATGCATATGCTTCCTGTATTGATTTTATTTTTCTAGGAAAGTTGACAGGGAATCACAGAAAAGTTGAAATGTCTCATGGATTCTGTCCTCCATTCTTCCCTCTTGCTGTAAAATGTGATTTCTCCTTGGAAAACACCTCCTAACATGCAAACACCCCTTGGCAACAAGGAGGACCCTTGTGTCCGTGTGGCCCAGAATCTTCCTGTGGGTACAAGCCTTTAATTCTATTCTGAAGACACTCCTTAAGTGGTTTTCAAGCTCCCGGAATTAACAGTCCTGGGACATCATTCAACAGAGCAAACTTCTAATGAGGGGTCAGGGTAGTCAGCATATGCCCACGGAGGCAGCCTGCAGATCGGATCTCTCCATCTTTCCTCAGGGACACGAGAGACAGAACCCAGCTCTCACAGGTCCTCTTAGCACCGCCTGGCTGGTTTTTCTGCTTTCTTCTTCTCCGTTTGCCAGGTGTAGGGTTAACGGTTCACCTGGCAAGCTGTTAGTAACAGTCAGCAAATCCCTGTGAGGACCAGCCCTGGCTCACTTCTCCCCGCCATCCCTGGGTCCTGCTCCAGAGTTGCTGTGACCATCTCTGCCGGAGGAGTGTGGTCCCAGGATGGACCCAGGGAGCCCAGCCTGGGGGGCGGGGGAGACCCAGGCAGACAGGACCCCACCTCTGGTGCCGTCCAGTCACCTGGGTGCAGCTCCTGTCTGCCTCACTGTAGACCCAGGGATGTCCCCCATACTGGGAAAGAGGGGACATCCGGAGGTCAGGAGGATGGGGCAGGGGGCTGGTACTCCACCGCAGAGCAGAGTTCTCAGACCAGCTTCCGCCAGGAGGGGGCCTCGGCCCGGTGGTTCCCGTGTTAGTCAGGCAGCTCCTCCCTGGGGTCGGGGTGCTGACCCTGCCCTGGGGTGTAAGTACCAGGTCAGTCCCGTCCATCCAGGCTGCCCAAGGGGGCCTGGGGAGAGACGGACTGGATGGGGAAGGGGGTGCCCTTTCTCCCTGGTGCCCCTGCAGCCCTCCTCCCCCGCAAGGGCTCCCACGCTCTGTACCCCAAGCCCAGCAGCACTTTCTGCAGAGCTGCTTTCTTCACACCTTCGAGGGGGCGTCCCACAAGCCAAGCCCCCAGCCTGGAGGAGGGCCCAGGGGCCCATCCCTCCCCAGCCTGGACGAGCTCCAGCTCCGGGGGGCCCCCTCCTGTCTGGGGGCCGCAGGGCCCTGCACGCCCCTGGTGCCCCCTTCCCTGGCCCCTCGTCGCTGACGCCCCTCGGCTCCTGCGACAGCTGGCTTGTCCATCCCTCCACGGGACCCTCACTACCTTGCAGCTGCCCCTCAGTCTTCCTTGGGGCTCCAGACTCCTCACGTTCTTTCTGGACTTGAGTGTGCAAGGGGCCCCTCAGGGCTGTGGCCACCTCGCTGTCTCAGTGGGAGTCGGTCCAAAGTGAGGGGATGCCGACCTGATGCCCTGGGGAGACCCGGGGCCGCAAAGCCCCTCCTTCCAGGATTAGAATGCTGTCCGCCGCGGCGGGAGCCCGTGGGAGTCAGAGGCCCTTTGACCCGAGCTGGGAAGCATCCCCGACGCTGTCATCTGGTGTGTGCGTTGTGTCCACGGGGAGGCGACTCCGGGAGGGCCCGGGGCGCCTGACAGCCCTGAGACGTGCCTGGGATGGATTACTTCCTCTGTTTATCTGTGACTGTCCAGCTGGGCGCTAAGCTCATTAGAACGAGGATTAGGCTTTCTCTTCTCACAAGCCAGTAAAATCTGACAGAAAACGAAAATTATGCTTGGTGGTGGTTCAGTTGCTCAGTTGTGTCCAGCTCTTTGTGAGCCATGGGCTGTAGCCGCCAGGCTCCTCTGTCTGGGATTTCCCAGGCAAGAATACTGGTGGTTGTTCAGTCACTCAGTCATGTCCGACTTTTTGTGAGCCTGTGGACTACAGCACTCCAGGCTGCCCTCCCTGTCCTTCCCCACCTCCCCAGGTTTGCTCAACCTCGTGTTCATTGATTCAGTGATGCTACCCAACCTTGTTGTCCTCTGTCATCCTGGAGTGGGTTGCCATTTCCTTCTCCAGGAGATCTTCCCAACCCAGGGATCAAACCCCACTCTCCTGCTTTGCAGGCAGTCTCTGGCATTGCAGGCGAATGCTTCACCAACTGAGCCACCAAAGAAGCCTAAATTATGCTTGGTACCCAACAAACAACAGGATCAAAGGAGTGTCCTCCATTTGCTATGTGGCCAGCGATGAATCCCCTGTACTGTATTTTCTGGCACTTTTTATATATCAGTGTATAATCAGAAAAGGTATTTGACAGCTGATACCAGAAAGCCTCTCAGGGAGAAAGCCATGTTTAGGAAGATAGACAGCTTCACATGCAGCTCAAGGAGGAAGGTGATCCCAGGGCAGGAGCTGACGGGAGGCAGCTGTCCAGGGCTGGAGTAAAGGGACAAGGTACATATCAGAGCGGGGTGGGGCTGAGGACCGCGCCAGAGGCCTCAGGACTCCCAGGAGCCGGGGTGACTGCTGGCTGCCTGATCCACCACCACACAAGTCCTGCCTCGCCCAACTCCGCGTGCTCTGTGCTCACACAGGGTCTCCGCGTGTTTGCTTCTGTTTGTTGGATGATTGGCTGTTTGGCTCAGGGTCGAGAGCTGGGTTGGGGACTGGAAATTGCAGAGAAAGTGGAATTCCTTACCTGCATCAGCATTCACAGGTCTCGGTGAGGTGGGGCTCTGTGTGTCCTGTGGGCTGACCCAGCATAGGAGGTGGTGCAGGCGCGGGTGCTGGGAAGCTGCACGCATGGGGCCGCAGGACTGCAGACAGAGTGCAGAGCATCCCCGCACATCCGTGTGCGCCCGCGTGTGCACCTACCTCCTACCTGTCCGCTGCCCATGGGGAGGGTGCAGCCTCCAGGGGTCAACAGAGGGGTCGGCCGCATCTGCTCAGGCTGCTACCGCAGGACGCCCCTCATGGTGGCTTATACACAATGGACACTCTGTCCACAGGTCTGGAGGCTGGACGTCCGAGGTACAGGGACCATCCGTGTCTGCTGAGGACCCTCTTCCAGGCATCTTCTCACCGTGTCTTTACATGGGGGACTGCAGAGGCATCCCTGAGGCTCCTTTAAAGGTCACTGGTGTCCTTGGCAGGGCTCCACCCAATGACGGCGTGACCCCGAACACCGACGAGCCAGGGCTTCAGCATGTGACTTTGTGGGGGACGCAGGCATCAGGGTGTGACCTTGTGGGGACACAGGCATCAGGGTGTGACCTTGTGGGGACACAGGCATCAGTGTGTGACTTTGTGGGGACACAGGCATCAGGGTGTGACCTTGTGGGAAACACAGGCATCAGTGTGAGTCTTTGTGGGGACACAGGCATCAGTGTGAGACTTTGTGGGGACACAGGCATCAGTGTGAGACCTTGTGGGGACACAGGCATCAGTGTGTGACCTTGTGGGGACACAGGCATCAGTGTGTGAC